>JAJEJO010002715.1:0-310247 GCA_020662805.1 Glaucomys volans | reverse complement strand
TAAGAGTCTTGGTTGGCATCCATTTTCTTTCATTGCTTGGAATATGTTGTTCCAGGCCCTTCTTGCTTTTAGGGTCTGGGCTGAGAAATCTGCTGATATTCATATTGGTTTCCCCCTATATGTAATCTGATGTTTTTCTCTTGCAGCCTTTAAAATTCTATCTTTGTTTTGTATGTTAGGTGTTTCATTATAATGCGCCTGGGTGTGCATCTGTTGTGATTTTGTGCATTTGGTGTCCTATAAGCCTCTTGAATTTGATTTTCCATTTCATTCATCAGATTTGGAAAATTTTCTGATATTATTTCATTGAACAGATTATTCATTCCTTTGGTTTGTATCTCTGTGCCTTCCTCAATCTCAATAACTCTTAAATTTGTTCTTTTCATGATGTCCCATAATTCTTGGAGGTTCTATTCATGATTCCTTATCATCTTCTCTGTTTGGTTGAGTTTGTTTTCAAAATTAAATATTTTGTCTTCATTGTCTGATGTTCTGTCTTCCAAGTGATCTAGCCTGTTTTTTAAGCTTTCTATTGTGTTTTTAATTTGGTTTATTGTGTCCTTAATTTCAAGGATTTCTGTTTGATTTTTTTTCAGAATCTCTACCTCTTTATTGAAATGATATTTTGCTTCCTGCAGTTGCTCTTTTAGCATTGCCTGCATTTGCTCTCTTGAGTCCTTGTTCATCTCTGGGGTCATTTTAATTATGTACCTTCTGAACTCCCTTTCTGACAATGCTTCTGCCATGTTGTCATAGTATATGGGTTTGTTTGGGACATTTTTTTCCCATGTTTTCTCATGTTGCTAGTGTGTCATCCCCTCTAGTAGTGCGAATCCTAGGTATTGCAGTTTCCCCTTAAAGACTTGTAGGGTTCCTGCCAATTCCAATACCTCCCCTTGAAGTGAGAGATCAATAATAGCAGCACACCATATAAACAATATGTGTCCTTAATCTAAATAGTCCCTATTAAGATATTAACAGTGTTGTCTTAATAAACATAGATGAGTTCAAATTATTATCTACAGCATAACCAATAAGTTTGCAATACAGACTGCAATTTCTAATGTTGGAGAGGGAGGATGAGGAAGGGTATAGAACATAACACTAATGAGATAAGAAGTGAGTCTATAGATATACTATGTCATAGGAATAGTGGTTGTGGAATTAAACGAAAAAGGTTGTTAGCATGAGAAAAAAGAGATTTTCCAAGGAAACAGATATATAAGAGGAAGATAGAGTGATAAGAATATTAATAAAAGAAAAAGGGTAGGAATACAGTGGGTATATTAGGAATAATCATAGTAATACAACTAATTTAAAAACATTCTGTGATAAAAATATACTGTACAGTTCAAACCTCTTATTTTTCTGTGGCCTGATGCTTGAGAGGTGCTTGATCAAGCAGTGACCCAAGAAGGGTGCTGCCCCACTACCTCCAGGTTGGGAATAATCAATACTTCCAGACAGAGGCTACCTGGTGTTGATAGATGATCAGTCGCAGCACAGGTGCTAGACTCCGGGCCAGGGTATGAGCTTGGGCACTAGACCAAGTTGGAGGAAGGAGCGCAAAACTGTACTCAGTGATGGAGACACTGGGCTTGATGGCCCAGGCGGGCCTGAGTTCTGTGTTGGGGACTCAGATGGCCGTAGGCCAGTGCTCTCCCCAGGAGATGCTGTAAAATGATACCAGAAGGCCTAAGCTCCACGCTGGGGACTCAGGCAGAGGCAGGCTGGGGCTCTCTCCTGGAGATGCTGCACAATGGTGCTGGAAAGCCTGAATTCTGCACTGGGGACTCTCCCTTAACTTTTATAATTTTTAGTACACAGGTCTTGCTGATGATTTTTAGATATTGCTAGATATTTGATATTTTCATATGCCATTGTGAATTTTGCCATTTTAAAATTGACTTTGCATCCAAAGGCTTTTATAAATTTATTTATTAATTTTAGCAATGTCTTCATAAATGCTTTTGACTTTCTTCTACACAATCATGTGAATAAAGAGTTTATCTTTCATATTCATCAAACATTTTGCCTTTTACTTTTTTTCTTGTCTTGTTGCATGGGCTACATTCTCCAGTTTTGAAACACTCCAGATAAGCACTCTGGAAGACTAACAAACATGTTTGTAAATCTTTTTCTTCTCTGAAAAAAACTCCCCTATTGTTTAAAAAAAATTTTTTTATGTGCTGCTACATGTTCTCAGAAACCTGCTCCTACCTTCATTTTGTTTAGGGAAAAATATACTCATTCTTCAAATCTCAGTTTAAACTTCTCCTTATTCAGAAAGATTTCCTTCACTCCTCTGAGATTCAGTGTAATACTAATAATTGTCCCTCACCTGAAGTGATTAACACAACATTAAGCTGAAACAACACAGCATTAAGGTAAAATTGCTTGTTTATAAATTTATCTCCCATGCTGAACTGAAGCTCTTTAGGGGCAGAGACTCTTCGGTGGTCATTGCTATATAAATACCACTTAACACAGTGAAAATTATGCCACAAGCACTTAAGGAAATTAGCTTATCATCTTCATCCTCATCCCAGTACTTGTCTTCATCCTTTTCATCTAGATATTGAAGTATAGTTCTCATCACTATCAGGTTCTATTGAAGTTGGCTAGTTATCTGCCTTTTCTACCATTCTATGGTGTTCTTAAGGGAAAACATCTTATGTTTCATGCTTGTATACCAGTGTTAAATGGTGTCTAACACATTACCTCATCATAGATAATTAGCAAAGGCACGAGAGTGAATGCATGGATGAAAAAATGAACAATCTGGTGGATGAGTGGTCCTTCCTATAAAATGCTCAGGTCCATACAGAATGAATTGAGTATCAATGTAAGCATATATGTACTGCAGAATTATAAGCCTAAAGTCAAGACTAATGCCTTGGTTCAGTTTGAATTTCCGTTTGCCTAGAAGCATCTCTTTTTAATCTTCCTAGCATCTCTCTCTATTCATGCTGATTGGAAGATCCTAGGTGGTTTCCTCAAAGTATTATCTTAAGCTCTAGGAGTTCCAAAAAACTTAGATTCTTTACCCCCCCCCCCCCAGAATTGGAACCATATTATCTTCTTTTTTTTTTTTTTTTTAATTTTAACCTTCATTTTTCTCAGATTTAAAGTGTGCCTTCTATCTGAGGACTTGTCCCTGGATCCAGGCATCTCATTCCTTCCTGGTTCTGTTCATTTGTCATCCATTCTCCCCTTCTTCCCATATATATTGGTGTCTCAAATGTTGAGAGGAGCATTTTTAATTTTTCAGACCTCACCGATTAAATCTTATCTGAAAAGACCTGTTAAGAATTTGGGAAAGACCTATTTTTCATGATCTGTCATCAGGAATTGTGATAATAGCCATGAGCTCCTAACCCAGGGACCTGCAAATGTTGCACATATTTGAAAACAGGAGGAAGCTCTGCAGGGTGCTTCTCCAGAATTCTGCATCTCCAACAGGAAGGTGACCCCTGCCTTCTTTCAGCCTCACCTGGAGGACCACCTCTGCTTTGGTGCTATTTTCAACTTGCATGCCTTTCTGGAAGGTATCATTGCACATTGCCTTTCTAACTAAAAACTCAGTTCCACCCTGCCAAGATGGGCCAGGTAGTAGGGCAGCTCCCGACAGAGCTGTGCTTTATTGGAGAGGGGCCTGGGGTGCATTAATGCTAGCTGATTTGAAAATCATAGGGAAAAGGGTCAGGTCAATTAACAGGTGAGATCAAGGCCTTTTAAACGCAAGCTCTTATCCCAGGGCAGGTAAGTCATTAATTGTAGTTGCACTCAGGTCCCTCTCCTCCCATACATCTTTTGAGGCATGGGGATTGTTTTCTTGTTTCCTCCCTCCATCAGTGTCTGTATATCATTAAAATTCTGCTTCATAGAGTTTCACTTCTAAGCCACTATTTCCAACTGGGTCAAGACTAGGATAAAGCAAGTCAGGCACTCTGGATACAAAATTTAGGGACCTCTCACTGACTTTGCACTTGCATGACCCTGAGAATGAAGTGTCTACTTAGATTTTGTGCATTAGGCACCTGGCTTATTTCAACTGCCCACCTGATACCTGAAACCCCTGATTTTGACTCAAATGTATTAGGCAGATGATCCTTCAACACAGATGAAATAATCATGATGGAGTCACAGGAATGCAGAAAGCTCCCCTCCCTCTTGCAATCCTTCCCTTTGCTCTTGTCTGTCTACTGAGCCCTGAAATGTTTTATCAGTCTCTAACACCCCTCCCCTGTAGAAGAGCTACTGTGTATTGAGGGTTTGATATATTCATGGTTCTTAGCCAGGACCATTCTCAATTATTATTTACTGTCCTCCCAAAAAGTCCACAAACTTCCTGTTTATGTCAGGTTTTCAGATGAGAAAACTGGGGCTAGGAGAGGTTGTCCTTTGTCCAACCAGGAAGAGACAGAGCCAGGATTTGGCACAGGTTTGTCTGACTTCCCAGCATCAAGCTGCCCTTAGGACATCTGCCACCAAGCAGGGTAAAGTCATTGAATTTTTTCCATGACAGGGATTGAGTGTGAGGGAAGGCAAGGGATGAGAGGGACCCTGAGCACCCGTGTACTGAGGAATGGAATGTACAGAGAAGATTCTTGAGGTAATGTGAAGGGAAAATTAGAGAAGATTCGCTGTTCAATTTGACTTGCTCACTGTTGGGCTTTAAGACTGACTCTGGCTCTAAGTGTGTGCTGAGCGAGTCTCCTTGGATTCCTTTGGGAGCTGGTAGCCTTCTCTCTGCCCTGCCAACCTGTCTGCTTCTCCTCTCTGCACTGGGGCTGTTAGCTCTGGCCAGCTCTGCTAGCACCTGCACTGGAGAAAAAGTGACCCCTTCATCTTATCCAGTGAAGTGTTGTTCTGTATTCCCTCATTGCCCTGCTCATCTTTCCTTCTCTTGGGCACACTTTTCTGCCATTCCCACCAGGAAAATCATACTCCCTCCTCAAGGCCCATAACCTTTATTAAGGCGCTTTCTTTAGCCAATTACTGTCCTCCTCCATCCCCTGTAAAGTGCTAAGGGTTCTCTCTTGCTCTGCCATGGGTCTTCCTCAATCTGGTTTTGTAGGATCTCTTGTTACTGGGATGTTCTTCTCTATATGAATTCCAGTTTGAACTCCTCGAGGGCAAATACTGAGCTTGTTCCAGTGATTCTCTGCAGGGTTGCAGTGGCACCATGGTGTAGTTTTTCTCTCACTACCTCCCAAAGAAAGCTCCTCTGTTCAGTAAACTATCCTGGAAGAATCAAAGCAAATTGAACTATGTAAAGTAGAAATTAAAGCTCTTCCCCTCTCCCACTTCTACTGCCCAGAGGTATCCACTCTTGAGTGTGATGCCCTTTCTTCCAGAGGTTTCTGTATACAATTATAAATACACAGGCACACATCTATCTGTAGACATATTTCTTTGTTTTTTCCAATAGTGCAGTCAAATGTTACATATGTTTTATGGTTTCCTTTTTTCTACTTAATGTGCAATGTAGCCTTGGGTCCATTTCAGTGAACGCAGAGCTGACTCATTTGTTTTAACAGCTATATGGGGATGTACTATAATTATTAAGTATCCTCTGCTGATGAATATTTGAGTTGTATTAATATTTCCTGGCAGTGAACTTCCTTGTACTGAAATTTTTGCATATTTGAATAGGTTTTTATGACTTAGAGACCTAGGTATGGTGTTCCTGGCCTAGTGGTATGTACCTGTGGGCTTTGGAGGATATTACAAAGTTGCCTTCAAGGAGGCTGATCAGGTTTTCTCTTTAAATGCTGAGTGGGATAGTTTCTCCATTTCTTCTATACCTGAATCTCATTAATGTTGTATATTAACAATCTTTAAAAAGCCTTTGCCATTGTGAGAGGTGAAAAATGAGATTTAATTATTGTCTTGACATATATGTCTTTCATATATTAATAAGGTTAATTTTACATGTTTACTGTCATTAGTATTGTCTGTGCATGTCTTTTGTCTATTGAAGAGAGTATTGTTTTGTTTTTTTCCTATTGATTTCTAAGAACTCTTTTTATATTGAGTAAATTAGGTATTTGCTTGTCATATGTGTAGAAAATATTTTCCCTAGCATGTCTTTTCATTTGTTCTCTGGGTAGTATTATTTTTCCAAAGCCTTTTTATACTTAAACACTTTTTAAAAATTCACATTAAGGCCCTAAGCTTTGAATTTAGACTTAAACGCCAGCCACACAACTTACTTTATGTAAGTCCTTAATCTCTCTGAGCCTCACTTTCCTTTTCTGAAACTTAGGAGTAAGGCTGGGACTAAATGAGACAATGGTCCAGAGAAAGCATTGACAAAAATAGATGGAATTAAGAGAATCGCCTCTGAATCGAAGATAGTAGGCACTCTCTGGTCCAACACTACACTGACCTCCCTCTTCTTGCTATCGTCCTTCTCCAAAACTCTTCTTGGTCTGCAGGGTTGTGTTTTAGTCAGTTTTTGTTTGTTTGTTTTTTGTTTTTTGCCGTTGTGACTAAAAGATCCAACCAGAACAATTGTAGAGGAAGAACATTTTATTTGGGGGCTCATAGTTTCAGTGGTCTCTGTCCATAGCCAGCTTCATTCCTCAGGGCTCCAGGTGAGGCAGGAACAACATGACAGAAGAGTGTGGCAGAGGGAAGCAGCTCACATGATGATCAGAAAGCAGAGAGACAGGGAGAGATCTCCACTTGCAAGATACAAATATATACCCCAACCTGCACTCCCTAATGTCTTGCCTCCTCCAGCCACACCCCACCTGCCTTCAGTTCCCACTCAATCCCATCAGGTGATTAATTTAGTGATTAGGGTAAGGCTCTCATAACCTAATCTTTTCTCCTCTGAACCTTCTTGCATTGTCTTACACATGACCTTTTGGGGGACACCACACATCCAAACCATAACAGACTGATTCTTCCTAAACATGTCTCCTCCTTTTCCAATCCTAAGAAAAGCCAGGTGAGAAGATTCTGGCTGATTAACAGGGAAGATTGGAAAAAAAGACATTCCATGAGATAAATGTCTGTTCCACCCATGAGGCCATCTGGCCACTTGACAGAGGTCACCCCAGCATTCTCCCACTTGCATCACTGAAACTTACTGAAGCTCATCATTTCAGCCTTATATCAATTTGCTAGATTTTCATTTCGTTTTCAAGTTGCTCATTCCCTCTTTCACTTCGACTAGTAATTTCCGGGGCTATATTATAATTTCGAGATGTTGCTTCAGAAGCATTACAAAAACATTAAAGTACATTTAGCCTTGAATTGTCACTTAAGATTATTGCAGGGAATTAGGGCTTTCTCGATCATAAATGTGACAATAGATGGAGAACATGGCTTCTATTATGACTAAATGGGGACAAGGAGTAAAGAAGTGTTAAGTATACAGCCTCTTCTTGTGTGGGTGCCAAGGAGTCTTGGGGAATGAAAGCTGCCATTGGAGGCTGGAAGGCTGGGGGTCACCATCCGTGTGTCAGGGGCACACAGAGCCCACTTCCTATGTGAGCAGGCACCTAGGTTTTCTCATCGTCTCCCATCCTACTGCCATCCTTTTCTGTCTTTAGTGTCCACCTGTAACACTTTTATTCACCAGCTTCAATGCTGGCCCTGGACTTGGGGAGGTCTCAAGGGAATCACTGATATTTTGAAGATGGGAGTGAGGCTAAGGGCAAGGACAGCTCTAGGACCAGAATGTGGGGGCCAAGGGTACACAACTCGCTTGTCTGTGGTTTGGGAAAGAAACTTTGTGAAGACTGCCAGCAGGGTCCTGGAGTCTGCAGGTGCAGTTACTGGGGTTTAGGCCACTAGCCACCCTGGCAGCCTGAGTGTAGCTGGCCTCTGCTCAGGGCCCTGGCAGCTGTACCCCACCCTGGCATCTTCGAGTAAGCAGGGTTCCTGATGTCGGTTCTGCAACCCAATATGTTTGCTTCTCCTCCTGAGGTAACACAGCTCTATACCAGGTCACCACATGGCACATGCTCATTTCTTTTACTGGGTCCAGAGCTGAATTTGTGGTGGGTTCTGGCCACGTGAGTTCTTGGCAGTCACTGAAAGTGGCAGCAATTTCAGACCCACAGGTGGGAGTGGAGGGTAGGAAGGAGGTACCTGAGAAATCCAGTGCAAGATTAAGCAGGCGCCATTAATGGCCTTGCAGCATGCTTCGTATGTCCCTGACTGCCTTGCCCATGCACCCATGCCTCCAGCTATGGCAGCATTGTTCAGTCCCAGAAGGAAAGGGGTAACTCATTTCCTCTCCTCCCACCTTGAAGGGCATAACCCTTGTGTCAGGCAACATCAGACCTAGTTTATATACAGACAGGCACAGAGAGACCAAGAAATCAGAGGGAGCCCAGATTCTAGCCCTGTTCTGTCCAGTTGTGCTCCCTTTCTGTGGACAGCAGTGCAGCAGGCTTCTCCCTAGAGTGGGAGTTAGGTGGAAGGTTGTCATGCAGGATGTCTGTGTGCCGTGTAACACGTCTGGTGGAGTGATAATAGGAAGGGAAGGTCACCATGTGATTGGTGCATGTTAGTCCTGCCTTTTCTGCACTGGTCTATAAGTGAAGGGATTTGATCTCAGAGCCCCCCTATGTGCTCATCAGTCCTTGGGGCTCAGTGACCTTTGTTAAAGGCCTCTCTACTGCTTCCCCCACACCCAACACCCACACACAGAGCCAGGCCTCAGTACCGCCTCAGTCCTGCCAAACTCTCTGAATGAAGCCTGGCCCCAGGCACTCCCCTCCACTGTGGGAAGCTCTGCCCTTCCTGGTGGTATTCTAATAAATCCATTGGTGTCCACATGCTCAACTCCTTGGCTAGGCCTCTGGGGCTTCATGTGTGGGGTCTGTCCACTTGTGTCAGTCAGTTGGGATATGCCCATGCAGAATGCAGATTCTGAAAGTCACTGGAAATGGGGTCTGGAAATCTGTGTTTGTCACCAACTCTCTAGGATATTTTTATTTGCATAAAAGATGATTAAATATCAAAACAGTTCCTTACTGAGTTGGGAGGTCCTGGTCTCACTACACAGTTTAGCTCCAGATGCTAGCAGTGGGGCCCTAAGGACTAGTGGTTTTCCCAAGTGGGCTCCTCATTCTCTGTGCCAGGATCCCACAACACCTTTTAGCATTTGACACATCCTTTCAAGGGACATTCTGGAGAGAGTTTCTTAGTTACCCACTCAACCATCTCCTCCCAACTTCCCCTCCCTTCTAATCCATCTCAGTTTCTCTGGTGCTAGAAGCTCAGAGGCCGCACAGACTCCATGCTCACTACAACCACTACCACACAGTGTCCATAACTCACATCTTGGCTCAGAATCTCCCTCCACCATGGACAGATCAGGTGCTCTGCGTAGACAGGAAAGCCCTGGAATGAGGGTTCTTGCTTCTGCAGGATACCTCCCCTGCCTACCCCCTAGTGTCTCTTGGGGCCAAATTTGCCTGAATACTTTCCTTAAACTCATTTTTCTTTTCTCTTTCCTTCATCCGGTGGGGCCCACTTAACTTATCAACCCATGACCTTCCCATTTTTGATGTGTCTGCTCTCCAGAGGAATCTGGAAAGGTCTACTCTGTGTCTCTCCCTCTTGGGTGGTTTTCTGTCAGCTACAACTGCTTGCCTGGCATTGGTTCCATCCCCCAAGCCCATTGCTTCAGCTGTGATGGAAGGTTTCCAAGTCCCTGCCTCCCATCCAGAGTTGGCCATACTCAGGTGAATTCCCTTAGCTCATTACTGAAGTGTCTCTCAAAGGGCAAGTTAACAGGGAAATAAAAGTGTCACCAGAAATGCTGCAGATGACCATGACTTAAAGCTTACAGCTCCCTATACCTGGTGTCCAGGGCTGCCATGCCTGTGGTCTGAGCAGACCATGTAGAGAGCATCAGCAGCACAATTTAACTCTGACTAAGCATGGCTTCACTTTGTTTTCCAGTTGAGTCATTAGGAGTAAGGCTTTCCTGCCATCTGCAATGCCAGCTCTTTGTACGATAGCCAGTGCCTTGCAGTTGTCTCTATCACCTTCAGCCCTGGGCACATGCTAGAGTGCCCACCTACTCTAATACTTGTCAAGTTGCCATTTTGAGGTATAGGTAGGAACAGGCTAGGGATGGAAGGGGTATGCATGGAGAGGCCACTCCTCCACCTGACTCTGCTCAAGCTCTCCTGACCTCACCCCACTCCCCAGCTGAGAGGAAGTGGGAGGACTCCTGGGCTGGGGAGAGAACTTTAAGAGGCTTCTCAATCATCCAGAGAGACAGCAGGTATCTTCTGAACGAACAAACCTCAGCACAGTTTTTCAGTGACTTGTTTAAAGCCACACACTTGGACAAATCTAGTGCCTTGAACTCCAGGCTTCAGATACCTTAAAGGAAAATCTGAAGATTGGAGGTGAGCAGGGAAGAAAAATAAGGAGAGGATGGTAGGAGGAGGAAGAGAGGACGGGTGGGGCAGGCACCTGCTATAGGTTCCACCTCAAAGTCAGGGGCAAAGTTAAAAGTTTCTAAAGCTAAACTATTCTCCCCACACCTTCTCCCTATGGCCCTCCAAAAAGCTGATGGCAAATTGACTCAGAACACAGAGCCCTGGTCTGGATATTGGAGCATAAGAGTTCTGATTTAGTCATAGCTCTGTCGCTAACAGAGCTGTGTAACTCTGTGTGACTTTGACTAAGTTTCCTAACTTTTATGGACATTTCTTTCTTCTTTTCAAAATGAAAAGGCTGGATGAAATGACCTCTTCTAACACTAAAAATTTCAGTGACTTATTGTTATGGTTGGAAGTGAGGTGTCCCCCAAAAACTCACGTGTGGAGAGTGCAAGAAGGTTCAGAAGAGAAATGATTGGGTTGTAAGAGTCTTAACCTAATCACTGATTTAATCCCCTAATAGGGATTAACTGAGTGGTAACTGAAGTGGTAGGGTGTGGCTGGAGGAGATGGGAATTTGGACATGGCTTTGTGGTATGTATTTTGTGTCTGGAGAGTGGAGACTCTATCTCCTTTCTGATCACCATAATCTGAGCTGCTTCTCTCCGCCACACTCTTCGGCCATGACATTCAGCCTCACTTTGAGCCCCAAGGAATGGAACTGGCCGTCTAAGGACTAAGACCTCTGAAACCGTGAGCCCGCAGATAAACTTTTCCTCCCCTAAAATTGCTCTGGTTGGGTCCTTTATTTACAGCAGTGAAAAAGCTGACTAATACACTTATTTAAGTAAAAATCCTAAGATTCTGTGTGTCGTGATTCCTTTGAGATGGGGAAACCAGCAAAATTGCTTTGGGACCAGTGCTTGCTGCTTTGCTCTACACTCAGGAAAGGTTCTGGAATGACGGGAAGCCAGAAGCAACCTAGTTGCTGATGCTGAGATAGAGGAGCAGCCCCTATACTCCTTACCATTCCTTCCCCTCCACCATGGCTGCCCAAGACTCTTGCGCCTCCCAGGGAACAGCTTAATTGATTTCTCAATGGCCTGTGTAAGAAGTCAAGAATAACCACAGTGACCATACCAATTTGCTAGGGCTTCCATGAGGGAGTATCTTAAACAACAGAAATTTTATTTGTTACAACTGGGAGGCTAGAAGTCCAGGACTAAGGTGTCCACAGGTTTGGGTTTCTCTGAGGCCACTGTCCTTGGCCTGTAGATGGCCTTCTTCTCCCTTTGTCTTCATATCTTCCTTCTGGGTGTTTCTCTGTCTTAACCTCCTCTTCTTAAAAGGACACTAGTCATAGGGGTTAGGGCCCACAATAATCACCTCCTTTTACCTAAATTACCTATTTTTATTTATAAACCTCTCTCCAAATAGTCAGGTTCTGAGGTATGGGGGGTTAGAGCTTCATCAGACAAATCAAAGATGGTGGTGGGGAACACAATTCAGTCCATGGTAGTGATTATAGCATCTATTGTCTACACTGAATACTTCTTAAAAATATATCCAAACCTTTTATCGAACCCTTTAATTGCACAACATGCATACCAAAAGTGAACAGTAACATGTTTACCACTTGAACACACTTACATTACTAGATTGAGACGTAGAGTATTACTAGTACTCCAGAAACTTCCTTGCATCTCCTTGCCCTGATTCCTCCAAGAGTGATCATTATTCTGACTCTTAATACCATACATTAGCTTATCCTGTTTTTGTATTTTGTATATGAAAAACTATACAATATGTAGTTTTGTGTGTCTGCCTTCTTCACTCAACACTGTGAGATTCACCCTGCTGTAGGGTGCAATTGTAGCCTGCCCCCTACTGCTATATGCAGTGTATAATGTTCCATTATGTGAATATTCCACAATTAATCTATGCATCTGGCCATGGAGGAGCTTTTTCATAGTTTTCATTTGGTACTATTATAGATAGTTTGCTCTGAATGTTCTTGTATGTGTCTTTAGGTGCACAGATTTTATGTATTTTTGTTGCTCTCTACCTAGAAGTGGAGTTGCTGGGTCATGGGCTTTGCACATGCACAGCTTCAACAAACACTACTGAATAGTTTTTTAATGTAGTTATACCAAATTATGCACTCCCACTAGCAGTATGGGATAATTCCTGTTGTTTTGTATCCTTATATCCCCCCATCTTTTTATTTTAAGCATTCTGGTAATTATGTGCAATATCTCAATATAATTATAATGTGCATGTCTCTGATGACTCATGGTCAGAATCATCTTTGCTTTGGGATATTGGTCATTTGGACGACCTCATTATTGAATTGTGCTTTCAAGTCTTTTGTCCATCTTTTCCCCCACTGGACTGTCTTCCTTTTTCTTGGTGTTGTGTGGGAATGCTTTCCATAGTCTATGAGTCCTCTGTTGATGCTGGACAATTTTGAAAATAAAAAAGGGGAGCTAATAAACAAGCTGGGACAAACCAGGATCTCAGGAAAATGGGGCGAACTAGAAGGATCAGTACCCAGTGTGTTACAGTTTTAAGATTTAAGAAGGCAAATCGCAGGGCACTAAGGACTCCTGTGGGAATAAGAATGAAAAAGGAATCAGGAATCATGTTTTCAGGGCACAGCTTTGCAGAACTCTCAATGGCTTCCTTTCCTGCATCTTTTGAAGTTGTTCACCTTCAGAATACAGGACCAGGATGGATTTTTATTCCCATGTGACACTGATTTAGCACTTAGCTTTCTCCCTGTCCATGATTTTGCCTTAGGTTCATTTTACTTCTGACATTTTATGATCCTTTTAGTCCAACCCCCTAATTTTATTAATGAAGAAACAAGCCTGGAATGGTTAAATGAGATTCCAAAGGTCACATAGCTGATTAGTACAGAGCTAGGACTGGAATCCAAGGCTACCAGGCTGTCTCCAAAGGAATTTTGATAAGTATTTAATATTTAAATTAACACATAAAAACTGCAACCAGGTGCAAAGTCATCGAGATGCCCTGGTATCTGTTTATCACTAGGGGCAGAGCCAAGGCACTGGCCTGGAAGTCAGAGGACTCAGATGCTGATGGTACTGGCTGCCTGCTCACCCTCTGCTTTCTCACTGGTGGAATAATAAGGTCCTATGAGTGTGTCCCCTGACATTCCTGCCAATTCTAAGTTCTACTTTCAACAGTCTCTTGGAAGAAGGAAGAAAAAAGGATAGCTGTTGTTTTGCAACAGTAAATAGTAAATAAGCATAGATTTCCTGTGAAAGGAAAGGATTAGGTTTCTGTTGTCAATAAAGAGAAAGGGGAGAAATTGGATTTCAAATAAAAAAGTCCCAGTGGTATGAGTAATGGAGAACATCTACCTTCTATCTTTCTCTTACTTCAGATGGGCAAAAGCAAATGTTTATTGGCAGGTGGAAGGGTTCATGTTATGCTGGAGAGACTGAGTGATGTCACCTTAGAGAGCTGAAGAATCAAATCTGCACACCACTGAATAAGTCATCTTTGTAATTGGGATACTTGAAAGTAAAAGAAACTCATATTCAAGTTGGAACAAAAAGGAAAAGACGTGGAAAAATGTATTAGCTCATGTAATTGAAAAGTCTACAGGTAGACCTTATTTCAGGATTGGCGGAATCTAGGCTCAAACAATATTCAAAATCATACCCTTTTTTGCTTTATCTTCTCTTCCTCTTATTTCGTATTGATAAAGGAGAACCTTCAGGGAATGCTCTCCCACGCTGGGAAGTCATGGCCACAGTGTTTGCAGGCTTGCATTTACCCTGTTTAGCAATTCCAGTGGATGATTTCTTCCCAGAATTTGCAACCATGTCTGAAGGCTGAGTCTGGGTGACCTACTTTGGGTCCCACGTTCATCATGGATGGAACTAGCCACTGTGGTTCTGATTGTCCACTGCTTCACTCTATCAGCACCTTTGGAGGGTAAAGAATGGGGTTGAATCCACTGAGTCAGTGATAGTAAAGGAATATTAGGATGCTCTTGGCAGAGGAGAGGAGGAATCATTCTAAGCAGGCCCAAAAATTGATGTCCACCTTACCACCTGAGTACCATGGGGATCAGAAAAGCATGCTTGAGATGGGATGGTAGCAAAGATACTACTTTGTCTTTCCCTTAAACTCAGGATTCCAGGAAGTAGAAAGGAAAGAAAATAACATGCATTGAGTACTAATATATCAAATATTGACATAAATCTCACTTTGTATTCCAGTCATCCTGCAGGGAAGATATTAATTTCCCTGTTTCACAGTCAATGAAATTGAGAAAAGGGGGTTAGTAACTTGCTAGTCAGTGAGGGGGGCTTGTTCATAGTTGGGGTCTTGGTTCTAAAAGCCCTGCCCACTACTAGTGTTGCCTTCAAAACTGGGGCATCAGTGTCCAGAGCAGCATGAATCATAAACATCAGAGTTGAAAGAAGGAGCCCTGACCAAGGGGAATGAAAAATGTCTGACCCAGGTCCTTCTCCTTTCCTAGCAGCTGCCCTACTAAACAAACTTGGATGAGTCTCTTACCTTCTCTGGGTCTCCCTTTGTCCAGTAATGGCATGGCCAGGGCTGGATATGTCTCCATTTCTCCAAGGCCAGTGTTGGCCCATCTGTGATCAGGAGGGGCCTGTTTGTGCCTGTGCTGATACAGGCAGGCAGGATTGCTTCCTCCGGTGACTCTGGAGTCACATGCTGGGCTGTGGCTTCTATTGCTGCTTTTTCCTCTTTTTCTCCAATTAGTGGTACATATCAATGACACAGAATGGGGAATTTTATTGTAGCATATTTATGTATACATGAAATTACAATTTGATCAATTTCACTCCTCAGCATGCCCTCCCTCTCTTTCCCTGACCCCCTTCCTCTACTAATGTTCTCCCTTCTACTTTCATGGCAATGGCATTCCTTTTCATCCCTCTAGCTTGCACATATGAGAGAAAACATACAATGTATTTCTCTCTGAGTCTGTTTTTTTTCTCTCAAAATTATGGTCTCCAGTTCCATCCATTTTCCTACAAATGACATAATTTCATTCTTCTTTATGGCTGAATAAAACTCCATTGTGTATATATACCACATTTTCTTTATCCATTCATCTGTTGATGGACACCTAGGCTGATTCCATAACTTGCTTATTGTGAATTATGCTGTGAAAAACATGGGTATGCATGTGTCTCTAAAGTATGCTGGCTTTAATTCTTTTGGATAGATGCTCAGGAGTGGTATAGCCGGATCATATGGTAGTTCTATTTTTAGCTTTTTGAGGAGCCTCTAAACTGATTTCCATAGTGTCCATACTAATTTACATTCCCACAAACAGCATATAAGAGTTCCTTTCCCCTGCATCCTTGCCAGGATTGATTGTTGTTTGTACTCTTGATCATTGTCATTCTAACTGAAGTGTACACCCTGGGCTTTCGATTGTGCTTAGTTCCAACGTACACCAGGCCGACCTGATCCCCCATTCCCCTAGTGCCTCATTCTTCTAGTGCCTTGAATGTTTTCTCCATTTCCCACCTTAAATGCAACACAGAGCATGGGCATCTGCTACACACACACACACACACACACACCTTGATGTTGCTCCTGCTTATGGCCACCATACTCAAGTACCTTGTTCGGCAAGCACTTATTCTCAGTGGAGTGCCAAAGTTTCTGGAATGATGACCAGAGGTTCGTGCCACCCTCTGCTTCCCACTTTGACTTTTCTGGTTGTACTTGTTTACCTAAAGGAAGTATTTGAACTCCTGCATCTTTTTCCAGTGTGTCTTAGACTTGGTTCAGAATGCCATAGGCTTGTTCTATAGAACCTCAGAGACCTTCAGATTCAATGTGGTGCCAGGCAGACTTCATTGGGGTTAGCAAGAGTCCTGCTTCTTACCATTGATGGCCAGGAGGTAGCCTCCCAGAGGAATCACTGAGCCACCCCTTTGCCCTCCTGTTCCATCTGTCTAGGTTCTAGAATAGTCTGAAGCTACTGTTTTCTATGCATATCTTTCTGGGGTGGATCTGGGAAAGGTATATCTGATATCTGAGTTTTCTTCTGTGAATCCAAAATAATTGTTCTAATACAATGGTGTGTGTGTGTGTGTGTGTGTGTGTATGAATACAGTATTTTCTAGTTTAATCTGGAATTCAGGAGGATGGGACATTGGCATATATTTTAAAGGGATTCCGTATTCTTGCATACTTTTAATAAGCACATATTGAAGTCCTACTGAGTTATACCAGACATGAGTTGGTGGTTGGGACACGAGCCTTGCTCTCCAGGTGCTCACAGTGAGCTAGGCAATGGACACTGCTATGGAGGAAAAGAAGAGTTCTGGGGAGGTCCCTCTTCTTTGAAAAGTCAGGGAGCTCTTCCCAGAGGAGAGGATACTTGAGCTGATTGGAGTCTTCTGTAATCCACCTTGGGTAGAAACATCGAGCCTCCAAGAATTGTGAGCCTTTTTGAAAAGCTGAAGCACTGGGCTCATGAGGGGACTTGTAGAAAGGTTCAGATGACTGGCAAAAGGTAGCTCATGAAGGGCCTGGATATGATGCTAAAAAACGTAGACTCTAGTGTAGGCACCATGTCAACCAAGTATCTCATTAAAATGCAGATTTTGATCACCAGGTCTGGGGTGAGGTCTGAGATTCTGTACGTCTATGAAGTTCTCAGGAGATTCCATGGCTCACACTGTGTGGCAAGACAAGGCAATTCAATCACTGAGAACTTTACATAAAGGAATTATTAGAATCCCTTGAATCTGTGTGACTAGAAATTCTAAAATTTATAAATGTGCTCTCTGATTTAGTTCATATAATAACCCCTGCAAAATGTGATTCATATAGTCCATACTTTTTATTTACTTCTTAATTAAATGTTACATGTTTGCTACTGGGGATTGAGCTTGGGGCGCTTTACTATTGTGCTACATCTCCAGTTCTTTTTTAAATTTTTATTTTAAGATAGTGTTCCTCTAAGTTGCTGAGATTGGCCTCCAACTTATAATTCTCCTGACTCAGCCTCCAGAGTCACTGGAATTACAGGCATGGGCAACTGTGCTGGCCAGTCCATAATTTTTAGATGAGGATCCTACAGTACTGGTTAAACAACAACAGTTTTTTATCTATAAAATGTCTCAGAAATCTAAGATAGTCCCTTATTTTACAGGTGAGGAAACTCATCTGTCTTCTTTGAGATCATTCCAGGTTCAAAAGCCTAAGTTTCAGTGACTTGAATGTGCTGTTCCATAGTTACTTAGTTCTTTAAGGACAGAGGCTGGATGATAGTCCTCAGTTCATCCTGGGGAAGTTTCCAGGCTTGCCTCACTCTCTGGCCCATCCTCTGGGTTCAGAAGCTGTGGGTCTGGATTTCAGGAAGAGGATTTCAAACACGGAGACACGACCCTGGGGGTGACAAACTTGGAGAACATCTTTAATTTAGAAGGTCCAAATTTTATACTGTCTTCCACTTATTTTATTTGTATCCTGAACCAGATTGACTCAGTGTAGTTCATCTCACCCTTTCCATCAGCAAAATAAGAATAAGAGCTTCTACCACAGCTACTTCTTTGCTCGGTTGGGAGAATCAAGTCAACAGTTCTCTGATGTATTGTATCCCCACCATGTGTACAACGCTGTGCCAACCAGTGCAGACACAGGACAGGAAGGTCTACCCCCGAACCCACGTGGAGCTCACATGACTAGAGGACTGACATGAACAACACAAGCTCTGACTGAATATGTTCAAATGTACACAGCATGGGCAAGAAGCACAGGTATTTTTAAGAGGAAGACCCAACCAGGAGGTCTCAGACAGCTTCTCATTTTCATTGAAAAATGAATAAGGATTAAGGTGAGGAAAGAGACTAGTTGGGGAAGAGCCCTGGGGCAGGAAGGAGTTGTGGCTCCAGGAACCAAGAAAGTTTTGGAGTCTGGCACAGGGTCACTAAGCAGGAGGGTGGTGCGTGGAGAGATCAGAGATGAATTGGGTCAGATGTCCTAGGACTTGTTAGGGACTGGGGGCATTATGCTAAAGTCAATAGTAAGTCATTGAAGTGGTTTCAGCAAAGGCAGGGGGCATGAATGGCTTTGTGACTTACCATGATCTCAGCTTATGCAGAGAATGGCTTGAGCATGAGTGACTGGAAGGGTGGGGTCAGGAGAGGCGGTCAGGTCCAGGTGAGAACTAATGGTGCCCCTATTAGAGGGGTGGCGGTGTAGACAATGAGAGGAGAACAGATGCTGGATGTATAATGACAGGTTTAGGGATTGATTGGGTGTGAGAGGGAGGCAGAAGTAGAACTGGAGGACTTTCAGATTTCATGCTAGGAAAACTCAGTGTGTGGTGGCAGAGGACATTCTAATTGGGATTAGTGGACCTAGAGCGGCTTTGGGTGTTTGGCTGGTCATTAACTCAGTATGGATCATCCCATTATGAGCCTTCCAAGCTATCCAAGCCATGACATTGGGTAAACAGTTGGCTGCAGCATCCTGGCTATGGGTGTCTACTGAGGTTGGGGACATTGATTTGGTAATTGTCTATTCCTAGAGATAGTATTTCAAACCAGAGGTGCCCATCAGGAGGAAATGAGACGTAGAGCCCTGAGGACAGCACCCGAGGCACTTTGCCACAGGTGAGGAGACAATAAATAGGAACATAGATGGGGACCAGTTTTAAAAATTCATGCAGGATTTTTTGTTGTTGTTGTACTCTACTGTACTCATTATCTCTAATAATGTTCATCTCTGACACTTTGGATGAGAGAAATTATACTTAATGTTCCCAAACCTGTGAGACTATTCCTTCAGTTTTTTTTTTACCCCATTAAAAGAAAAACCCACCAGGAGAGATTTATTCTTACCATGTCATGCAACAGTCATTTCATTTTTAAATCATTAATGGGAAGGCATTAATGGGAAGGCATCATCTAATCATTCTCCTACAGAACCCTATCTTAGAAGCCTGATACCATCTCCTCAAACTTCCTCGGAGCTTTACTGATATCAGCTGGGACCCTGAGCGCTAAATCAAACACAGGATGAACTCAGCTCCAGGTGAACCTCTTTTGGTATCTCTCAGATCAGCTGACTTCATGTTTTGCTTCTGGTTCTAGCACTCAGCTGTAGATTCTTCTAAGAATTTTACTGCTAGCTTACATGAGATAAACATATAATAGGGAACTGAAATCATTTTCTAATTTACATTGAAAGTGACTTCTAGATTGAATTTGTGGGGAGGGGCTGAGTCAGCCTGGGATGGGTGAGAGTAGTCTTCAATTCAGAATTTAAATAAATTTTCATAGGAAATTTTTCTTCCCAGGAATTACTCCTGAGCATGGCAGTGGGGGTGGGTTGGAGGTTCTTTCCTGCCATAAAATAAACCTAATCAAAAGCAGACAATCTGCAATGGTCTAGTCTGTTAGATTCCTATTCAAATTAGTTTGCTTCTTTTGATTCCATCAAGCATCTCTCTTAGTAACAGAAAAGTTTACTGTATTCACATTACATGTAAAAGGGCACTTGCGTGACAATACCTTTCCTTGTCAATGAGATGCATTAGAGGGGGTCTTCATTTCTTAACAGCTAAGATTCTGTTTTTCACCATGAAGAAATTCATTTCTGAACTTGTGACCATTTGAATTGAATTATTTTAGTTTGCATTTGAGACTCAGCAAGCATTTGATCTTTGATCTCCTGAGTTGCTTCTCAGCAGATGAGGGTCAGCTGGGGCAGCGCATTTAAGTGCATGCATTGTGGACCAGGTGCCCTGGGTCAAACTTGTGGCATTGATACTTGCCAGCTGTGTGAGTTTTGTAGCTCATTCAACCCACCCATACCTCAGCTTTCTAAATTGTTAAATAGCAATGGAATTAAGTGGAGGATATCTTGCGGAGCTTAAGCAGGTATAAGTCAAGCACCTAGAAGAGTGTCTGTGACATGGACGCACTATGTTAATTTTATCTGTGTGTTAGTTATCTCTATCCTGGGGCAGCTGGTTGGACTGTGTAATAAGTGGCACAATCTTCTATTCATCAATGGCTATTAAGCTCAGGGCTTGACATATGTTCATCTCCTTTTGCTTTTCTTATAATGAACATATGTTCTCATAGTTCATCTCCTTTTGCTTTTCATTTTAATAATGAAAGGAATACTATAATTTTATCCATTCCACAGAGATATAAGTCCATAGTCACATAACTAATAAGTAAATTGAGATTCAAACCCATGTTGACTCCAAATCCCAACCCTTGCCCCCTCCATTATATAGTGAGAATGAAGGGAAAGAAGCAAAGATCGAGGTCCCTGGAGTAGAGAATTTTTGGACAATTAACCAGGTGACCAGACAGTTTGAGTGCATCCCTGTCTCTTGTCATATCCCTCTTGGAGAGGAGCTGAGTTAGGATTGAGGGTTCAGGCAGGTCTCAGAGTTCCAGGCTTCCTGGGATTTGGAATTTTTCCCTCTTCTTGAAATTCTACCTTCTATTAATTTCCTTCTTTATTACATCCTCCACTTCTCATTCTTTAAATTCAAAATGCCTACATGTATGTGTGTGTTGCAGAAGGATAACTGAATCAAGACCTTAGGGCAAAGTGGTGAGAGTTCCCCGTCAGGTAGTGGAAAGAACTTTGGGCTATTAATCACGTCTAAGTCCTGCTTCTCTCTGCTGTTGATTAGTAGGATAACCCTGGGAAAGGCACCACATTTTTCTGGCTTTTATCTGTGGGTTTGGGATTTGTTGGAATCAGCTATCTGGTTTTAGTCAGCTTTTCCGTAAATCTCTGACATCTGGGAACTGTGTTGGTGACAGTAATGATGTTGGCGGTGAGGTCTTGATGGTGGTGATGATGATAATGGATGAGGTGATGTATGGATGATGATGATGGAAGTAGAGTGGAGATGATAATGAGGATGGGACGGGGATGTTGTGATTGTTGTAGAAGTCAAGGTAGAGAGGAAGATGATGATGGAGGTGCTGGTTCCAGTGGCATTGGTTGTTTTAAAGGTGGAAATGATCATGGAAGTGTTGGTAGTCTTAACCAGCATTGGCCCTTATCTGGCAGCCAGCACTCCACTTAACACTGTGCATTCATTGTGTCATTCAACCTTCCCAGCACTGGAGTTATTTCCATTGTGCAGATGAGAATCCTGAGCTTTGGAGAGAGAAACTGAGAGTGACTTTGCTGGTGAAGGTGCCCAGATCATGTGGAGGCAAAGCTCAAAGTGCCCAGGGAATACTTTCTCCAGACATTTTTGACAGGCTTGGGGCAGAAGAGGAGTCAATCTATCTTCAAGTTCCAGATCCTCTCCCATGATAATCTAATTGTGCCCAGAGGGAAATTTGGGGATTATGGTTATCAGATTTAATTCTTGTGAGAACATACAGTATAGAATATAGACACAATGCCTTCATTGGGTGCTCTTCTGGAGGTTTCTTCTTCATCTATTTAGGTTTCTCTCTTTGGACCACAGCTCAACTTCTCTCCTAGTCTTTGCCTGCAGCTTCTCTGACAAACACCTGGAGTATCTTCAAGAGACACTGTGATTTAAAGGACACTCAAGATGAGTTATTTGGGACAAATTAATGTCTTCCAATATGTCTCTTTGGTAAATGTGGTTTTCTATATTCTCTTTCACTCAATGACCTTAATTTGTACTGTTTATATGTCATAGAGGCATCTTGGAGAGGATCAGGGAAAGAAACCATTATCAGTCAGTTCAGAGGGGGTTTAAGACTAAAACTGCTGGTCCCTGAAAGCAGTTGTTAGAATCCAAGACTCTTTAATCCTCCTCCAGTCCTTCTTCTTGGTCTAGGCGTTCTGATCTTGCTTGAATGAGGAGTTTTCTTCTGTCAATTCCCAGGCTCTCCTCTTTCTCTCAGAATGGAGATGGAAATGAACCAGATTCTAGGACTCAAGTCAGGAGGATTAGTACTGACCCTGCTGCCTTCATAGAATGTATGGTCTAGTTTAAACTGTAGTGCTATGAGGATGAGGTAGGAGAGAGAGATCTGGTTGAACTCATAGTAGGGAACTTGACATAGACTTGTGTAGACAAGAAAGGCTTCCTGGAGGTAGTAACACTTAAGCAGAAACTTCTAGACTAAGAGCAGGATAAAGAATGGACAGTTGGGACTGAAAGGAGGGAGAAAGGAAGAGAGAAGGAGGAAGAATAGATGAGGAGGGTGTGGTCCAGGTAGGAGATCAGTGTGTATATCAGCCTGAGACCAGAGACTGGATAGTGTGAAATCATGGAGACTGGTGTACAGAAGTCAGAAGGAGGTGTCACACCCCATACTATGAATTGTTTCCCCCAAATTCATATGTTGAAACCCTAACACAAAATATGAATGTATTTGAAGGTGGATAATTAAGGTTAGATGAGATCATAAGGGTGGAAACCTGATCTAATAACATTGGTGGTCTTATAATCAGAGGAAGATTTCTTTCTCTTTCCATATCTCCTCTTTCTCTCAGAAATCCTGCACCATGCACTGAATCTTCCAGTACCTTGATCTTGGACTTTCAGCCTCCAGAACTGTGGAAACAAATGTCTGTTGTTTAAGTCACTGAGTTTTTGGTATGCCAGCTACAAACTGACTGTCTAATGCACCCATATTTAGAAAAGGGAGGGAAGAAACCACCTCTTGCCTTTAATTCTTATTGCTAATTCCATAGCAGTAACAATGAAGTGGTATTGCTGTCTGGCTTTACCTTTTGGGTAATATAGGTCAACAATACCTCCTAAACCTAGTCTTTAAGAGACTGATTGTCTCTCTTGGGCTGCCTCCTGAAGAGGCCTCCAGGAAGGAAGCTCTGACTCTGGGCTCTAGCCTGGCCTTGTGGGAGGCCTCACCCATCTGGAAAGGAAGGGTTCCTCTGCCTCAGTCATAGGCATTTATCACTGATTCTCCCAGGCTCTGGGTGCCCAATGGGAACCTCAGGAAAGGAGAGGGTGAGGGATTAGGGTCTTCAGGAACATGAGCTTTTCTAGACATTCTGAAATGCAGATGTTGCTTCTGCAGCATGGCTTGCTCTGGGAGCTTGCAGAAGGGGAAACATCACCAGACTGAGAGACCCTATGTTTGGACTCCTGGGCTGTGAGAATTGGGCTACCTCATCCCACATCTCAAGGAGTTTTGCTGGCTCACCAGTATACTAATCTCAGGTCTTTTCAGCACCAGATTTCTATGGTTTTAATTCTCTAATATTTATAAGGAATTAAATTCTATTAGAAAGTGCAGCCTTTCAGCTGTTAATCAGTGTTAACTTGGCATGCCTAGTGCTTGAGTGGTGGGAGATGCCCCAGCTGGAAGTTTCCATATTGCACGGTTCACAGCTCCCTGGCAGATCTGGGGTGCATCAAATCCCTGTTACCACCACCCACTTCCATACTGTGTGCTATAGGTAAGAAACTTTTGGCTTCAACTGCCATGCTGAGAAATAGCCAGGGGCCTATGTAGTTCTACCACACTGTTTAGCTCTACCACACCTGAGGGTTTTAATATCAGAGTATTTAGAACAGACTGCATAGAAAGCCACTCAAGCCACAGACAGTTGAGATCCACATAGAAAAATATTTATTTAATGGATTCCAGTTGTTCATTTTCCATGCATCATAAAGGAACAGAGGCACTAAACCACTATGATGACCCTAAGTGCTATTTACTTTGAGTGCAAGTGCCTGTCCTATAGCTCTCAGACAGGAGGGCTAATTTTAGAAATATGTATTTGTTACTGTAGTGATTTATAGTTTTCTTCTTTACTGAAGCTTGTAGAGCAAAATGAGATGGATGTAATGCTTAGCAAATTGCAGGCCATTTGGAATCTGCTTCTGTGCCACATTTCAGAGGTCTCTGGCCTCCACATGGTGGATGGAGTCACACTGAGGAGAGAGTTCTTTCCTGGGCTCCATCAAATTGCTGGGGCAAGGATGGGACATCAAACCATCTGTCTTCGTGGACAGAAGCAGCCATCTGTGGCGTTTACATCATTTTAAAGCTGTGGCCTGTGCCCTTCTCTGGAAACCAAGCCCCATCAGCTCTTCTATCGTCTTCTAAAGAAAATTTCTCAATAAGAAAGAGGACAAGGCGGTAGATTTGTTTAGACAAGGGTCACTAAGCTGAGGAGTCACTGCAAGTTGTCCAAGAAAGTCCTAGCAGAGTCAGAAGGTATGGGACCTAGAGTTGGCTCTTTGTGGTGGGTACCCTCAGTTCATGTCTAGCTACATCCCATTTGAGCTGAATCCATAGCCTCTCTACTTTACTTGGCAAACTTAGCAATGAGTGTGGATCACCCTCTCTGGCATCCAGATGCTGGCTATTAAGGAACTTTCTGCAGCTGATTCAGTCATCTTCTCAGGCCCATCTGAGAATATAATGGAAAAGGAGAGGTATGATTTGACAAGGTTGCTTGTGGTTTGGTTTGTGGTTTTTGGAAAAGACAGAGGAGGGGGAAGGGAGGAAAAGCTTAGAGGAGAGAAAGGGAAGATGGTATTGCTTAACATACTGAGGAAACATGTAAAGAAAGAGATAAATGTAGGTGGAAGAGGAAAGGAGGAGGGGAAATGAGAAGATAGAAGGGAAGAGAAACAGAGGGAGAAAAGAGAGCAGAAGATAACAGAATGAAAGAGGAGAGCTGGCTGCTCAGAAAGGAGAGGGACTGGCAGGGTGGTCATCAGGAAAAGGAACCAGAAGGAGGCAGGCAAATCTTAGTTACTGTCAGTTCAGACTGCCGATATATATTAAAATATGATTCTTCAAAGGCAAGCAGGAGACAGTGATTGGGCCCATGCCCACTGATAAGGGCTTCACCTCAATTCATGCTTCTCTTAGACTAGTTTTCTCCAGCTGGAACAAGCACCAGAATGGCCTTGAGGGCCTGATAACTCCCTATCATGGGATCCCATCCCCAGAATCTCTTTGTGCAGCTCTGCATTGGGGCCTGAAAATTTGCATTTCTTGTAAATTCCCAAGTGGTGCTGATACTGCTGTTCCAGAGACCTCTCTTTGAGAACCACTGTCTTAGAGATTAGAATCTAAGTCTAGGTTGATGCTTTATTGGGTTTCTTGGGTCAGACAAAGTCAGCGAGTGAGATCAAGGTCTCAACTGGCTTGCAGAAGCAGACTGACAAACACTAATATATAAATTGAGAAAGTGTTAAAACCTTTTATTGAATACATTTCTTTTTTCTTGGCTCTTCATTCAACTAACCATATGCTTACTTTCCACTGGCAATTGCTATTTAAATGTCAGTTGACAGCAGATGTTCCTCACCCTACTATATGCAAGTTAATTTATTGTCCACAAACCCTGATGGAGTATTCCCTAACCATGCTGGCTTCCCATCATCTCCGCCCACCCCTTTGCGGCAGCCACACTGAGCCTGGCAGCTCTCAGGAGGTAGGGTGCCATTGCTTCTCTCCATTCCATGCTATTCTGTGTCTTTGCCCAGGTTACCCTTTCCAGTTCTTACTCTCTTTACAGCAAAGCCTTCTCTTTGCTGCCACACTGCTCTGCTCAGACTGTTCTCATGGTCCTTAGCAAACCAGGCTGCAGCTGCCCTGATCTCCTCAGCTTCCTACCATCTTTACGTAGGACAGGGTCTGTAATAGACCACAACCAATTACAAGATGTTTGCTGAATGAATAAAGTCCAATTCCTGCTAATTATAACCAGAGTTAGAACTGGAATATAGGGGCAGAAATAGGCAGAAAAGCATAGAGCAGCCATGATCATCATAGAAATCCCAAATCATCCTCTATGTCCCCATTGTACCCTCAAAGCTCCTATATTTTCATGAAATGTGACTCCAATACCAGGTAGAAAAGGAAATCTTTGGAATTTAAATCACACAGCTACCTTTATTGAGGAGAGATCAAGTTTTCAGGTCTTTTCTGCTTAGTATTAGCTAAATAACCTATTTTTAGTAGACTTGTATGAAACAGATACATGAATGAATGGATAGATAGCAGATAGATTAAAATGGACCAATGATTGGATGAATGACATAGGTCAATGAATGGATATGAATGAATGGATGGACAGAGAGGTGGAGTCCTTGTATCCAGGGTATTGTGTCATGACCTGAAGCCACATTTTGTTTTCTAAACATTCTTCAGCTACCTTGGACTGGGGCTTTACCCTTTGAGTGGGACACATGTACTCCAGAATTTTCCTAAATGCCTATTTTTTGGGGACCCAGTTCTAAAGCTGAATTAAGAATGTTGAGAGGTTTTGTGTAGACCTGTCTCTCTGCATCCCATTCTGTGAATGGTCAGCACTTGAGCCTAAACTGGAGGATGAGGCAAACTATAATAATAAATAATAGCCTCACTTGAAAACCTGGGGCAGGGTCTGGTGTTGTGATCAGCATTGCAGGGTGAAGGAGTTCTGTTGCCCTGACCATAGAGATCTTGGGCAAATACCTTGGCCTCAGTTTCCTCCTTTAGGAGATTAAGGGGTAGACTTCAAGGTCTCTTCCTGCTCTTCCATTCTCTGAGACTCTAAGAAAAATTCTGGGGAACACACAAATAGTTACCTTTACTTTAAAGGTTAGAGGGGGGAAAACAGAACACAATGTCAGATATATCAGGGCTGCCACATCCCAGGCTGCAGAACCTCAGGCACTTCTGAAAATTAAACCAAGCAGGCTGACTCAAGTGCTGTTGAAATGTCAGGCTACTGTGCAGGATGTTGTTGGATGTCTGCATTCCTCTGTTTTTTAAACATTACTCTGCTAAGGATGAATCTGTGTCATCATCAAATCGCTCTTGTCATTTTAGTGTAGTGATCAAAGAGAAAAAATGAAAGTACTGTTTGTGGACAAAACAGATAAAATATGAAGGTATTTCATAACTCTGTATGCAAAGTTGTCTAGAATATAATGCAGCACTATCAATAATTTTGTTAAAAACAATTTACCTGCTTTATATGAGTGGGTGCAGATCACAGATCTTCATTCAAGTTCACACTAAAGTTATTTAACAGTGGGCTGCCTGTTATACTACAAAGACCAAAGCATTATAGATTTTTTCCAAATATAATATACATATCCAAATGATTGCAGTCAAGCATAAATTTAGTCAGACTGTTAATACCCCCTATTAAGACATGAATAAGACTTTTAAGCTTTGCCTTAGCTACAGAATAACTGGGACTAGAGTTGAATCAATTGCAAATAGCCAGAACAGAAAGTTATCTTTGGGTGTGGTATTTATTCTCAACAGTGTTTCATCTCAAATAATGGACTATTTTTTTCTTCAAATGCAAAAGTGAGCAATTATCTGTCATTATTAAAATGATAAATTTTACAGGGGGACTAGTTTGGCTTCCTTTTCTGGAGAGGCTAACCTCCATTACATCATCCATGGGTACATGTCTCACATTTGTCATTGACTGTACCTGAGTGCCCAATGTTCCATTTTTTTCTAGAACAAAATTATCTTCCAAAACACAGGAATAAAGTCACCAGTCATTTTTTTCCACCTTCAGATGAGGTGGGGGAAGTATATTCCAACAGCCCTGCCAGGTAGCTGGCACAATTTGCATTATTCCAGAATGGTTAGGCAAAGTCTAGAATGAGGCATGCAAAATACATCTTTGTACTTTCAGAATTAAACTTTAAATAATTTGAAGTTCTCTGCTATGGGCAGCTTTACATGAGAAGACTGGATAAACCAAAAATATATACATTATTGCAAATAGAGGCTACATAGGAGATTCCTTGGAGCTTGTGTGGTTGGACATATCTATATATGTGACCAGGAAAGGGGCATTTAGGGGAATGGGAAGAGAATGAATAGGGAGGTTTGCTACCTTGAGGAGGGGCTCGGAAGGATTATTCATCATTACTGTCCAGAACAGGAGCCACTAGCCATATGCATCTGGACCCACTGAGATGAGCAATGAAAATTAAAGCTGCATTGAGTTTTGTAGGCATAATATGAAAAATGAATGTAGAACTATCTCATCAATAATTTTTATATTGATTCTATGTTGAAATTATATGTAAAATTGAATTACATGTGCATTGAATTATGGGACATTATTAAAATTGATTTCACCTACCTCTACTTTTTGAATGAGACTACTTGAAATTTTTAAATCAAATATAGGTCTTATGTTTTGTATTTTCAGTATGCAGAGCAGCTCTATGCTCATTTTACATGGTAGAATCTAGTTAAAGTTTACTTTTTGGCTTTATTTCTGTAGTTTTCAAACTGACAATATGGTGTTTCAAGAGAGAAAGAGATATTATGGATTTTGGAGCTTGGAAAACCTGTGTCCTGGCTGTAGCACATGGGCAGCCAACCTCCTCTGAGTTTAAACTTTCTCATTTGTTAAATGAATTGCTGTTTTGACCTCCCTGGTCAGAATTCACCTGGTTGACATCAGGAGCAACACATGACAAACAGAATGCTCAGCACAGAAACTGGCATAGAGAAAACTCAGTAACCATTCAGCATTATTCTTGGTTATATCTGAAGACCTGTTGGGATGCCTAATTTTAAAATTCTAGTTCATTTTTAATTCAGATCCTGTGTCTCTTGTTCTTCAAGTTTGTACTTGCTGTTATATCTACCTATTTCTGTCCCCAGAAAGATGAATTTTCCTTTTTTTTTTTTTTTTGGTTTTCCTATCAGTAAGAATCTCTGATCTGGTTCCCCATATTCTGCTATTTATTCAGACTGAGCTCTCTCTCACTTACTAACTCATTTCACTTTCAGGGCAACAATTTTATCCCAGCTAAAACTACAAAGCAAGCCATAGCACTTGATCTGCCCCTGTCCCTTGTCTCCTACCTGGATGCTGGGTCTTGGTTTTTATAAACTCTGCTTCTTTTGATGGGATGATCTGTCAAGGATAATTGAGACCACGCAAGTGCCTTTGGGGAGCTAACAGAATAAGGGTTGTGTGAGCAAGAGATCAAGAAAAGGAGGAACAAGCAGGGCAGAAGAGAAGCAATTTTGTAACTTCTCTCCCCTTGCCCCACTCCACCTCTTTCTTGTTGTTCTTGCCTGTTGGTTTTTAAAAGCTGTGCAATGTTCACTCCTGGTAATACAAGGCACTTCTCACCCCCTTCCTAGATTCTGCTGCCAGAACAACCTCCCACAGTGTAGCATCACACATTTCTAAAACTATGCACTCAATTTCCATATTCTCAGAAATAACATCCTCAGATGTAGATGATTGTAGTTGTTTTGTGAAATTCAGACAGTGAAGAGGAAAAAAAGTGTAAAACTTTGTGAAGAGAGGTAGCTTCCCCAGGAATGGGAGGTTTTCTATCTCCCTCACAAGGAGATGGGAGGAATCACTCACTCAGAACTGAAATGAAAACAAGGAGCAGAAACTCAAGAACAACTCTGGGACAGCACAGGTGGCTGGAAGCATCGTGCTCCTCAAGACCATGAAAAAAGCTCCCTCTTTCTTATGCAAGTATTTTTTTTTTTAAATCAGAAAAATGTTGATTTTTTTGTTCTCATTCAGCAGCTGTAACTAGGTGATTCAGAATACACTCTTGACTTAAGATGGTATTTTTTTTTTTTTTGCCTTTTCATCAGATCAATATGTTTCTTTGCCTATTTTATTTTTAGATTTACCGACTGTTCTCAGGGTAGCACATGCAAAGGGAAGAAATCAGCAAACTGGTTTGTATTTCAAAGCCTGGGCTGAGGTCTGACAGGAAGAATCCTTGGAAATTAACAAGAGAGCAGAGTTTTCTAGGCCCCTGTTGCTGATAGGCTTTCTGGGAGGATTTGTCCTCAGGGTAATTATTTCAGTGCAAAGAACAAGAACATGCCAAGGGTCCTTCCACCACCAGGCAAGGAATGGTCAGGCAGAGCATGGGCACATGGCTGTTTTTCTTGAACATTTATTAACATTAATAACATTTGAAATCAATCATAGGCAATATGCAATCACTGCCGACCATAATCCCCCTAGAAAATCAGAAGGTTTGAAAATGTGAATGAATTTTCCTCATGATTATGTTATGACTCCAATTTAGAAGAAGGAAGCATTCCTGAAAATGTAAATACTGCTGTAAGGAATCAGCTCTCTACAAGGGAACTTATGTTCTGTGTCCTCAATTTCTTGAGAAATGAGAGCAAATGCCCTGCAGATTCCCTGGTCTTCCTTTTCTCTAGTTTTGTCACTACAAAAACACTCTCATGATAACTGCAATTTTAGTTGTTTGTGGGCTATATAGCATTGTTGTCTCTGTAAGAATCACAGAAATAGCAGATTACATAAATCTGATGCAAGCATGTGGTACATGCAGCCAACATTTGACTTACACAGGGGCTACTAAATGGTGTCCCTTTACTAGGGCCAGATGGTTTCTGGCCTGCTGGCACTGAGCTGCAAAGGCAGTGAGCACATTTCTGGTTGAACTTGAAAGAAGTTGAATATATTTTTTGTTTTGTTTTTGGAGAATATGTTTTCCACATGAAGGTGGAAGAGGTGATGTATCTTAAAAGTGTTTGAAAAGAAGCAGAGATGCTATTGCAGATATGCACATTATAATTATAGGTATGCATACCTAGCACATATTTGTCCAAAAAACATTCTCAGTGACAGACTATCCCGATTTTGCTTCCCTTGGAATTGAATGGAAAATCAGTGTTACTAAATATGCTTCTTCATTAAAGAAAAACTCCTTCCATTTGCCTTAAAAACATCACTGGGTCTTCTTTGTGCAAACATACTTTAAAATACAAATATTGTTTCATCTAATATGGCTATACTGTATGCATATATCTATTTCTTTAAAACAAAATGACAAAACCAGATTTATGGACAACATAAAGTATTTTCTGGATACACAAGCAACAATGAAAACATTCTTAAAATTAACAGGCATCAACAGGTATAAATACACTGTCTAAAGCATTTAATGGTCTTTAACACAGCCAACTCCCCTGAGCTTGAAACAGCGTTAAATTCTCCTTTGCTAGTGGCAAAAGAAGCTGTCAAGCACAACGTTGAAAAATTGGTACCATTTCCTGGCCAGTAAACACAGAACCGAGGGGCTAAATATTTTATGTTTTTTTTCTTATTATTTATATTTGTTCTCATGCTATTTTCCCCTCTCCTTCTTTCTCTCTTCTACTCAGGGCTGATTGTTGTGACATTGGCCGTATGCTGGATGCCAAACCAGATTCGGAGGATCATGGCTGCAGCCACGCCCAAGCACGACTGGACCAGGTCCTACTTCCAGGCGTACATGATCCTCCTCCCCTTCTCGGACACCTTCTTCTACCTCAGCTCGGTGGTCAACCCGCTCCTGTACAACGTGTCCTCGCAGCAGTTCCGCAGGGTGTTCTGGCAGGTGCTGCGCTGCCACCTGACACTCCAGCACGCCAACCAGGAGAAGCGCTTGCGCGCCCACGGGCACTCCGCCACTGACAGCGCCAGCTCCACCCGCAGCCCGCTCATCTTCTTCGCTTCCCAGCGCGGTTCTTCTGCAAGGAGAACTAAGAAGGTTTTCTTAAGCACTTTTCAGAGTGAGACCAAGCCTGAGTCTAAGCCCCAGCAACTGAGTCGGGAGTCACTACAGCCCAACTCAGAGACGAAACCAGCCAATTCTGCCGCAGAGAATGGTTTTCAGGAGCATGAAGTGTGAATGTTAAGTAAGGAAACTTTGCGTGGGAACTGGCCCTACCCCCATGAAAGCAAGTCACAAAATAAACTGTGCCACCCATAAGGGACAGCATGAAAGCTAGAGGCTGTGGAAAGGCAGATGCCCACCTTAGCGGCTTCTAAGGACTGATTCTGCCAGCCTTGCCTAGACTGCTTACATGAACAGGGGTGCTGAACTTTTGCTCCACTCCCTCCCTTGAGTACACATTGAAAATTCAGTCTGACTGAATTTATTCAGAGCTTACAAAAATGTTTTATAGGGAGCTCTTTCATTATTTGCAAATGAATAAAAAGAGAACACAGACACCCCTCTCTACCCAGAATAAAAGGACACTCAGAAGAGGTGGGGAAGGTGGAAGAGCAAGGGCCAGAAGAACAATGCAGGTAGGGATGGCATCTCTGTCAGCTTCAGCAGTGTGCCAAGAAGAGGGCTAATTTGAGGAGCAGGATGGTGGTGGGAAGCCCCGGCCTGAGGGCTGAAGCAGAACTGCCCCTTTTCTTGGGCCTTGGCCCGTTGCAAAGAGGGGTGTTGCAGCAGCTGATGCACACTGAGTTCAGCTTCCCTGGGGAGCAGAAGGACTGGTACCCGGCGGAGGCAATGAGACAGGCCGCTGATGATGCACACGACTTGCGGTACATGATCCCTGCAACACAGACCCAAAGGAGCTGGGTTAAGGTGTTGGCCAAAACAGCCATCCCTCTGAGCCCAAATTCAAATGGACAGCTCTTCCTTACTCCCCCTCAGCCAGAGACTTGGTGGGACTCAGGGTTGTTTCACTGAACTTCCCAAATACACAAGATCTGTGTAAAAGAGGCAGTCATCATTTCACTACTTTTGACAAACTTGTTCCAAAAGGTATTTTGGATGCCAATCCCAGTGAATAAAGAGCTGTTAAAATCAAAGCATGTTTTTTAAGCCAGTGTTCATACTTTGTACTCAACACAGAGATTTTTATTTACTTTTTGGTTCAAAATATCTCATGCCAGGAGGACCACACACAGCATGTCTAGATCTTACCGCTGTTATTACTTTATCAGTGACCATAGAGAGATGGCTCTCAACTGTGTGTTTATTATGTCCTGGAATTCTTTGACTAAAGACCAAATCCCAAAAAAGAATATAAATCCAGGCCCTACTGCACAGGCCCTGATTTTTCCCAGAGTCAATGTTGTATGGGATTTGATGGAGAGGTGGTTTGGCTGACAGTGTGCCCGGGACAACCTCATCCTCGGGGAAGAAGCTCTGCCCTAAGGACAAATGGTCATTTGCCAAGTTGGCATCAAAGAGCTGGCATTCAATAATACACACCATCTGGGCACAAAAAGGAGCTTCCTGAGAAGACTGGAGGGCTTGTCTGAAGGAACATATGTACCCTGTCCAGTTGCAGTGCAGTCAACAAATTAGGGTGTCCTAGTTAATCATTTGACTTATGAAAGCCAAGAGTCCGCTCATATTAAATACTGTTTATCTAAGAGCTCTCCTGGATTCCAGACACTATTCAGATGGCTTCAATATCCTAGTTCATTTTCTACCATGCTATAGTTTGAATCTGGAGTGTCTGTCAGAGGCCCATATGTTGAAGGCTCGTTTCCTAGCAGGGCACTACAAAGAAGTGGTAGAAACTTTCAGAGACAGGGCCTAGTAGGGGGTCTTGGGTCACTGAGGGCATGCCCTCAAGGGGAATTGTGGGCTGGCTTCCTGGCTATGAGATGGGGAGCTCTTCCACATGCCCTCAGCCATGATGCGTTGCCATGCCATTGACCCATAACCATTGTCTGCAACCTCCAAAACTGTTAACCAAAATAAACCTTTCCTTTGCCTAAGCTGATTATCTCACTTCATCATCTTTGTTGCCGTAATGGAAGGCTGACTAGCATATACCAAGAGCAGCCCTCCAATAGAGGTTTTCATGACCACCCTCACCATTACAGATCGGGGGCCGAAGAGCCAGTAGCCAAGAGTCTAGGAACTTGCCTGAGGTCACACATGTAGAAAGTGGAACAGCTGGGATTTGAAACTGGAATTCTGGCTCTCTGTGTCCAACACAGTAGACAGCCAAACAGACATGAAAATGTGGGGTGGGCTATGATTTTCCTTGGAAGATAGTTTTTGGTGTGTGTGGTTACTTCATATAAATTACTTTTTTTGACAGATGCTGGACTTGGAAGTGAATAGTCTCAGCCTATTGGCTGCTCTGCACATCCCACCAGTAGCAGGGGCTCTTTCCCTACTAACTCCCTGAAGGTGTAGTTTGGGCTTGGGTTCCCTCCTCCATGAGAATTGCCACTTTGGGTGTATAGAAACAGTAAAGAATCAAACTGTCTAAAACTTTAAAGTGGGATGTAAAGAAATGCTTTAGAATTGCCTTAAAACATACAATTTTATGTCATTTTTTTTCTATAACTGCATGTTTGTAAGGACTGATTTTCTAGCACTTTTAGAAAATCCTGAAAGTTAACAGCTCTAGCAATATGAAGCCCATGTACAGAGGATGTGTGTATGTGTATGTGTGGGAGGCATTGTTTGATTTCTAAGGAATATGCTTCAGGTATTCTCTACACTTTCTATTCATCGTACCTTTTTAGGAAATTTAAGTTTTACTCACTGTCTTTTTATTCTTAAATTCTAAAAGCATTGTCAATTGCCAGTTCAGCTACAATGAACTTCTTTCCCTTAAGTGAATTTTAAGAACTCAAAAATATTTACTGAATATGCTTTTCACTTCAGTAAAGTTCAAACAGTCAGCTAAGGTTTAAAAAAAAAAAAAAAAGACTCCTGACCACCACTGCCTAACCTAAGGCCTCCACAGTCACCTTTGCAGCATATTGCCATTGTGTTTGGTGTGCCGCTTTCCAGTGCCTGCTTCTGTATACTGATGTACAGATCCATGGAGAAACAGTGTGCTTGCACACATGTGTCCACAGTGTCACACCCAATATGCCATTCTTCAATTTGCATTTTTACTTAGTGACATTGCTGGAGGTTTCTTTTTGAGCATAACTTTGTAGGGTTATGGATCAGTTATAGAATAGGTTAAAGAGAAGATGAGGTTAATGAAGAGAAGAACCAGCAAAGTCAAAATCTGTACATCTGATGAGACCCTCATGTCTTTAACCAGAAACAATTTGTCTTCATCGGGGATTTTGGGAGGAGGATAGATCTGTGGCCAGGAACAAGCTCTCAAATTGGTGGTTCATGAACTGATACCAATACCACAAAAAGACTTTCTGAAGGAGAAGGTTGGGAGCTCCACACAAAAAGGGGAATTTCCTGAGTTCTAAGAGGGAAGAAAGAGAAAAGGGTTTTCTGGCAGCTGTATTGTCTATGAGCCAGAGTCATGAGGCTGAAAGCAATTGTTGACCTCCATGGTGGAAGTCCTAGTCTGGAGACTATAGCTAGAGATGCCCTGGGTGGGACTGGATGTGGCTAAAGAGGTTTCTAATTATGGCATTTGCTGGTAAATAGATGGAACTGGAGACCATTATAGTAAGTGAAATAGGCCAGACTCCCAAAGCCAAAGGTCAAATGTTTCCTCAGATATGTGAAAACTAGTGCAAAATAAGGAGGGGGGAAAAGGAGAGAGAAAAAAGGAAAAAGAGGGAGGGATTCTATTAAAAAAAAAAAAAAAAGAGAAAGACCTGTGGGCTAGATGAAGGGAACTGAGGGGGAGGAAGAAGATGAGGAAAGAAGACCAATGAATCTAACTTAACTCTCCTATGTATATCCATAAATATACCACAGTGAATCTCACCATTGTGTTTATTCAAAAGACAAAGCCAGAAAGAAAAAGAAATTTAAAAGTAAATAGCAGAAAGATCAGTAGAGTAGAGGGAAGGGAACAGAGAGGTGGGGGAAGGGAAGTGGGAACTATTGGGACCTGAATTTGAGCAGATTATATTCCATGCTTTATAAATTATGTCAAAATGAATCCTCATGTTATGTATAAAAGAAACAATAAAAACAAAAAGAAAATAAAAAATGTAAAAAAAAAAAAAAAAAAAAGGAAACGGGAGGAAGCTGTGCAGAGATTGTTGGAACATGGACCAGTTACTTAGTCCGTTCTTCACATAAACCTTTGTCATGGTTAAAGAAAAAAGAGGTTTCTAACTTCATGAAAAGTCGGTGTGCAAGTGTGTAGGTGCTGGCTATGGAGATATTCATAAATAACAATGAAAAAGTGCCTAATACTAAACTGTGGTAGTTTTAGAAGAAATAGATAAGAAATATACCAGGGGGAATGGGGGATTTCAGATTAAAAAGGATTTTGAAAAAAGAGAAATGTGTTTTCTCATGTTTTTGATTGAAATGAGTTTCATAGAGATGACCTGGTACCTTTGAGAGAGGTAGGATGGGGCTGTGTAGGGAGGCTGGGGCAGAGAGGCTGATCATTTGGAATCTGCAAAGTCACCTCTCCCAGAGCCTTACATAAAGACAGGAGACCATTCAGGGTGAACTCTATCCCCAGCAAGCAGCTGGAAATGAAGAGGAAGTCCAAGGACAAACAGGAGTGGTCTTGGGGAATATTAAGGATTGTCCTAGAAGGAATATGTGACTAGATATCACACATCTGCCAGGGAGCTTATAAGAAATGCCTTTGGATTTAGCATATGGAAGCCAGGGATGATGGGAATGCTACATAAAGCCATTGGAGAAAATCCAAAGCAGAAAGGGTGGAGAGGTGTTTGATGCATCCAGCTGAAAGGGAATAAGACATATCACTAAGTGCGGGGGGCATGTTGGAGTACAGAACTATGACTGTTCCACCACTCACAAGCTTATCGTGATAAATGCCAAGTGGATCTCAGATTTAAATGTTAAAAAAAATAAGACCATAAAAGTACTAAAAGACCCTTTGGAATTGTGTGCAATTTCTTTTATCACATAAGAGTAGTAAAGGCTATAGGCTATTCTATGACACAACCCCCAAAAGCATTAAAGATTTTATCATTCCTTTCTTTAATGCTTTTGGGGGTTGTGTCATAGAATAGCCTATAGCCTTTACTATTTTAAAAACAATATTTAAAATCCCCATCTAATAAATTCCCTAAAACAAAAATAAAAAGATAGGTAAAGTATAGGGAAAGTAAATGTAATTCAAATCATGAAGAGCAAACTTCCTTAAATATGTAAAAATATCCTAGAAATCAGTAAGGAATAAATAAGAAGTAATAAGTCAGTAAGGAATAAATAAATAATAGCACATTTATAAGATGGAGAAAGCAAAGGGACAGATTGCAGACAAGGACACAGGGCTTTGGAAGACTCATAAAGAGACATGCAAATTACAACCACATTGAGATACAATTCTTATTTATCACTTGGGTAACGATGAAAAAGCTCACCAGCACTTGTTCAGGGGTCTGGGAAATAGGCCCTTTCCCACACTGTTGTTCACGAGGGTAAACAGTTGTAAATTCCACAAAGGCAAAGAGGCAACAGCTATCAACATTATGATGCACATACTCTTTGACCCAGCAATTCCACTTTGATGAATTTATTCAGCAGACATTCACACACGTGTAAAATGTCCATTGACAGGGTCATTCATCAGAGTGGTTCTGAGAAGAAAAAGAATGGATAATCACTCTTTACTAGGGGGCTGGAAACACCCAGTATCTTATTCACACAAAGGATTTCACGCAGCTGTAAAAGAATGAGGAATAAACTCAGATATTTTGTTAAAAACAAGAGGCAACTGGACAGTTCCTTCCTATCTTTCCTATTTTCTTCCTTTCTTTTTTTAAACTAACAAAGAATTTATACTTCTGTCCCACATACAGTTTTAATATTAGCCCACTTACTCTTTATAACTCTAGCAATAATCCCATTTTGTGGATGGAGAAACTGAGGCAGACAGCACTTACTTGCTTAGGGGCCACAAAGGTAATATGTGATAGAGCTAGGATTTTTGAATGCAGTAAGCCTGACTTTAGAATTTATACTCTTAAACCTTCTCTTACATTGTCTGCCATAGAAAAATATGCATCCATTGGGGGAAAATGGTGAAAGTTACACATACATGCATATTTTACTTACAGATACATATTTCTGAAAGAATATACAACAAAGAGATTAAAACAGTTATCTCTGAGGAGTGGTACTGGGTGGCCATAGGGTGGGGGGTGAAAAAAAAACGCCCCACCTGTTAACTTTATTTACTACTTAAAATCAGGACCATGAGAATAATGGACCATTTGAAAAAATGACCTTTTAAAATAACACCCTGTGAGCCCTTTTTATCAAATGGACTCTCTTTCCCAGTGTAGCATCCAAGGTCTTCTAGCTGTGTGCACCAGAGGCTCCTGGGAAGGAGCACACTCTCAGAGACAGTGCCCCAAAGCCAGAATCTTGGTATCACAGAGCAAGGTGACTTGTGTATATCTTTCCTTTTTGCTTTAGTCCAGCCTCCATGAGTTCAGGGCTGGGCCTGAGGGAGGAAAGTTTGAGAGTGAAAGCAGAAAGGGCCTCCTCATGGATGCTGGTGGGAGTATAAATCAGCATAAGATTGGAATGATGTATAACATACATATATTGTTTATGTGGTGCTGGGGACTGAACTCGGGGCTTTGGTAATGCTAGGCATGAACTCTGCCACTGAGCGAAACCTCCAGCCCACTAATAATTTAAAATACATCCAACAGTTCCATTCTTCAGTATTTACCTTTCAAGACAAAACACATTTTCACATACTTAATAGGAAAAAGGTACATTTATACCATGAGATGTTAAAGAGCAGTGAAAAGGAAATTGCAGAGTTCTATACTGATCTGGCAAGTTCTCAGTGAGTAGAAAAATGAAGTTCCAAAATGACATTCAAATACACCATGTATATAAGGGGAAAAAAAAAACCCACACAGCAATACCATACCTGCTCTGGCAGTGTTGGTAGGGGGATGTGTATACATATCTGAGTGTGTGAGTTTATATTTCTAAGTGAAATCAGAGGAAGAGGTCCAGAAAGCTATGCATTAAACAGTGTATTCCCTTTAGGGATGGGTAATAGTCAAGAACCATTTTTGATTTATTTGTGATTTCTGAATGATTTACAGTGAGAATATATTCACAGATAGATTGCATCTGTAAATCACAAATTAATAGAATTGATGAATATAAACCCAGTGAGTTGCTTCACTGTAATCTCTAAGACTTGGTGAACACAGCAGTGGCATGTGGCAGTGGGGTGACGGACAGATCCACACCATGGTGGCCAGAATGCATTCCATCCTCACAAATGGGGCTTCCCTACACAATTAGATGGGTTTGGTGAAGGGTTCCATGGCTCAGGGTAACTTCAGCAGCACTGTGGCTGCAGCCAGCCACAGATGGGTTCCTCTGAACACTGATGACTGACCTTGAGCTGCCAGCCCCCCACCACTGCTGGATTAGGGCAGGAGAAGGTCATGACCAAGAGCAGGAGCAAGACACCTGGAGATTTCCCCAAGTAGCTGAGAGATGCTTCCTGTGACCACAACTCCCACATGATTTTTCTCTTAATCACTTCTAATATTTTATGGCATTTTACTAAAATATCTTTATTAATAGAATGTAAGCCCTAGCAACTAGAACAGTGTCTGGCACATAATGACTCAACGGTATTTATCAAAGGAAGAAATGAGTGAATGAAGTGGGGGAGGAGGATAATTCAAAAGGGGTCTTTGACATGTGGGTATATTTCTGACAAACTGTGACTGGAGTTTTCTTCCTAGGTCAGTAGGGACTGAGGTGCAAGGTTACATAGAGCTACAAGTCTCCAGGCCTTGGTTGACACAAGCAGAGCTGTGAGAGGCTCTGATCTTGGTAATGGAGATTCAGACCCAGGGCCAGCAGGCTCCGCAGGTTGATGAAGGGCTGTCTATCAAATTTGGCTGGGCTAATCCCAGCTTGGACCTGCTCCTGTCGCTGTACTCCACAGGGGCACAGAGATGTATCCCGTCAATGCCAAGTCATTTCTCACAGGTTTAATCTGCAGACCAGATGTTTGTTCATGCAGCACACCACCCGCTATCACCAAATTAATCAAGACACCCAGCATTTAAAACTTTAATCCTCTTTAAGTCTTTAGAGAGGTGATGGCCTCCTGGGGGTTCTTGGATGTAGATGGGTGGCTATGCATGCTTGCTTCAAAATTACCACATGTTTCTCCCCAAGGAACTCATTTCTATGAATCTGCCTTATTTAGACTGTGAATGAGGGGCATGCCAAGGAATGAAGAAAAGGGTAAGTAAAATACTGACATTACTTCCAGGGATGTTCATTCCATTGGAGCAATTGTACCTGTTCCACAGGACCCATGAAATTGGGCTATGGAAGAATTTATGCTACCAGGAGTTATGCTGAAAAGGTAGAATATGGAAATAAGGAAAAAGGTCTGAATCCTCTACATCCTATGCTGGAATTTAATATATATTTAGATTGAAATGCACCCAAATAGATGCTCAAAAGCATTTCTCCACTATGGTGTGTCTCTCCTGTTTTACAGACATCAGAAGTGATCCCTTCAAGTTAAATGAACTATTATGTGTAAGAGTGTATGTGTATTTGGAGAAGTGCTGGACACAGAGTAGGTGTTTGCTGCTGTAGTCATTATTATTATCATCTTTGCCCAGGAGACATTTTCTGACTCATGCTTTTAATTTATCCAAGTAGCAAGCTCTTGCATTTACATACCCCAGGGTGCTTAACCCAGAGGGATAGTGAATTCAATAATCACTGATTTCTTTACTCAACATTTAAAATGATTGCCTCCTACTTTCCCTCTAGCTTTACACACTCTAGCTCTATTCCTCCTGGACCATCTCTGGGCCACATCTCAGCAGACATGTTAGTTTTTCTTTGAGATGGAGGATGACCAAAGGCAAACCAGGAGATGGTACAGAAGGAGTGAGAAAGAAAGTGGGAGGTTTTAGAAATTGCTGTGGATGCTGGATGGCCCCTGTCTCCTTTGCAGTGAGCACTCTGTCAGGCATCAGGCTTGCTTTACAAGGTTGAATTATTGATAACAAAGGGGGAAGAAGAAAGATGGTGTTTTCTCTTTGTGTGAGTCCAGTTCTTTTTACTTACTCCTAATACAGCTGGGTCACCACAACTGGAGTGGCAGAATAAAAAGCACCTGTAACACCCTTCTGAGAGCAAGCTGAGCTCAAGAGGAGTCTCAGCTTTGGAATTTCACATTACTGAGAACTGGAACGTGCTTCTCAGGCCGGCTTTCTGATCCAGAAGCCTGAAGGTTGACCTGACTGGTAGCAGAAAGCTACATGTTTTTTAATGAACTGAACACTGACAGGGTATTATCCCTTTGGCCCAAACCTTCCTTTACTGAAGGCACTTTGCCAGGTATTTAGTACTTCACCAGGGGACTGGCCAGAAGGTGCTCCCAGTTTCTGATAAGAGTCGTGTTAGAACTCCACCACGTAAGAAATGTTCCAATGGTATTGCCTCTCAGACATTCATGTGTAGAATTACGTGTGCATTCCTTAAATATGCAGATTCCTTAAATATGTATTCCTTAAAAACCCACAGGAAATTCTGACAAAGTCAATCTAACTTTTCAAATTAGTTCATTGAGATGCTGAAAGTACATAGACTATAAAAGCACATGTTAATTTTTCCAAGAAGTCTTCTCACTTAGAGCAAAGATTTCATTCTGCATTATGACTTGCATTACAACAGTCCCTCTGTTGCAGGGACTGAGGAAGCCTTTGACACCCCAAGGAGCCACAGGTATGGAGAGAGAGATGAGGCAGCTCCTTCTTCATCACCATCCAGGCTAGTGCTTAATCAGTCATTTCCTTTCTACCCCATTGTCATGGCTGACATGTCCTATCAGCCTCACTGGAGGATGGGCTCCCCCAGGCACCTGCCCTTCAAGAACTTCAAATGTTGAGTGTATGCTCCCTCACTATATGCCAATAAACAGCCAAGTGAGTAGTCTGGGCTACTCCTGAGGGGGATGAGGCCAGTGCTAATTTGGCAACTGCTCACTAAGATGGTTTCTTTCCTTTGGTCCTTCAATATTCTCTTGGGAAATTAAAATTCACACTCTACACAGGTAGTTTCCATTCCAGGGATGACACACTTTTCTGTGAAGGGCTAGATAATAAAAATTTTGACCTCTGCAGGTCAAAGGATATTCTGTCACACCTACTCTATTCTGATATTCTGGTGGGAACAAGTAGGCTTTGTGGGTTGCAATAAAACTACTTACAGGATATAGTTTACTGCTAGGGCTGCCATAACAAAATATAATGCTCTGTGCAGCCTAACAGAAATTTACACTGTCCTAGTTCTGGAGACTAGAAGTTCAAAATTAAGATGCCAGGGAATTCAGTTCTGGTGAAGGCTTTCCTCCTGGTTGATAGCTATTTGCCTTATGTGTTCTCACATGACTTTTTCTCTGTGTGTGCCAAAAAGAAAAAAGAAAAAGAGAACTAATGCACCTCTTTCTCTTTCTGTCTTATAAGGACAATAATCCCATCAGCCCAGGGCCCTACTCTCATGACCTCGTCATTGCCTCCCAAGGCTTCTTCCCCAAATAGTATTACACTGGGGACCAGGGCTGCAACATATGAATTTTGGGGATGACATGATTCTGTTCATAACATAGGTAATGGGCTGGATTTGGCCTGAGTGTCATAGTTTGCTGACCTTTGTTCTATTCTATCAAAATCCCATCACTGTTACAGTATAAAACTGCCCCTTCCACCCATTCTTTCTTCTGCTCTTATATGAGGGAAGCCACCAACAGTTTGGAACATTTGATTTTGGATAAACTGAAAAAAGGGTCTCTCTGAGTTCTATGTGTGTCTACTCAAAGGCTACTCTATCAAAGGCCTTTGCAAGTTTTATAGGATTTGTAGAATCTTCTCTTATTTTCAAATGTTTTCTCATTGAACTGTCTCTGCAGCAAGCCTGCTCTTCAGAGCAGGTCCAAACCCTGCAGTTGGCTCAGAATCCACAGGAATGGAGAGCAGTGGCTATAGGGGAGAAGGAAAAAGAAAGGCAAAGTTGGAGTCACGACCCGAAGGCTGTTCCCAGCATGGCCCGGATGCAGTCCTGTTGAGAAAAACTAGCATTTAGATGTCTTATGGTGCTGTTCTATTTAAAACCAAAACCCTGCAGGAAAACCTGTGCAGAGCCTCCCCTGAGGTTCTGTATCAGTGCACCTGCCTTTCTCTTTTTGACTTCCTGTCTAGTCCTTTCTTCAATGTCTAGCATGACTCAGAAGCCACCTCAGTTAAGGAGGTCTAATACAAAAGTTCCAGCATGCCTTGTTTTCTCTAATGTCCTCATTGAAACCCTGCTGGCTCCAAAGGGTTGGGCTCCATTGTTCTCTCTTTTACTTTTCAAACAGCAGAATTTTTTAATGTGCCATATAATATAGGTGTGGTAACTTTCTCCCCCACTGGGCTTAGCTGGAATTTTTTGAAAGTATTTTAAGGAATTTTATGTTTTTCTAAGCCTCCTTAAAAACATCACGATTGACAATGAGAAGTAAAAAAAATAATAATAAGCTTATTTCTTTTAGAAAATACTATTTTCAAGTGAATTTATATTGCCAAAGAGATGATCAGGAGTTGATATAGTCACATTACTTACTAAAAAGGTATTTGGTTGTAAAAGGGGCTATTTTTCAATACATTCTTTGATGCATTATTTTTTGGCTTGTCAAATGACTATTCAGGCTCAAAAATTCCATTAGTGGTTGCTGGTAACCCTGATAGGCAATGATATTTGATCACAAGGTAAGCAATGGATGTTTCAATAATGAGCTGAAATTGTTGATAGTTTTATCAGTGAAAACAACATGGAAAGAATTATTGACAGTGTTAGAAGGTAAAGAAATTCTGAGCTAAAGTGCCCAAAGAACAGGGTCTTCCATTAACTTCTCCCATTAAATTCTGGGGCTTCCAGAAGTCTTGATCTTCTCCTATATTGGCCTCAGTTTCTTCATCTACCAAAGGGAGTTGAGGAAACTGAAGCAGATCATGTCCCTGTTTCATTTTATTTCTGAAATAATTTCTTACCCAGTGGAAAGAACATGAACTCTGTTGGAATTCAACATACCTGGGCTAGAATTCTCCCTGGCCACTTTCCTGACTAATGCACTTGACTTCTATGAACTTTAGTTTACCCTTTTAAAAAAGCAAGGAAACTATCTAACAGAGTAAAATGGTGAGGGATAAGATGACAGTGTTTAGAGAGCCCTTTGATTGTGCCAGTCAATAGCTGTGACTAAGAAAGATCAGCTTCCTTGGCCTGTTTGTTCGTTTGTTTTAATTAAAAAGAAACAGCTATTGGGGAAAAGTAATAGGCAAGGTTGGGGAGGGAAAATTTAAGATAAGCCTGAAATATCTTGTGCCAAAAAGGACACGTTTGAAAAATTACGGGGCATGTTGTATGGTCATAGGGATCTACCACCCTGTGAACAAAGCTGGAGCAATTTGAGCAATAAAATAATCAAAGTATTGTATAATAAGCCATGGAATGAAGTAAATATCTATGAGTTCATACTGATAAAAATGATTGAATAAATAAATGGAGAGCAAGGGACAGCTCTTCTTTACAGAAGAATTCCAATGAACAAATGTAGAAGGAATGAGGTAAATAGAAATTAAGATTAGAACACTATAGTAATAATTGATACTGAAATTATTAAGGAAAGTTTGAAGAAAAACAGGATATTTATAATACAATATGAAGTTTTCTCCCTCACATTATTTATGAATTGTAAAGGGAAAACCAGGAACTTCACAATGGAGAAACCCAGCAGACATCATCTGAATTAAATAATCAAGTTAACATCACCAGTAATAATATAAACTGACAGCACGTTACCCTTTGACATGATGCCATGAGAAGGTCACATCAGTTCTGAGAATCTGTATCAAAACCGCAACACCTCAATCTGACCATGATAAAGCATCCAACAAACCCAAATTGAGGGTTAGTATACAAAACAAACAAACAAAAAACCCGGACTAGCTCTCTTAAAAAAAAGATGTCAAGATCATGAAAGACAAGGAAAGAATGAAGAGATGTTCAAGATTAGAGGAGAAGGAGGAGGCATGACAAGGAAATGCAATATGGGACCCTGGACCAGTAACAGGAAAAACAGGAAATCCTAGCAGAAAGCATGGTTTCCCTTAATAGTAATGTGCCAGTGCTAATTTCTCAGAGTTGATCACTGAAATACTGTTACACACATTGTTAACATTAATGGAAGCTTGGTGAAGGGGATGCAGAAACTGTACAATTTTTGCAACTTTTCTGTAAGTGTCAGATTATTTCAAAATAAAAGGCCTTTTTCTGAAAGTCACTGGTACAGGTGAGGGACAAGTTTATATGCTCTGTTACATATACCCTAACAAATGCTGCCACAAAAAATGGCTTGTTACTGCTCATGGTGATGACCAGTGGAGTGTGTATGTGCATGTGTAGGTAAAAAAGCGTAGCCCTAAATGTCCCAGCTATTTAACTATTTTATTCTTGCCTCCAAGTGCTTGGGGGATCCCAAAATGACTATTTTTCAGTATGTTGGGTTTGAGGGAAGAATACTAGAGGAAAGTTTCTCCCTTGGTATTGATGTTTCCTTCCATATGAAGGGAACTGAATTAGTGTAACTCCTGATCTCCCTCCATCTTTATTTTCTCTTCCCCAATGTAGATGGAATGACATATCTCTTTGCTATGTTTGGGTAGACTCTAATGGAACATGTTGCTCCTCTCATATTTTTCCCTTCTTTAGGGTTACTGATTCATATTAAAGAGATATTCTTCTCTGCTCCTCAAGGCAAGATGTTTCTTCTATCTGGCCTTATCTGTGCCTGGGTAGAACAGCTAATTTGGAGATGCTAATTCAAAAACCAATCTCTTACTACAAAGCTCTTCCCTCCATCTAAGTCTTTCTTGGTTACAACAGTGATATTTTTGGCCTCATCTGCCTTGTTCCTCAGTTTATTTCCAAATTTGATCAGAGCCTGAATGAAAAAGAAGGCTGACAATTTTTGAACCCTCATTAGACCCCAATAGGATACATATGTCCCAGTTTGCATAGTGTCCTAGAAATTGACATTCTCTGAGGTATTAGGAAGCATTGGTCAATTAAAATGGAGGCATAAAAGCCTCATTTTCTCCCATTATGGACCATTATGCATTTAAATTTTCTAGTAGTTTACTTTGCTTCTGCTCTGTTTGCTGGTACAACAATGCAGAATTTCTAAACAGAGTCTCTAAATACTACATTACTTTTCACTCCATATGCAATTTAGCTTAAAGTCCAACTTCTATGGTAAACTGCTACTTGTGTGAATGCCTGCCAGGGAGTGAGACTAATCTTTCTCTACTTGAAAAATACCCAACACTTACTGTACCATAGTTATGGTCATATCACAATAAATATTCTATGCAGGACTAGGTACAGCTCCTCAAAGAAAAATGCTGGAGAAAGGGTAATTGGAATGAACTACATGCATTTTCACTGAGCATTGAAAGAAATGGCAAGAAAAAAGATCTTCGATCTTTTCCCAAGTATTTTTTTTTCTCTTTAAAGAATACCGTGTAAGAAAATTTGACAATCTTTGCATTCTAATGGCAAAAACTCAGGAAGAGAAGGTTTATCTATATCTGTGCCTTGTTACTGCCATGATGGGCACTGGTTGTCAGGCATAAAGAGAGGAGACCTGAAAGGTAGTTCTTTTTGGACAATTTTGTGTGCTGGCTCCTAAGTGCTTTTCCTTTGCCATGGATGTGAAAATTGAAAGACCAAAGAAGTCCCCTCCATTTGAGGAGGCTGCAGATGGCCACAGGAACCAAACAAGAATGTTAACAATCCATTTTAGAAAGACCAAAAAAAAAAAAAAAAAGTGCCAAGCTTTGTACTGCACATCCATATTGATGCTGGCCCACTGGCCCATCTTTGCCTAGCAGGTGGAACAGGAAATTCAGACTAACACTCTGGGGTTGCAATGACCCCTAACAATAAAAATAAACATGTTCATTAAAATAGGCCTAACAACAAAATAGACATGAAACAAGCTACCCCAAGAACGCATTCTTTTTCCTTATAACTGGGTGTGCTAAGTTCATTATGCAGAAGACTCTGATTACCCTTTCCAGAAGTTTTTTTGTTTTGTTTTGTTATTGTTGTTGGGTTTAATTTTCAAGGCTGTTAACCACTGATGCCAACTTAATTATAGCAAGCAAACAACCAACCCATAATGTATGATGCCAATTGTTAGTTTTACTTTAGTCTTGCATTCAATCTGGATTTCTCCACTTGTTTATAATTTTCTGAGCCAGGAAGGTTTCTGTGCAGTCACCTGTTTTTCCTCGGCTGGTGTCTTTGTTCTCCAGTTTGCCATGGGGGATGGAGGGAACAGATTTATGACTTATTACAGTGCTCTTCAAAAAACTCAGTAAGCCACCCCCAACCCTATTTTTTTTTTTTTTTGAAACAGCTAAGAGGCTGAGGCTGGTCTTGAACTTGTATTCCTCCTGCCTGAGCTTACCCTGTTGCTGGTATTACAGGCATGCACCACCATGCCCGACATGAGCTTGCATCTGTAACCCTGATGTCCTTCTGATTATTTTTATCAAATGATAAGATTAACAAAGTGGGATCCAAAGATTCTTAATATCTTGCATACAAATTCACCGAAATGTAGGAAAAATAGAGTCCTTGATGGCATGATGGTTCCAGATACAATGAACCAAGAACAACTAAGCACTGAAACCAAAGCAACCCTATATCTGTCACCACAAACATGGCATTCCCCTCTGCAGGAAAAAGCCTCAAATTAAAATTTAGTAATAAGTTTATATCACAACACTTAGCGAACAAGATTTCTGGAATGTCATGTATGTTTTGTGCTAAATTTCAGGACTTCACAGGTAGGTATATGTTTCCTATCTTTCCAAAAGGTGGCAATGATCAGGATTAAGGTCCTTTGACTACACATTTCAGTGTTTTTAGGAAAAACAGCAGGTCATATTTGGGAGGGGAAATTATTCACATCCTTTCTCCTGGTCCCTGGAAGCACTGAAATCAAATTTTTTTTCAACTGTGCATGGATGTCTTAAAGGTAATTTGTCAGAACTGGCAGTTAACCCTCCAATACCTACCCTTAGAGCTTCTAGTGGCCTTGAGATAATCATCTGACTGAGAAGAAATAAGCAAAATTCTTTTGGAGGACTTTAGGAAAGCTTTTGTTTTCTTATTAAAAGGCAAAGGTGAAGACAAAAGTTCCATAGCGCTGTCTCTTCAAATGGAACATAGTGGTCAGCCTTGTGCCCTTGAGCCTGAGTACAAAGCACACCATGCTTGGAAAAGTAAGCAGGAAAATGGAGAAAGCCTAGGTCTTCGATGGCATCGCTGTGCTATATAAGTGACCCCAAGACCCCCGCCTTGTGGACCATCTCCTTTGGTAAGTCATAAACATCTTCATGGTTTAAGTCTCTGTTACAGTTGAAAGCATTTTTAAGTTACAGAGGAAGCAAGGTCCAGGGGGTAGGCAAAAACAGAAGTGAATTTGGTGGTAGCAACAGCTGGTTGACTCTTTTATAATGGAGGGGACAGACTGAAATATTTCTTGATATCTAGGGGCTACTGCAGGCCTTGAATAACTAGTACTCAGCCTTTGTTAATATCATGACAATAACACTATAATAATATTCTATAAAAGGGGCAAGAATAAAAGTAATTAGCGGGGCACAGTGGTGCACACCTTTAATCTCAAGAGCTCCAGGAGGCTGAGACAGGAGTATCACAAGTCAAAACCAGCTTCAGCAACTTAGTGAGGCCCTAAGCAACTTAGCAAGACCTTGTCTCAAAATAAAAAAGGGCTGGGAATGTGGTTCAGTGGTTACGTGCCCCTGGTACCACACACACACACACACACACACACACACAAAGATAAAAGCAATTAGTTGGATTGCTAGAGCCCGATGAAATAGTATAAGGGTAAAACAGTAGGAAAGTCAAATAATTTTTTTTTTCTTGTGCTTTTCTCTGTGGTCTAATTCGAACCAACTACATGGTTTAGAAGTAGTACATCCCCCAGTTGAAAGTCTGAATTGCATGTGTCTTGTGGAGCTGATCAGTAGGTATTTTTAATGTGCATCTCCTGTATGGCAAGAACTAGGAGGCACAGGTTTAGAGGGAGGAATATTATTATATGGATGGGGGGAGATTGTTTCTTCCCAATAGAGTTCATGACCAGGGCTGAAATTGGTGCAACAGAGTTCCTGGTGATAAGTTTGGCTAGTGTTGCTCTGGTTCCCCAACTGCCTTGACCTGCAAGTTAGCTTGGTTGCAGAGTATGTGTGCCCACACACCTGTTCATTTCCTGAAAATACTCCTACTAGAAGTGAAGCCAGGTCAGCCTTCAAAGCAATCTAACAAATTAGAAAATCCAGGGTGTGCATTATATTTAAGACTGATTTCTTAAAGGACAAAGGTATTGGTCAGCTACTTCCAGTTTAACTAAAAAGTGAAGATGTATTCCACCTGTCTTGATTCTATTTTTTTCTTATGTTAAAGATTTGAGCACCTTTGTTTCTGGTATAATATTTAAAAATGCTTGGACAACAAGCATCCTTTCAGGAGCTTGTGCAGAAATGAAGACCAACAACAGGCCCAAGTGAATGAAGCTGTACTTCAATTTGAATTAGAAAAGTACACCCTCAAATATGAAAAGGATTTGGCACTAGGCAAATTGCTGGCTGGAGAACACTGAACCAAGATGAACTTGTCAGAACATCCTTCCATTACTCTCCTTGTCAGAACATCCTTCCATTACTCTCTTCCCACAGCAACTGCTAGAGATGCTTCCCAACAGGGTGCAGGTGAGCAGGTCCCTTTACTGGCTTTATCACACAGATTCAGGTTTCACAGGGGCTGGTTTGCTGTCCCCATCTTTACCCCCTCTTATGCCAAACAGCTGCTTCTGATTTGCTTTATATTTCTTTCCCTTCCAACAGCCGGTGACAGGCCGAATAGGAAGTTGTCCAGCCTTTCAGAGGAAGTTAGCTAACTCATCTGTCTCCAGGCACAGCTCCCACCCACTGCCTTTCCCTCTGAAGACACTGAAACTCTCCAGACAATCTCGCTTTATAGCTGAGACCCCTTCACACTCCCAGTTTGGATATCTTAACCGAGTGGAAAACTAGTCACCCTTCCTACTTTCTTGTTATTTGGAATTGGTTTTCTTAAGTTACCAGAGACCCAAATGGTTTGCTAGGTTTTGCATAAGCACTAAAGGAGTGCATAAAATGCAGTGCCCGGTATCTCTTAATATAACTGCTTTGCTGATACTTTTTGAAGAAGTCTCGGTGGAGAGCATCATCAACTGCTCTGCACATTCGTATTCATCTCGTGTGCAGTGCGCTCGGACTACGGCAGGTTCAGAGCCGCACGCCTGGCACCACCCGCCTCTGGCACTGTCTCTAGTCGTTGCACTGTGCTTGTGAACAAGTCCAAGAAATAGAAAAACATAAAAAGCTATCGTCCATGTCCAGTGAGAAATGAAACGCGCTGGACCAAGTATCACAACTTCCTTAAAATAATACAGCACTTTATCACTTTTGCATGTGAATTCTGCTCGTGGTTTGCAAAGTCATAAAACCCTTGAAATCAACAGCTTGAACCATTGCTGCTCTATTCTATTTTAACGCATCCTTTAAAAAAAGCAATTTATTACAAACTCTCAGTGGTTTCACCTTATCTAAAACACTTAATTCAGTCCATCTCCTGCTTTGCTTTGTAGTGTTGGCAGTAATCAGAAAATTGGAAGCAATTTATTAATAAGAGAACATGCCCTACAGCTTTGGTCTATGAAAACAGTTTCGGAATCACAATGTAGCCACGGTCCAAAAGTTTACCTCATCTAGAAAGAATTAATGGCATAGATCACAATTTTTTGGTTTACTCATAGGCTCATTCATCCCAGATTTGATAGAAACTCCTAAGTTAAAGATATGGCCTCTTGCAGAGTGCCCAAGGGAGAAAATGCATTGTCTCTTATCAGCAACTACCCCTCACACCCCAGAATACAGTGAAAACAAGGGAGAAAATGGCTTGGTCTTCAAGAGGAAACAACAGGGGATAGTTATGGGTTAGATGAGAGGTAACCCCCAAAAGCTCACATGTGAGACAATGCAAGAAGGTTCAAAGCAGAAATGATTGGGTTGAGAGTCTTAACCTGATCAGTGAATTAATCCTTGATGGGATTAACTAAGTGGTAACTAAAGGCAGTTAGGCTGTGACTGGAGGAGGTGGGCATTGGGGCATGACTTTGGGGTATATATTTTGTATCTGCTGAGTGGAGATCTCTCTCTGCTTCCTGATCATCATGCAAGCTGTTTCTCTCTGCCACACTCTTCCACCATGATGTTCTGCCTCACCTCAATCCCTGAGAAATGGAGCCGGCTGTCTATGAACTGGACCTCTAAAACTGTGAGCCCTCAAATAAACTTTTCCTCCACTACAATTGTTCTGGTTGGGTTTTTAATCACAGCAGTGAAAAAGTTGACAAAAACAGTAGTTCTGCCTATATGAGGGCTCTTATCAATGATTTGGCTTCAGAGAGGAAGTCTAGACTTAGGCAGGGACCCAGGAGTCACTGGAGGTGACCACATCAGGCCAGAATCTGATCTCCTTAACCAAAATATTTCTCCAGAATCTCAGTTGGCTCTAGCCTCAAGCCTTCTCAAGGGAAGAAAGAGAAAGGGATCAAGATGATCACACCCTCGGTAAAGAAAACTGCATCATAGTGAAGAAGTCATCTATGGCCTCTGAGGGGCATGATGCTTCAGGGTTGCCACCTGTGGGTGAGGCCAGGTATGGGGAGGGGCAGCTGGAACCACTGACAAGAGCATCAGGCGTCAGGACTACATATCCATGTGCCAGAGGATTCTTGTGTTTACTCTAAACCAATTCAAGATTGACTATTCAATGGATGGACTTTCCAATGCTCAGCACAAACCAGTTGTTGGAGTAACATGAATTCCTTTGCCCTACAGCTCACTGGAATGACTTGCTCTTGGCACAGGGTTTCACTTCAACTTAGCAAATGAGCTAGTTAGCCAATGGAGTTCCAGTGGATCACCACCATAACCCATCCCATCTCATCCCATCCTACTCATTTAAAGATCTGCTAGATTGGAGATACCTCTTCAGATACCTACACTGGTAAGAAAAAAGAATTATCACATAATGGGAAATGGCATGAATGAGCCAGCCATGAAAATATTATCCAAAGCAAAAGAAGTCAGTCACAAAAGCCACATAAAGTATGACTTCATTTCTATGTAATGTCCAGAATAGGGAAATCCATTTCAAGAGAAATTAGATTTATGGTTTCCAGGGGCTGGAAAGAGGGGAAAATGGGAGGGATAGGTAATGGATATAAGGTTTCTTTTTAGGTCAATAAAATGTCTTGGAATTAGATAGTGTCTTGGAATTAGATAGCACAGTTTTGGGTACATTTTAAAATGGTGAGTTTAAACAGAGAGGCTTCAAAGCTGGTTTAAAATGTACAGTTCTATACATTTTAAAATGGTGAGTTTTATGATAGGTAAAATAAATCAATAAAAATCATTCTTAAAAACTCAGAGAAAAGAAAAAAAAAATGGGTGAATGGCACCACAGTGATTAGAAACGCCCTGGGGGAGAAAAAGGCACTAGAATTCCAGTCCCACTGGCAGTGTGATCTTGAGCAAATTGAGGGACATGTCCATGTCTATGCAGGGGAGATATGATCACACTGGGAGTCTTTCAGACTAATGATGAGGATGCCATTATAAGGAATGAAAGGCTGAATTTGAGTACTCCCTCAATCTGAGAAAAATGAGGAAACAGTGTGCAAAGTAGCTAGTACTGGGGTATCTGGACCAACCAGCCAAGGTAGGTATGGATAGTGGATGAAGCAAGTTTTGTCAGCATCTAGGCCAGTTTCCATTTTTAAGACCAATTCCTTTAAGTTGGTTAAACTGATTGCATTTTTCATTGTCCTGCTGTATCTCATAAGAAAACAGGTAGACTGTTTCTACATTTTTCAGGGGAAGAAGGTAAGCCCCTAGACATTAAAGTACCTCAAAGTTCTCAAGAATGGGAAGACTGAAACATGGGTGCTCTCTCCCCTAATGGAGTTAAGTGCCCTTTCCAATTAACGAATGAAAAACAAAGGTTAAGGTGCCAAACCCTTCTGCACAGTGTGCTAAGAAACATTTACCTGGTTTGGGCATTAGAACTAATTCAGTCATTCTACCAGAAGGAAAGAAAAGGAGGAAGAGAGGTAGAGAGAGCGAGGGTAGGGATAGGAGAGAAAGAGCACATAAGCAAGTGAGCACAGGCTGGAGAAGCTGGAGATTCAGGGGTTTTTGTCTGTTTGTTTCAGGAGTATATAAGGGAAGGGATTTTCTTTTCAAAGTTCAAAGGAAATGGTGTGTTTTGTTTTCATACTTCATTTCATTTCCACTTGGGGGAAAAAAACCAGCTTTGAAGCCTCTCTGTTTAAACTCATTAGGAAACTCATCAATGACGGAAGCTTTCATGAAATCGTAGTGGGAGGAATTAGCGTTATGGGAGAGACAGATCAATCTTCAAACGTTTCATCTGTGGAGATGGGAGGTCAGCATGGCTGCTTGTTCAGCTGGAAAGTTAACATAAACAAATACTTCACTTACTGCAGAGTCCAGGGACTAAAAGCAAGTGATATCCCCCCTCCAAACACTTCCTCCCAAGCCAGCTCTGCCTGCCACATTAAAGAGATGGATGCACCTGGAGAACTAAGTGAGCAAGCTGATTGGCAAAATGTCTTGCCCTGAAGAGAAAGGTGTTCTTTTAGTGTCCAGAAAGGCAAGAAGGAGTGATATCCACATTCATGGCACAGAATCTCTTCCTATGTAATTCATAACTTTATTGAAGTGAACATGGAAACCTTTTTAGCAAGGCTGCTGTTAATATATGCAGATATCTTTCTTGACATTGGAATTCCTTTTATTTTCAAGTTTTTTTTTTTAACCTGTTGAAGTTTCCTTTTCCAAAGTTAAATGATGGTGATTTAAAAATTTTTGCTCTTTATTTGTAGAACATATACCACAATACATCAGATGAATTCAAACTGGGTTTGAAGATAAGAAAGTTAAGGACTACGGGTGGGATATCTAAAAGGGACATAACAGGGAGGCCTGGCAGGAGGAAGGAAGATATAGGGCAGGTGAAAGACATCAGAAGGTAAACCTAACAAAGTGCTTCAGGAAAAAATGTTAGGCAATGTCTTTGTGCTTACAGGATAACATGGGTTAAATAATTTGTAATCTGAACATCTATAAAGAAAGATAATATTTATCTTACAAGATATATGTGTATATCTGGGCATATGCAAATATACACAGGCAAAAAAATATTAAAATAAACTCACACAGACATATGCCATTGTGTATGTGTATGTGTGCTTGAATGCATGCACACATCCTAAATACAAGAATCCAGGATAAAGGAACAGCGGTATAAGATTGATGAGCAGAACTGGGTCTCCTTCCTGCCAAGCCAACACCAAGGACAAACTAGAGCCTATGATTCTAAATCTTGGTAAAATTAAGCAGAGCTACACTTAAGAAAACATTGGCTGTGATTACCTTTCCATTTCTCTCTTCTAAGAGTGGGTGACTGATTGTTCTATGGACATCTAGTTCTCTTGCTATCCCTTATTTAGATCATGAAATGAACCCACCCAAAGCCTACAGCCAATCTTGCCCAACTTAATGAGCAACTAACTTATCCAAAAGGAAAACAGCCTTTACTTATACAGCTATAATGTAGATGCAACATGGCATGTAAATCAGTAACTCTTGTATTGCAAAACAGACAAATAGATTAATGCATTTTGCAAAGGATGGGTGAAGAGATCGATTAGGTTACTGATTCAGACCATGAACTTTCTCTCAATATACTGCATTTAACTTTTAAATAAGGTTTGGGAGAACCTGTAACATTTTGCTCACTGACAGAGCTATATTTTACTAAGGGCAGAAATTGGCTAGTCTATAAAAATTAAATTATGCCCCTTTCACTGTATCTAGTCAAGAGGAAAAACTCTAATTACAAGATTGCACTGTCAAACAAATGCAAATTCACATTCTTTATACCCTGGTTTAAAAATTCATGCTGGAAGGTGGGGGAGGCTTCTATTCTGAAATGAAAATCAATATTTGAAATATTTTATGGAATGTAATGATAAACAAGGAAAAAGAAGTGTCCTTATCAAGGGTGCTGGTAAATACACACTAACCCATTAACTGCACAGCTGGTGAGAGCACATGCATTAGTTATGCAAACGTTTAAATATCAATTAGTAAGAACAATGAAAGAAGCTGAAGCAAACCTTTCCCCATAGCCTAAGCCTTATTGTTCTAGAAATGACCAAAGGGAAAGGGAGCAAAGGCAAATAATCTCAGCACCTAATAGGAATGCCACTCTGGGGGATAGGTAAAGGTTAATTTTAAATGTATTTCCCAATTGAAAATTAAATGTACCTGACTTAAAGTTCTTAAGAGCTGAGTTTGCAGACTTAATCCAGAAAGGACCAACTGAAGGCTTGGGCATATTGCACCGTTGGTATTTTTTTGAGAGGCTGTGCCTTTCATTACCGCTTAATGTCAGACTGGTTTAGTTCATTAAAATTTCTTAGTCCTTTTAAAGTCCTAGTTTTTCTCTATCTATGAAAAATGTGAGGTCACACGGTACTCAAATTTTAACAGTCCTACAGGTTGATCTTCATGTTCTTTCCACATCCACCTTCTGGCCTGTCCACCCAGCCTGTCAGGTAAACTTGATAAAAATTGTCTAAGTCCTTAGAACTTGATCTGAATTATCTTCTCAGGCAAACCTATGGCGTGTTTGATTATATAAGAGGCTGGTGGGTGGTATTATAGCAAAGGTTTTGGCTTGGGAAGCAGGTTTCAAGTGCCTCTTACTAACAGTTGAGTGGTGGGCTTGGATCAGACATATAACTTCTCTGGAGCTTGCTCTCTTCCTCTACAACACAAAAATGCCAGTGATTCTCAATTTAGACTACTCCAGGATCCCTTGCAGAGCTTAAAAAAGATCTATGGCCAGATACATCATGGACTATGAAATGAGCTTTAGGTTGTGGGGGAAGGGGGTGTCTATGTGGAGTTGAACAAAACTCCAGGAAGATGCCCATAAGCACCCTTAACTAGGAATCAATGGGCCCTTTCAACTCTGAGACAACAAGACCCTCAAATGCCTTTATTCTGATTCTGATTTTTTTTTTTTATTCCTAATGGTATCATTTAACAGGCATTACTGTCTCTCTCTGGAGTGGAGAAGTTGACCACAGATAGAATTAAATGCTGGCTGATTGTGGCATGGTGAAACAGTTCTCAAAAGAGGACTACCAGATTTCAGGAACTACTATATGTAAAGCACTAGGGAAAGAGCCAGACACATAGGGCACAACAATAGGTAGCTCTTGTTACTGGTGTTTATACTACATTGTTGTCATTTAACAATTGAAGTTTTAGGTTTGTTCTTCATACATGTTGACAAAATTTAACTGATCTCCAATGATCACGTGGAAACATGAAAGTGCCTCGGGAGTATCAGCCCCCAGGCATTGCTCTCTAATGCAGAAACAAGTGGATTTGACTGACTTCTATTGAATTTAGGCTCAAAATGCCTGTGCACACCTGGACCTGGTGCCTTGCCCTCATAACTGGTTTTTCCTTTGTGTTCATCAACTGCTCCTATTTTCCAAACTGCACAATTGAGATGGACTTTTGCTGTTGGCTAATAACTTGTGGCGAGAGAAACCTGGTTTGTAGATAAGACAACCATCTTGGGTTACTGAAAAGCAAGTAACCTCAGGACTTGGGTACTCTGTGCTGAAGTTTTCTTTGGATATAATGGGAATTTATAATTTATAGTATGATTTTGGAGAAGAGAATGAAGCAAGGTGCAAAACAGTACTTTGACAATGGAGTGTGTTGTGTTCATCTTAGATACATAGAAGGAGGAAGACGTGTTTCTTAGGGGAAAAAAGGACCCCTTCTTACTTGAATTCATACCATTTTCTCAACTATATCCCAGGTTATAAAACACAATGCTCAGGTAAGCAGAGGCCTCACAGATGCTGAAGAAGTTCTTCAGGTGTCCTTAGTACCTCCCCATTTTGTCTGGCTCTATCTACTCTAAAGAAGAAAGCTGCAAATACTTGGAAGTAATAATAAAATGTTTCCAGGGATTAAAAACCACAGCAGTCCCTCTGGTAGAAGGGCAAGAAATTTGGGGCTCAGGTATAATGTAGGAATAAAATACAGTACAAAAGAAATCATTTGTCAAAAGTATTCACAATCTTAGCTAGAGAATCATCATTAAGTTTGTTTTGTTCTGCCTTTTTAATAGTTCCCAGTCCCATGTGAAAAAAATGTTGCTGCTTTTCTTGGGACAAGTTATTCTTGAGAACAGTTAAGTCTCAGCCTTCCCAGAAGAGTGATTTTGATAGAAAGAATCCACACCCTGGCCAATAAAGAACTATAAAGAACAGCCTGTAAAACCACACATACACACCACATCACAGAACAGTGAGGAGATGGGCTATGGGGAGCTAGCAGGCATACTCCCCAAATAACTATGTGGTTAGCAACAAGACATTTTCAGGTCCTTATTGAGAGGAAACTACTTTCCCAAGGTGCTGGTTTTAAAACTACCATTCTTGCATTGATTAAGGGTTAAGGGAAACACATAATGGTTCTAACCACTTTGTGGGGCTCTGTGGGCAGTTTGCTGAACTAAAGAGGAGCAGAATTCCTCTTCATTCTATATCATTAATCACATAATGGTATTTCCTATTTTTTCAATAGCTTTTAAATGGCAATGTCTCTCTTAAGGGTTTGACCTTGGAAGTGAAGCAACAGTTCCAAACATTTGCTTAAAATTTCAGTTATATTTTGGAGGACTTGGATTCAGAAAAGACTATTAAGGGGGCATGCTGGGGACTCCTACCTGCCAAAAGACTAGTTAACTAAAGAGAAGTCTGCTCCCTACAAACCCCTCTCTTCCCTTCCATCATGCTCAGGCCCCCTACTCAGCCAACCAGCAGTTAGATACACCAGTGAGTCTGGAAACAACATTCCTTTGAAAGATCTTAGCAATTTGTGCCTGGAATTTGATGCATTAGTTCTAAAATTAAATAAAGATCCTATAGTGTTCTTCAAAGAAATATGGTGTGGCTCTCTGACAAAACACATTTTTCAAGCTCTGACCTCTGGGAACTTCAACTAGCTCCATATTTCAGGCTGACATCGCTCACAGGCTACTGTCTAGTTTCCCAGGCTGAGGCTGGTTATTCATGTATTTTCCACCCTCTGATCTGCTTTTAGCATGGGGAGGTGAGGGGAGTAAATAAAAAGAGGAGAGGCACTGATTTAAATGCACTTCTCCTCCCAAGTCCCTTGGGGAGAAGCCCTGGTAATTAACTCTAATGAGATTAAAGTAACTTGGAACTCTTCATTTTCCCAGCACTATAAAAGTAAATCTGTGATAACCAGTGTGTGTGCATATGCATTAAATCAAAGTCGGTCCCTTTTCCTGTAATTTAATGCCCCCCCACAACAGACTGAAGGGCCAAGGGAGAGTCTCACTCGGGCTCTTACCAGCACTTTGCTCCATCACTTCTTTCTGACACATGTCTTGAACGTTCACTGTGCAATTCACGATGAACTCAGGGGAGGAGCAGTCGTTGTTCAGCTGGAATTCTTCGCACTGGTAGCACTGGATTTGTAGCGCAAAGCCTGCAGAACAGATGCAGTAGGGTTCATAACAGGCCCGCACAGGGTCCACCCCAGACCCCAAGACTGCCTCCTGTCCCACAGAGCTGTGGGTTGTAGGCTTCCAGTATGCTTGCGGATCTGGTGTCTTCATAGATGAAGCTTAAGTTGGCAGTGGGCGGCGCGAGTACCTAGGGTCTCCCAGGATAAAGTGGAACGCTGCCTGCGACCCCTTGATCCCTGCTCTAGACACAAAGAGCTCATCCAACATCACTTGGGTTCTTTTCTCAAGAACTTTAAAGAAGGAGGGTAGGGTACAAACCCGACGACGAATAGTTCTAGAGAGGAGCTTCAGCTCCAGTCTATGCCAGAGGATTTGCCTAATTGCTAATTGGTTACAAATTACTTAATTACTATTTTGGCACCATTCATGATTGCATTCGCAGACGCCTTTTCAGTTACATTTATTTAATATTTGAAGTCAACGTTCCAGTGCTATGGCTCCGAGTCTTCCTGCGCTACAACCCCGGAACCCGAGAGGAGGCGCCGGATGCCAAGTGTTACTGCGCCCTAAGTCCTTGGGCCCTTCTCCCGGACTGTTCGCGCGGCGGCGAGGTGGCTGCAGCTGGTAGAAAGCAATCGGTGTTGTGTGTTTGCGCGCGCTTCCTGGACCGCTACCCCGCAGCTCTTTCCCCGCGCAGACTTTCAGGGAAAGCGTTGGCTTAGGGTCTAGCAGTCGGGGTCCTAGCTCTGCAGAGTTCAGTCGGGAGCGGGTTAGCAAAAAGGAAGCCAGGCATCTATCCTTGTTTCAGCGGGTTGCTGTCCTTAGGTCTGGGTGCTTCTGTCTAAACCTAATTGCCAGCGTCCCCTCTGCCCCTGTGTGCCCCCTCTAGCCCCATATTAATATAACTCCGAGCGCAGCAAACCAGCCCAGTCGCCGCCCGGCAGCAGGCTACAGCGGGGCGCCACTCACCTGTCGGCGGCGCCACTCCCACGGGTTGCCAGAAATGCTTGGCAACTTGGCGGGGTTCAGGGGATGCCGTCCTCTCTTTGGCAGAGGCCCCAGCACTGCTTTGACCCTCCCTATTCCCCAACCCAGCTTCTCCGGACAGAGCAGCCTGAGCAGCTGCAGCTGGGAGTCGCGTAAATCCGCCGCTCCCGGCTCTCCTCCCTCCCGCAGCGCGGGACTTGGAGACTTTCCCAGTCTCGCGCCTTCTGGGCACAGCAGCCACCACCGAACTCCCACTGGGCATCCCCAGAACAACGCTGGCCCGTAGCTGGGCACACTGGGGGCGAAGAGACCAGATGGTAGGTGAGGTGTCCGCGCCCGACTGGATTGCTCTCTTCTTCATCTTCTTACCTGGAAGCAAGAACAATCCGCAAAAAGTTGCCGCTAAGCCGAAGACCCACATCCTCCCGGAGACGCGGGGCCGGGAGCAGGCAGGCGCACATCAGAAGCGGCGACCGCAGCGGAGGCTGCCCGGGCCGCAGTGGCTGTGGCTGCTGAAGCTGCTGGGGCCCGTGCTGCCGCCGCCGAGAGGAGCCGCAGGTGTCGCCCGCGGCGTCCGCATCACCCGCGCTGGGGCTCGGAGCTGCGAGTCCTGGCTCCTCTCGCTCGCGCTCCCTGGCCGAGAGCGGCGCCTACGGAGTTGGCTGCTGAAGCTGAAGAACTACTGGCGATCCCGAGCACCCAAAAAAGTCTCGCCTTTTCTTCCCCCACCCACCCACTCCAGGCACCACGTGACGGCTGCCGAGTTGGGGTGGGGGTGGGGGTGGCGAGAGGGGAAGGCTGGGACCGTCTATGTCCCCACCCCCTTCCTGCCGTCCTTTTCTCCCGCCTCCGCACGTTCCTGGGAAAGGGTAGCCTAGGATTTTCCGAAGGACCCTAGTTTTCAGAGGCTGGGAGACTGGAGCTTGGGGGAGCGGCGAGACTTTCCCAGTCTAGCGCCTTTGGGCTAGAGCAGCAGGTGCCGCGGGGACGTGCGCGCCGCGGACTGTGGGACCTGTGTGTTAGAAGACAGTGTCCTGGGCTGGACCTCCCGCGTCCTATGCTCTCCGGGTGATAACCCGTAGGCCAGCAACTGGGTCTGGCTTACTCAGCCGGAGCACTAATGTTACCTGCGGCCCGGCGACTGGCAGCGGCGGGGTAGGTGGGTATTCTCGTGCATCAGCCAAAGTCGCACACCTATAGGCTCCCTGGGGTGTCTTGTTCAGTCTCACTTGCTATTCCTTTGAGAAGCCTCTCCTTGCTTGTCATTACTGTTGGTCCTCCGCCATATGGGTGGGAGTGTAGTGGGGACCCTGCGGTAATAGGCACGTTGGCCGCAGCCGCACTCTCTCTGCCCACCTTCTCGCACAGCCGGAGGGTGCCTTAACACTGTCCGCGTTCCCTAGTTCAGGGGAAGGCTGCCCCAGGGACAACCATTGAGCTCCATACCACCAGAAAGCAAACAGGAGTGAAGAAGAGGATTGCTCTCCTCCACCCTCTCCCTCCAGAAGGCCAGGCAGCTTCATTCTGCTCTGCAAAGCCACTAATTATTAGTATATAGTCCGTTCGACACCTTCTCTACCCAGGACTTGACCTCCGATTCCCCGCCCAAGTCCCAGCCACTTTTCTTTCAGTCAATACCAAACGACCCACCTTGTGTATTCCCGGGACGCCACGGTGCTATTTTCGCCTTCCTTGCAGAGCTTTGCAGCAGGTGGTGCGGAGCCCGCTCGCCTGCCCTCAACTCCTGGTGCCCCCGCCCCCAATCCCTCTGGTTCCCTCCCCTTTATCCTAAATCCCTAGGGAGCATCCATTTCGGTGGAGATAGCCTCTGAAGCTTTGCCCCTCTTCTCCTCCCTCTGCCTCTTGGGGGAAGCTCTCAGTCTGGGACGCAGATTATTTATTTCTCCATCCTGCCAGCAGAGCGGGTCTGGAAATGGGCATAAATGACTTTCTTGTAATTCTTCTGCAGAGATCGTTCCATATCTGCCTCAGGCCCCGTCTCTCCCTTTGCCCCCCTCTTCCTTTCATTTCTAGTTGGTTAACCCCTCCGGGAGACTGAAACGTTTTGACCATTACTCGCTTGTCTGCAGACTCTGATCTTACAATTGGCTGAATTACTATCACGGGAGCAAAAGGGCCAGTTTATTTATTCCTTCGGGGAATCCACCCTTGGAGTGCGTGTTAGGATTGAAATAACTGAGTGGGCCAAAGGGCCCTTGAACAAGTTCTTTTCAGCTTTCAGAGTGTGCAATTGTGATAGGAATTTTATTCAGAAATGAAACAAAGGGATTTTTAAAAAGTCTGAAAGACAAGGGCACTTTACATAATTTTCATTAAGGGTAACAAAATTCAAATATAACAAATTGCACAAATTAACAAAATAACACTGATCATACAATATTCTTTAAAGAAACAAGTGTGCTAAAGTAATCATATAGATCCTAAAAATATTTCTATAATGCCTAGTTTACAAGCTCCTGTACAAAAGCAATTATAAATAGTTCACATCTAGAAAAAATACACATAACCTTTAAAATAGAATTTATCCTTACATATAAACAGTCTTTGTAGAAAAAAAGAATATTAAAAGTAAGAAATTTTTATAGCACCAACGATTTTATGCTTTAAAAAGTGAACATTGCAAATAGGAATTTGATTTTATTTCTAGAGTACTCAGATTTTAATAAAAAGAGCAAGAAGATAAAATCAACAAATACTACTCAGAATCATAGAGAAGCACTGAGTAGAAGAGGATGTAAAGAAATGGTGGGAGGGGAAATCTGCTATTGGAATTAGGGTTAGGTTGCTACTGGATTCAGCCTCACACTTCCCATCTGTGTTCACACTATTTTTCAGGAAAGGCAGAATTACACTTATTCCTACAACTTGAATCTCTCTGGCAATACTTTTGAAATGATGGTAGAATTAAAATTTCTATCAAAATGATATTGTGAGATAGAGATTACCATGATTCCTCTGGTTTTTCCATAGGCCTTGTTTTAGGTTTATGGAGTGGTGTACCCACAAATAATTTGAGGACTAGAACAATGAACTTCACAAAATCTTTCGTCGGAATTTTAAAAAATATATATTATCATGAACTTCTAAGACTTAGTACATCAATTCAAGAGCATGGCACTGATTCCACTTATTGCTATCATTTTTTTCTCCTACAAATATAATTTCTCTTCCAAAAATTTACAACTTCTGTACAACTATTTGAAAAAAAAGTGCAAAATTAAGAATTCTGTATCGTGTTTACTTTTAATCCTCTTGAAACACAATAAATGGAGTGTTCTTTATTGCCCTGCCAGAGAAATAAGCTCTGCTGGGTCGCTTGCTGTGAATGTGAAAAGGTAGACTCTGGAGTTGCAATAGTTTATGGTTATCTTCTCTGTATCTCCCACCCCCACCCCGTTTCTTTAAGTGCACTATTCCCAGTTCTCACTAAGGGGGAAATCCTTTATACATCATTTGAACCTTGACTTGCACAAGAAGAGAAGCTATCATATAAAGAATCACTCAAAGATTCCAAATTGTCTACCCCAGGCCTATCTGAGCTACTTAAAGATGCCTCTTCATTTTTTTCTTTTTCTTCTTTTTGTCCTTCAACCTTGTTCAGAGACTTCTCTTTTTCTAATAAAATCACGGTATTGCTGTTAAATTTATTGAATGACTCCAGGGAAATTTTAGATAATCTATTCTCAGGATCTTCTTTTGTTTCTTCAACTTGTTTCAATTTCTGCAATAAAAAGAGGAAAATATTAGAAACATATTTCTTTGGAAAATCAAGTTATCCTGTCCAATATTCAATTATTGGCTGCGTAAAGTACAGTTTAAAGGGATAGAGAGAGCCTACAAGTCTTTAACAATCTCCCAGTATAATTAAGTGTAATAATAAAGCTAATTTTAGGGATAAATCATGACTGTAATCATTTTACTGAGATAAATAGGTCCCAATTTGCAAACTAGTTAAGTGTCACTTAATTTCATTTTAAATGGATCCATTTGAAATTTGTTCAGGAAAAGTGCCTTATTTTTCTTAATCAAAGTTTCAAAGTCCTCTGTTTTCTTGCTAAGTATTAGTTGTACTTTTTCTTTTTTTGTTTTTTTTTAATTTATTTTTTTTTATTTACTTATTGATTCATTGAACACAAATGGAGTACAGCTATTGTTTCTCTGGTTGTACACAAAGTAGAGTCACACCATCTGTGCATTCATACATGTACACAGGGCAATGATGTCTGTCACACACATTCTGTTATTATTCTTACCTCCCCACCCCGACCCCACCCCTCCCTTCCCTTCATGCTATCCACCGTTCCTCCATTCTAGCCACCCTTCCCCCCTGCATAATTCATCATCATTCACTTATCAGAGAGACCATTCGGCCTTTGGATTTTTGGGATTGGCTGATCTCACTTAGCATAACAGTCTCCAACATCATCCATTTACCTACAAATGCCAAAATTTTATTTTTCTTTATGGCTGAATAATACTCCATTGTGTATATATACCACAGTTTCTTTATCCATTCATCTATTGAAGGGCATCTAGGTTGGTTCCACAATCTAGCTATTGTGAAATGAGCAGCTATGAACATTGATGTGGTTGCAAGATTGCTACAGTTGTACTTTTTCTGAATATGGATAGGGACTGGATTTCAGTCAGAAGTTACTGTAATTTGCAAAAAAGAAAAAAATGCATAACTCCCTTTAATTGTCATAAAATTTAAGTACATATTAAACTTGTGAGAAGTATTGTCATGTTTGCCATTTGTCCCTTTATGGGACTAAAGATATGAGGAAGAGATCTCCAGCTCTTTGGTTATAGATTGCAGAAGACCCAAGGGTGTAAAATGCAAAGTAACAAGTGTGTGGTTTAGTAACCCTCCCTTCCAGAAGATTCTAGCAATAGCAATTTATACTAGGAAATTGATAGGATGTTATTAATACCCTCTAGGACTTTACAAAATGCTGCAGTCACACTCAGTAATCATCTAGGTAAGTCCTATAAACATGAGGATGTTCAGTTGCTCAAGTGGCTGCTAAGATCAAAGGAAGCACAGAAGCAAAAATTAATAAGAATGGAGGTCTTAACACCTCTAAAACACTTCTCATCTTCTTTTCCTCTTTCAGGCAAAAATTTCATCAAACACAAGAAAGAAGCAGGGACAGAGGCTTAGAGATGACAATAGCTACCATTTATTAAGCATCCACTACGTAAAAGACAAAAGGTTTTCTCTATCAGCCTTGTCACAAATCTGCAAGTTAAACATCTTATTTTACTTAACTTTTTAATCCATGTATTTATTTTTAAGTTTTATTTTACTTTTAATTGACACATAATAATGATAATATGTATAAGGCACAATGTGATGTGTGTATACACACACACACATATGTAGGATGTGTAATGATCAAATCAGGGTGTTTAGCATATTCATCATGTCAAACAAATCATTTCTTTGTGGTTAGAGCATTCAATCCTCTCTTCTAGTTATTTGGGAAATATAAGGTTGTTAACTATTCTCACTCTTCTGTGCCCTTGAATATCAGAACTTATTCCTTCTAACTGTAACCTTGTACCTCTTGGACAATTTTGAAGATGAGGAAAACAAAGCTCAGAGTGAAAGAGCTACCTGCTCAAGGTTGCCCAGCGAGTGGCAGAGAACAGAATTTGAATTTCAATCTGGTTGCCTTACTTACTCTTTTTCTTTCCACTGCACCATAGCATTATGAAAGGACAAAATACTGGGCTTGTGTATCCCCAGTTTTCATTTTTGTTACCCAGATCTTTTAATAACTTGTGGGACCATCTCTGACATAGGCAGTTCTGCTTCCCACTATACCCCATGCCACATATGGTTATATTGGATTTACAAAGGTGCAATGAAGAAATTGAGTTTTGATTGGGGCAAATAGAGCCAAAGCCTATGGAATCTCACATACTAAATATTTAACAGAAAGAAAAAAGGGGAGATGGAAGTAGATGGTTTTGGTGTCTTGAAAGCAGGTTCAGGCAGAGCTTCTCTACTATGGGACATGGTGTGATTCTACTGGAATATTTGAAAACCATCCTGAAACTACCGCTTATTTCATTACACTATTATTAGGCAGGAGTATTACTCATGGAGCTAATTTTCAACCTCAAATGACTACCTTGAAACCACAGGAGGGCTGAGCAATGGATTCCTAGCTGATTACAGAAAAGTGATTCCATAATGAGAAATAACTCCATAAAAGTGCCCCTTTTTGTGCAGTGTGAGTTTTTAAGCATTTTTGCAAAGAATTAAACAATACAATATTAAAAATACATGGAAAGTAGAAAATGCTTTGGAGAGAGTAAATGCTTACCTACCTTTGCCAAAGTGTAAATGTCCATGTACATTTATGTAAATAAAGAGTATTCGATGAAATTTTCTCCTCACTCAATGTCTTATTCCTTTTTCTTGTTCAAGAACCATAATCATTTTTTCTTGACTTTTTCTGGTTTATTTACATCTCAAATTCACTCAAGAGAAGTTACCACAAGGCCAGATAGAAGGTTTTAGTGCTGAGGATACACAGCTGAATGAAATTGTGTCCTAGAGGGAATAGTTAAGGCCCTGTAGGCAGATAAACCTGAGCTCCAGTGTGTGCTTGGTCTTTTCAGCCCCTGTGTGAGTGCCTGCATGCATCTTTCTTCAAGTGTAAATGGTGGTAAGATACAGCTGTATTTCAGCAGTAAGACGTCTTAGAGCACTCTAAGGCCCTGACAAAGAAGTTGCTCCATAAATATAAGACAGGATTCTTACTCTAAACTGTGGTTCTCAGTGTGGTCCCCAGATTTGCAGCAGAAGCAGCATCACAAGGAACTTGTTAAAAATGCAGGTTTTTGGTCCCTACCCAGATCTACTGCATCTGAAACCCCCAGACCCTGTAATCTGTTTTTTAACCAGCTCACAAAGTGATACTGATACATACTAAGATTAAGGACCACATTCATGAAATCCCCCCACTTTCCCCCTTTTTCTGCCTAGCTTCCACACACAAGAAAAAACATACAACCCTTGACTTTCTGAGTCTAATTTATTTTACTTTACATAATGCTCTTAATTTCCATTTGCTTTCCATTATGCTCTTAATTTCCATCCATTTTCCTGAATGTAATATAATTTCTTACTTATGGCTGCATAAAATTTCATTATGTATATACATCACAAAAAAATTCCCTGATTTTTAATTATCAGTTTATATTCAAACAAAACAATAAAAAGCTGGTATGGTTAGGCACATGACTCAGGCCTATAATCCCAGTGATTTGGGAGGCTGAGGCAGGAGGATCACAAGTTTGAGGTCAGCCTCAGCAAATTAGTGAGGCCCTAAGCAAATTAGTAAGACTCTATCTCAAAATAAAAAATTTGCTTTCTTCATAAAGGCCTAGCTAGTCCAATGTTAATTTGTCAGTAGTTTCTCATGGAAACTTCCTTTAGCATCAGAACTCTCCAATGCTGGCTTGGGCTTCTCCAGTGGTCCTGCCAGCAAAGAATAATACCACTAAAGCTTCTCATTTCTCTGCTTCCATGTAGAAGCAGATTGAACCAGCCTCAACGTTGTCTTGTCAGATGTCAAGCATTTTTAAACTTTTGAAGTCACATTATATTTAAATTCAAATATTAACAGGGATTATGGGGGCTGGGATATGGCTCAAAGGGAGAGCACTTGCCTACTGTGCAGTAGGCCCTGGGTTCAATCTCCTGTACTGCAAAAGATTAAATAAATTAATCAATTAATTAAAACAAAGAGGGATTGAGGTCAAACAGTACTATGTTTATGATTTGTCTGGCAAATGGTAACAAAGTAGTACCCTTCAGTTTGCAGCAACCACATAAGAAGGTGTTTTGGCAACTAATCATGGTAATGTTACCATTTAACTAAGTAGATTTGAATGCAGACACTTTGCTAAGCACATTGCAGGGATGATCCCTTTTCATTCTCACATCATTTCTATGGGGTTGGTGCCATCAGTATTTCCATTTGATGTGGAGGCTTGAGAAAGTTAAGTAACTTGTTTAAGGTCCTGCAGCAGTACCTAGTGGAGTTTCGACTTGGACCCAGGCAGTCTGCTGGCTGAGCCCAACCTCTTAACCTATATCTTGGAAAAGTACCTAATGAGTATTAGTCAATAATATCTCTAAGGGGAGCATCTGAAATAAGAATTATAGAACATCAATAATGAGAAAACCAGTGAAGATTAGTGTTTGACAAGCACTATGTAGGTTCCATAAAACTACCCTCTTTTTCATATGTTGTACTTCATCAGAATTACAATAAAATTAATATACATTTGTCACCTATAGGTGGCAACAGTTGTATGAATGACTTTTGAGTAGATTTTCTTTTCTTTTTTTTTTCTTTTTTTTTGCACTTGGGTACAAAAACAGGGCTAAACAGGCAAGATGAGAATATATTTTCAAGTTTAAAATAAATAGTCTTGCATATTCTTACAATATTTTCCTTTCTTTAGTGTAACTATGGAATTATTAGTGACAATCCAAGCAAGAGATAGTGACATTTCTCCAGAAATCTCTTGAGAATTATACCTTAACTAATTTAATTCCTTGTTGTCAATCAATCAATCCAATTTACTATGTGACCAGCTTTGTGCAAATAATCTAGTGGATTTGATTCTCAGAGGAAGTTTCATGGAAGAGAATGATCTTGGAAAGTTTTTGAAGGGTATATGGGATTAAGATATACAGTAAGGAAGGGCAGGGGTCACTCCAATAGGTTGTTATCTAATATGCCCCTGTTGCCTCTGTATGTGACTCTGCAGTCTACTTCAGAATCACTGTACAGCAGGATAGTCTATCTTTAACCATTTAGATTCTGTAATGGACAAACTCACTGTAAAGACAGAAATAAAGAGACAAGCCCACTGTAAGAGACTAACAGACTCAGGAAAGTATCAGCCCAGTATGTGGGTGATAAATACCTTTTATCTCCCAGCTGCTTTCCCATCTGTGATCTCACTGTACTCTTGCATCAGCCTGGAAGGTGAGGGAGGCCAGAATCAGCTGTACTTTAACATGGGATATTTATGGAATCTGTGATTCACACAAGTTCAAGTTCACATGAAATAAGACCTGGAAACTTATTTCCTGACTTTTTTGCATAAGAATGGATACCATATTTTTTCACAGTCAACAACAGTCATGGAACAGAGATTTTGCCTTAAGCAATATCCTAACAGTAGGAAGGGTCCATTACATTAGGTGGGGATAAAAGCCTTACCATATGGAAGATGTAGAGAATATATAAGGTGATGACAAACTCAGTTAATAAACTGGCTACACACACACACACACACACACACACACACACATTCATATATGATGGTGTTACCTTCAAACAGACATATGTGTGCAGTCAGAAATCCGTGTTCCCATAGGGGAGAAATGAAAGCAAATTTATGAAACCGTTCAATCAATTATTATTCTATGATGAAGCCTACCCTTCATTATTTCAAACAACTTTCCATTTGTTGATTATATCTTGAAAATACCAGTTAGTATATCTACCATCAAATGTCAGGAAGAGATTCAAATCTACTTGGAAAATTCAAATCCAGTATCATCCTTCAGCTGGGCACTAACACAATGACTAGAGTTCTTAGTCCAAACAGGATCTTAACATGATTTCTTAATTTTCTATTGCTATGAAGATTTAATGCCAATCATTTTAAGAAAACATCTGATAGGAAAGAGCCATATTTATGAAGTACTGGGGTGAATGTAGTGCATAAATTATCTCATTTAATCCTTACAGCAGCCATGAGACACATTATACAAATGGGAAAATACCGACAGAGAATTCTGAACACTCTCTACAGATACATGGCTAATATGTTAGGGAGTCAGGATTTGAGCAGAAGCATCCTGACTACAGAACTTGGGATCTGAATCATTATAGATTACAACAGGTATTTGGAAACTGGTGTGCGATTCCCAGCACTGTGTTAATTAGCTGTGTAACCCCTCTGACTCTTAATTTCTTTACATTAAAGTTTCTTTTTTTTTCTGAATCTTCCTACTCTGTAAAACTCTGTGACTCTAAAATATTCTTAATTGGGTGTCTTCTGTGCATCTATTATTGGAATTTGAGGTGGCATAATAATCAACCCTAACATCCTTTCTCCCTACCTTAGATCTCAATGATTTGAAAACTAAATGGAAAACATTGACAGGAGGCTAAAACACCAGCTTTATTACTGAGAACTATTCAATTGGAGGAAAAAGTTTCTATCTGTAAAGAAGTGGGTTTCCTAACACTGGTGGCAAGAAATAGACAAACTTAGTAGCTAGAAGCCCTGGGCTAGGGAATAAGTGTATAAAACCTACAGCTCAAAGGAGCAGAACAGAATGTGTGCTTCTGAGAGTTAGCCATGACTCCGGGGAGAGGTGGGAAGATCCAGAGGTGGGTTTGCATTGCTGTTCCCTTCCTAAACTTGCTAATTAAACTTGTAAATCCCCCCAACTCCCATGCTAAGAAGAGTGAATGGAGGGACCCAGACATGCCAAGCTTGGTGTGTTATCCCAGGGAGCTCCCCAAATCTGGAAGATGTGTCACCACACTGTCCCCTACCACCACCCAACATCTCTCATTAGGTACACTGTGCATTTTAACCAAATACTCATATATACATTAGGACCAAGAAGATGTAGGAAAATTTGGGTACTGTAGTGATTAGGGTTGAGCAGAGAAGCTGCTCCATGGACAGAAACATAGGAGGGAGGTGATTCAACAGATGTGGAATACAGGAGATCTTCCCTTTGGAAGCAGATTCGTCAAACAGAGGAGACAATCTGTCTAATCTAGGGTTTTGGGTCAGAATTAGAAAGATAGATGTGGGACAGAGTTTTGTGTTTTGCTTCTGTTGTGGGGATATGGAGGACGTGTTTTAATCCAGGGTCTTTCAGCCAGAGATTATGCACAGCTCAAAGTGTACAGTAAGTGACATTTGCCAACCCCAAGGGAAAAAGATGCTGCTGAAATCACTTCTCTTTTCTCAGAGGCACTAGTTAATCTCTTCCCTAATGCCACCTCTTATTGCACTCCTGGCAGAGCTACTTTCTGGATGAGACATGAAAATAGATAAAATGACCTTCGGTGAGCACTGGGGGCCCCTCTACATTTTTCTCAAGTGTTGTTGTGTTAACCCTGTTAACCTGGTCAAATTCCAACCTGGATAATTACTTTCTCTTGGTGTTCAGTTCCTCCTATTACCTCAACCGGACACATTACTCTTCACTTGCCCTTCTGAAAAATTAATGCAAAGTACTGTAATAGAGAACCAGTTTTTCCACCCACTTGGATGCAGTGAGATATGATTTGGCACGTGGGGGCACTCTGCTTCCTTACTGGGATCTTAGAGATTTTTTGGTATCTCCAGGACAAACTGATTGTAGTAAGTGAATTACCATGATTAATGGCTTTCAATGACTTCTGCCAGAACCCTGAACCCAGAGGGGGAAAAATGAGTTTACTTTCTGGAAAAAAAAAAAAAAAAAGAAGAAAGAAAGCCGAGAGAAGGTCAGTAGGAAGCTTAGGACTGCTAGAAAACAGTATACCTTGTAGAAAGGAGAAAAATACGCTTCAGAGAAAAAACAATGACCACAAGTATTTAAAGACCAGATCAAAAAGACCAAAGGTAAGAGAAGCCATTTTATCAAAGAGATGAGAAATGTTTCCATTTGTGGAAAATGGGAGAAGATGTGGGGCCATGTTCCTCAGTGGGGAGAGAAAAAGGAAGCATGAAGAAAATCAGAAACTTTGCTTATGGCAGAGAGAGAGACATTTGGGAAGAAGAGAGGCATAAGATAAATTAAGGTACAATTGTTAAATGAACATAAAAGGACATTTGTGATTTCCGCAAGTTCTGAAATGACTGCTATCTCTTGAAATGCTCATTTTAAAACTTGGATTTCTTTTTTCCAGTTGGTGGACAGATCATAAATCTAATTTAAAATATAGGTCTATCACCTTTAGCAATGCAACGGATTTGGTGAGTATTGGTCAATTTTATCTGAATGTGAAACGAGCACTATTTTTTGGTAACCTGGAATTGGGCAAACAAGCCAGCTCACTATATCAGCTTGTGTAAGTGGCTTAACTAAGGGGAACCTACTCTGTTTGTGTTTCCAGGTTCCTTTCTATTTTTCTATCACAAATATTAACTGAAACTTTTGTTTAGGAAGGAGAATTGAGCAAGTCCTGAACTGGGAACTTCTAAATTTGTTAATTTTGATGTCAGGCTAATGATTCCACCTGAAGAAAATGAGGACATCAAGCTTTTCTGTCTTTAATTTAAAGGCACCATTATGAATAAAAATAAATACATATACTACTTGCCTGACTTCAAAGATTGATTAAACTTTTTTTCTCCTTGATTATCCTTTCCATCATTTTATGTCTTAAATATGACGTCTCTCTCTCCAGCAAACTGGGCCATGTCTTCCTTAGATGTCAGTGTATTTGTAGCATAAAAAGCCCACAAACTTTGTTAGAGAAGAGTACAGCAAGGGAACATCTGTGTATTCTAATACCATTTAACTGTTTTCATTTTTTGAGATAGATTTTTGACTGTTCTTACAAGACAAGAAAATAACACTTTCTTGAAACAGAGAATGTAAAAAAAAAAAAATTGGAACTTTTTTTATGGAAGTCCTTTCAAAGGAAAATCTCCAATATCACCAAAATGGTGAACATCATAAAATTATATATCAAAGTGCTATGTATGTTTTGTGGGGCATGCTATGAGTGCCAAAGCAAGGGAATACATTCTATGCTATTCATTAACCAGGAGATAACTAGAAAACTGGGAATTAGTTCCAACACAATATGACAGTGGCAATCACCATTTCAACTCTGGACCAGGATTTTAATGACTATCAAAATAGAAATTATAAGGCAAAGTTATTGCTCACATGAAATATGTATTGCACATAGAATCATAAGGTAAGCCCTGAAAATTGTCTTACTGAGTTACAAGAACAGTCAATGTAAGCCAGCTAGTTTGTCTGATATTGGGCAACACAAAAATCCCATCAAACTCAAAGTTATGTGTCCATCTCCAATCCTACTTTTAAAATAATTCCTAAAACTTGCTCAAGCTTCTTTGGATCTTCACTCTGTAATATTCAGGTAGATGTTTTCCATAGGTTAACTAATTACTATTTGTAACTTGACTTTCTAAACCTTTCTGGGTCTAGTTACTTCCTAAATTTAACATGTAGCAATTAGAATTTCTTCTCTTTTTTCTAATTTCATAATATTGTCAATAGTAACCAGATTTTATAGCTTCATCCTTTATAGTTATGTGCTGGTTCTGCTTCTATGATAATGGCTCATCCACAGGAACCGTTCTCTCTGTGAATTCCTGATCCGAACGGTCAAGTTACTCATTTGGTGCTGAGTTCATATCCCCTGTACTGTACAGTCTCTTTTTCTATCAATGCTCTTCTTCTCAACTAAATTCAAGCTTCTTGAAGCCATGCTCTGGATTTTATTCTGCTGTCTTCCTCTGATATTGTGTCTTAAACATCTTAGAGGCTCAAAAATGCCAGCTAGACCTGTTTTCACAACATCATTTCCTTGTAGAGTTCATATACTTGTCCATGTTTTCTTCAATTATCTGTTTTCCCACGATGAAGGGACACAGTAAGATTCAGACTTTCACCTGATTTTTGACAGTGACTGCTTTCCTGACCCTGAACATTCTAGCAGTGACGGGTCTTCTGGATTAGCCTCAAGAACCAGGATGCCTCTTAGATTAATGCATATCTTACTGGAGAGATGTGAACCCATATCCCATGGCCCTTGGGTTGGGCAGCTCTGCTGAGACATCTGGGGCCTTCCCCTAACCCTCCAGGTAGGCTTGGCCAGTGCTTGGGTGAAGCCCTAGCTGTCATCACTTTCTGGAAATCTAGGAGTGATAGCTAATACAATAAGCTTCTCAGGGGCAAAATATTACTGAAAAGAGAAAAATCATGTTAATGGTGCACACACTGGATAGGCCCTTTCTTTGAATGCTTCTTGCAGTCAGCAAAAATTGTCACTTCTGCCCTCAACCAGCTGAGGCAATTTGCTTAAGTCAGGATCCTATCTATCTCCTTCAGGCAGGGGAAACTTGGTGATATGTCTTAGTGTTTCTAAGTGAGATTATAAACATCACCCTGATGACGTTCTTAGAGGCAGCAATAAGATTGACTATTCAAGTGATAAAACTACAAATAATACTGGGTGTATCTAATCAAGAAATTAAACTGTAAGAAGATTAAATTATGGTTGCCTTAGTTCAAAATTCTAGTACCAGCTAACATGCAGATGTTTTTTAGTCTCTCTGCCAGCTGAAATACAGTAGTCTCTTCTTATCTGTGGTAGATAAGTTCCAAGGCCCCTAAACGGATGCCTAAAACCACAGATTGTACTGAATTCTATTATACTGTGATTTTCCTATACATCCACACCTGTGATAGTTTAATTTATAAATTAGGTACAGTAAGAAGTTAACAATACTAAAGCAGAAGAATTATTATAAAATACTGTAACGAAAATTATGTGAATGTGTTCTCTTTCTCAAAATATCTTACTACACTGTCCTCAATGCAGGAAGATGAGACAATGCCTTCCAGATGAGATGAAGGGAAGCAAATGGTGTAGGTATTATGATCTAGAGTAAGGCTGCACTTCAATTAATTGAGCACAAGCACTTCAATACCATAGGAGTTAATCTGACAGCTTATATGGCTAAGTGGCTTTTGGGTGGGTAGTCTATACAGTGTGAATACACTGGACAAAGAGATAATTCACATCATAGGCAGAACAGAGTAAGACAGCAAGAGATTTCATCATACTTCTCAGAATAGTGTGTAATGTAAAACTTTTGAGTTGTTTAGTTCTGGAATTTTCGATTTCATAGTTTTGGACTGTGATTGGCCATGAGTAACTGAAACTACGAAAAGCAAACCTGTGGGAAAGGGCGAATTGCTGTATGTTCATTCAGCAAACTGAGGATTGCATTATCAAGGGTAATCTCTTCATGAACCATTTCGGTTGGCTTACTGCCGTTTATGAGGTTTAAGTCAGCTACCTGCAACCATAAAAATAAACTATTCTTTGTCTCACATGCACAGAACAATTTAATTTTTAAATTAATGTAAAAGTGAAAGGCGCCTTGCTCCCAGTGAAGTATGTCTGCCCCACATGGCTGTGTAAACACAGCTCGATTGCTGGGAGAATTAAATATGGATCAACAAAATCAATAGTTAATTGTGTAACCCAGGGTCTTTCATTTCAGATCTAATCTGTAAAGAAGGTCCAGGGGATGTTTGCTTTTGATTTTCTTAAAATATTATTTAAAACCCTTCTGTCAGGCAAAAGAGTTCACAGGGTCTTTACATTATTTCCATAAGTTATTTGGCATGTCAGTAGTCAAGGTCATATTGATCACCCAGCCTCTCCCATTTCCACTTTAAAATTCTATGCCTTTCTCAGGCAAAGTGCTTTAGAGTGTCTGGCTTACATTTAGACCAAACAAACTATTGCAAAACTAACCCAACACAATAAGTATCTTGGTACCAAGTGTGATACACTGCTTATATTATTAACAGCCTTTTGGTGTATTTCATGATGATGTCCATGGCACCTCCCAATCCCTCTGAATTACTAAAATACATATGCTGTGAAGCTGTATGATATTTTATGACACAGGCAGCACTGTGTGGTCAAGCTGTCACTACGGATGGATAAATATGCTATCCCATCTGATATTACAAAGGGACCAAAGGGAGGGGCTGCTGCTTGAAGGGAACCTAAAAATAATAATAATAATAATTCTCTCTATCTCATTAGGCCATATGGATGAGAAGGGAAGGAGGGCAGGCAGGTCTCCTCTTGCAAAGGGAGATGCACAATACCATCCAGAGGACCATGGGGTAGCCATCGGAGAGCCTTGACCCTTGTTATATTACAGTGGAGCTAAAAATGTAATGTTTGAACTTCTTTTTCCTTTAAAGTATAACCTTTCATACAATAAGTTAAGCCGTGCTCTCTCTTACATATTGTTAGAAGCCTTCATCCATTTTGGGGCTGAAAGCAAAATAATTCTTGAAATAATGAATCATTTTTCTCTTGCCAGCTTGTCCAGAAATCCTATGATTATTTTGCTGTAGCAGACAATGACCTTCTCAAAGGAGGCCTATCAAATGCTCAAGATAAATAATGAGAAGGTCTCTTTTTCTTGCCTTAAGCAAAAAATTGCACAGAGGGGGAATGTTTGCCAAAGCATCGATACATTCATCTCGGGATGGGCAGCAGTATGCTACAAGTGAAACAGCAGCTTGTGTGCTTGTGAGCGACCAGTGGTCCCATTCAACAGGACTCTGGGGGCAGTGTTCTTGGAGGGACCTTGGGACAGCCACCTAAGGCCTTCACCCAGCATAATGGGAAAGTGACGTTTTTTTGATGGCAGGCAGAGCACGTTTACAACCTCTTGACTAGAGCAAATTAAAGGAAAAGAAGCTCTGGTTAAGGATATTTCTCAACAATCTGGAAAAATATGGTTCTGATTTACAGGGTTTAGTAACTAAGATGAATGGTAATGGATCCTCTCTTTTCCCTGAATTTCCTCCTCCCCACCAGGTAGCAGAAAGGGAGAGAAAGGATCCTTTTTCTGTTCTCCCATGGAAGCACAGTTTTACAAAGTAGATAGAGACTATTGTTAAAACAGCAACTTTCCTATAATTTAAATGTTTTGGGGTTGCATGGGAGAATGGAGCTGATTTCTTGGGACAAGTCATCTGTCCATACTTTTATGGGTCTGGCACTTAAGTCTTATACTGTCTATGGGCAGTCAAAGACATAGATTCTAATCATAGGAAAAGGTACAAGATCCTTCCCAGCAAAGAAACAGAAAGACAATTTAAAGATAGAGGGCCTCTATGGAAAGGGGTAGAGGAGTGGGAGGGAAGAAAGAAAATTCTCTATTTCCCTGCAAGCTCAGGAATTAAAGGACTTAACCAAATGGTTTCAATGGCTGCACAGGGCAAGGGTAAAAGAGCAATCTCAAAACAGACATTATTACCTCATGAACATATATGACTGCATGACCGATGTGATTCTACAATGTGTACAATATGAAAAATGAGTAATTATACTCCATTTACGTATGTATGATTTATCAAAATACATCAATGCATTCTACTGTCATGTATAATTAATTGGAACAAATAAAAAAATTTTAAAAAGTAATCAGGATACAAATGATCCAGATAGTTGCAGGTAAAATTGAAACTTCTCAGAAACATCTTGACAGTGGTCAGTAGGATGCAGATAGATATCAAACACGTTATTTACTTAGCCCCCTGGGATGGCAACAGGCTGGATTTTGAGCCCAGAAAGGCATTTAGGGTGTCTGTGTTCTAGTTCCCACACCTTCCTCTCTCTAAAATGTCCTCCCCACCTTTTGGGATGACCAACCCCCTTCCTCTCTTGAGACTCAGGTGGAAGGAAATCTCTGAATCATTTTCTGGCCAGGAGCCTTGGCCACTGTCCTGTTCTCCCTTCATTAATGTGCACCAGTGGCCTTTATCTTGTGCATAGTGTACCATGGCCCAGTCTCACACAGAGGGACTATGAGTCTATTTATCCTTGTGTTCCCTGTGCCCAGGACATGTCTGGCACATAGGGGGTCAATAAATACTAGTGGAAAAAAGGAAGGATAGTAATTACATTTATTCACTGGTTATCTTTTTTCCTATACATTTATCTTAAATCTCTACAACATCTTTTTAAAGCCTCTGAAAGTGATTGAGTTCCAAGGACAGATGCTGCACTCTCTGGTGCAGAATTTTCATTTATTTCCAGAAGGGTAGTTAGTGTCTAATCACCCAGAGGGGATTTAGGTTTCCTTTGTTTAAAAAATGGGACCATATCTTCCTCGGTAAATAAACAGGAAAACAGAATTTGATTTTCAGAAAAATTTGGTAAGTATACTATTTTCAAGGGGCATTTCAGCTGCCATAAAACATGCTTCTTGAAATAATCAGAAAGCTGCAGCAAGGTAGGCATTAAGACAAAATAACTGGGAATTTAGCAATGGGAAGAGGAACTGTGGCAGTGGGGTCTTAAAAAAAATCCAAGTAGCATTATATGAAGGAAAAACACAAAAACAAAATATCCTTACTATAAATAAAATGAAATGGGGAACTGCTCTGGAATGAAGATTTGAAAATTGAATGAAGAGCACCCACTGCTCTGGTGTGAACTTGAAGAATGCTGGATGTCCTCGAAGCACATGAGAGAGAGATTTGGAGAGGCCCGACATGACTTCAGTGGGGTCCGTCCCCAGGGTAGAGGACTGAGTGAAACCCTGGTCACCTGGGGTGTCTGTGGCCTGGGCTGTTTCCTCAGGTGCACAGAGAAATACAACGTGGCAGAAGCAGACTCACGGAACAGGTAGCAATTTTTCACACATCAGAACTGACACAGGATTGAGGGTGGAAAGGGGATAAATTGTCTTTTCTTCAACTCTGTGAAAACCTAGAGTTTCACGTAGTTAAATATGGGTTGGCTGGTGTTTCTCATTGCCAGATCCAGTGCCTATGATTTCTTTGCCACGTATATCTACAATTCTCTTAAGTGACTGGGAAAAATACTTTTCTTTAAATCAGTGCTAAAGAAGTTACCAGCAAAATTCACCTTTAATATTCTTGTTGGGTGCTACTGGAAGACTACTTAAAAACCACGAAACTAATCCAAAGGCTGCTCCCACTGGAAAGTGACTAGGATAAAGACAAGTCTGAGGATGCGAGGCAGGGACACACACACTCACACCCCTCTCCTGATGCTTTCAGAGGATAGCTACAGAAATTTCATTTTAAGCAAGGAAAAAAATAATCACTTATCACAAGAATGTGGGAGTGCATTTTGGTCTGTTGGTCTGGGCCAATAAAGATCTCTTGCTGTGAGCCATCTTGAAAAAAATGTCGTGAAGGATTTTACACTTTATGTGGTCAGAATGTGATTAGTGATTAGCGCTGGTAGCTTCAGTCACTTGGGAACAGCAATCAAGGCTTTTCTCCTGCAACTCTCAACCACTACAAAACACCATTGGCTCTCGTCCCACACTATGATGGGATATTAACTAAAAATCTAATTAATCTGTGAATGAATTATGGCCTAAGAAATATACCATTTTATAATCAATTTTAAGAGCATCCCTAACAGAAGATAAGATGAAGACAAAGCTGTAAAATTATAAGAGGTTGGTACATTCTTTTCACTATGACTGATGATTTTAAGGGAGATAATTTTACAATCCATCAAATTTTTGTCATTTCAAAAATCATGCCTCCCAATGGATGCTGTAAATTAATTTTAGAATTTACATATTTATTAAAAATCGTATTGAAAACAGCAGGAAGTGAGCCCTATTTGAATAATAAAATAACTTGTTATTCTACTGGAGATTAAAAAATAAGAAATATAAAATTTTTTAAAGGTAATAACCACATAAATTGCTATCTGAATTAGTTAAACTAAAAATTAATATATACCAGAGGCCTCAACAGTGCATTAAAGTTAATCTCCCATTTTGGGGGATGAAAGAATCCTCTGTAAAACAAGAGAAAGGCAAATGAGGAGGTGAGGACCATGGCTCTTAGCTTGACAGAGTGTGGATGTTTGTAGCAAGGAGCAATCACCTTATGGGGAGATACAGACAGGAAAACCCATGGTTTGGCTCTTGAATGGAGAAGCACTTGACTTTGTTTTAAAGGCTTCTTTCCAAAGAGATCCTCAACTTTGCTCCTCAAAGCGTGTTTGGCTGAATTCCTCAGCAGAGTAAAGCCTTGCCCAAGATATAGAATACCCCAGATCTGTATTAGCCATAGTGCCAACACTGGGCTGAGTACCAACCAGGGATGACTCCAGGGTACACAGAAATAACCAGAAGGTCATAATTACTGGGTGATGTCACACTACATTTAGGTGAACACAACCATACACTCAAACCTCATGATAGGCTGTCAGCTCAAAAATCTGGCCCTAAGATAACAAGTACTTGAATTCACCTACAGAAAAACAAGAAGGTCACAGGGAACAGAGCTGGTGTGTTGCCACATGTACTCATTAGTAGAATGGAAATAATCTATTGTGTTGCCACATGTCCTCATTAGTAGAATAGAAATAATCCACTGGGCTGAAGTGACACCAGGAGAGTTTCTCTTCGCACTCCTGGGAGAGGAGAAGGAATGAAAATATACTTATTTGCCATGAATTTCAGTTTAATTGTGTGGTTTTTTTTCCCACAGAGGAGTCATGGTAGACTCCACTATCTTTAGGAAAGCAAGAGACCCCTCAGGAAGCACTCTAGGTGAGGGCCTGGCTCACACTGCCTCTGCTATGCAGAAGTCATTGCTTCTTTGTTGACCCAGCTAATACCGAGCACTTTTGTGGCAACTGCCCTCCCCCACACAAATAGAAGGTGCTGGTTATCAATCATTCTGAACATGGATACAGTCTTAGAATCCTTCTTAACACAGCAATTCAGATTACCCCTGCCTACAGAGCATCCTTGGCACTTGAGATAATAGTTATCTGACATTCTTGCTTAGGATATACATGTATACATACATATTAGCCCTATATCAATTAATGCATAGTTAGACATTCTCTTTGCTAACAGGGTAGGCATAACTCTTAGGATATGTAGTTAATATTAGATATGTATGTTAATGTCAGGACATGGAAACTTGAAGTCACCTTTGGCTCCTCTCTTTCTCCCACACCTCACATCCACTAGTCTTCTGGTAAATGCCTGTCTGTTCTCAGAGTCATTCTTCTCTCCCATGCTTTCCTTGGCATCAGAGGAGCTACATTCCCTAGGTTCCCTTTGCTTCTGGTTCCTGGTCAGGTGCAGTCAATAGGCAGCAATGAGAGAAGTCTGGACAGCAGGAAGAGGGGAGAACAGACATTTGTGTATTCTGTGATGCTCCTGGTGAAGCTGTTTCCCTTCTACTTTCTGTCCAGTCAGGTAGCCCCTTCCACCTATGGTTTCAGCTCCCACTCACTGAATGATCTAGCTTTGGGGCTCTAAGGTCACTTTTGCCATTGTCACCCCTCCTAGGGGTGTTATGGCTTCCTGCTTCTGTTAATCTCTGAATTAAGACTGTCTGGTTTAGTGTCTCAGCTATTCCATTATTGGAGTAAGTGATTCCCTGTATTAAATTCCCTCTACTAAAAGACCTAAAATCATTTCCATAGAATGCTAGATCCTGACCAATACAACCAACACATTCTCTCTGTTTTACTTTCAAAATACGACCTAAACACAGTCATTCTTCACCATTGGTTTTCTGCTCCTATCATTTCTTGCCTGGGTGACTACAATAAAATCCTAGCTCCACTTCCACTCTCATTTCCTAATAGCCTATTCTCCATACAGAAGTACCACATTCCTTAGAAACTGTTAATTGGCTCATATCACTCCTTTGTTCAAATCCTCCCATGCTTTTCCTCTGCTGAGAATGAAGCTAAAGTTCTTCCCATAGTCTACAAGATCCTATGTGACTGCCTCCTGGATTCCTCTCCATCTGTTTCCTTCCCCCTGTCACTCTGCTCCAGCCATAAAGCTCCAGGGATACATCAAGGATGCTTCTACTTCAGGGTCCTTGTACTTTATGTACTCTCTGCCTCCTCCTTCAAACAGTCACATTGCAATGTTTCACCTCATTGAAAACTCCATTCAAATGTGTCCTCTTCAGAGAGACATTCACAGGCCCTCTCTCTGCAGCAGTGCCTAGTCATTTCCTAGCTCCTTGTTCTCTTTGTATTTTCAAATATCATACATCATTACTTGACATCATAGAGTCATTCCTCAGTATCCATAGGAATAGGTTCCATGACTGCTTTTTGGATACCAAAATCATGTATGCTCAAGTTCCTTGTATAAAATAGTGCAGTATTTGCCCATAACTAATAACATATCTCATGTATACTTTAAATAATTTCCAGTTTATTTAAAAAAGCTCATACAATGTAAATGCTATGTAAATAGTTGTTATACTGCATTTTTAGGGAATCATGACAAAAAAGTGTCTACATGTTCGATACAGATATAATTTTTTTTTCAATTTTTGTACCATGGTTAGTTGAATCTCCAGATGTGGAACCCACAGATATAGAGGTTGACTATATTAAGTCTTGTTTATTATGTTTATATAAAATATAAATCCATAAAGACAAGGACTTGCTTTTCTAACTTGCTGTATCTGCAATGTCTAAAATGATGCCTATTAAGTAATAAGAAATGTCCAAATGGCTTTGAAACAATGAATAATAAATGATAAACCTATATTGTACTGTGAAAAGGAATAGCAAGAAATAATTAGTTGTATTAGAATAAGAACAAACAATATAAGCACTTTCCTAATTAAACCAATACATGTGTTATACTGAAAACCCACTGGAAAGTAGGGTATGGCCTTGGTAGTTCTGTAACAAGCTAAGTTAACAAAGTGGACTGTCACCAGTGAGAAGGTACACACTTATTTCCCCTGTTTTCAATTATCCCTGACATCCCTTTTCAGGCAAGGACTTACTTTTTCTTGGTAACTATGTTTAGTGCACTTGCAAAGAATGTGGAAATACCACTTTGAAATTTTCAGTGTGCCAAAGTGGACTAAATAGCTTTCAGATGAAGACTTTGGTTTGCTTGTTTTAATTATATATAGGTTAGAAAAATATGTATCTGTGATGTCCAGGGTTATTGGCCCACTATCTACTTATGGTCACAATTACAGCTAGGAGTGCTCACTTGTCTAAGGCATATGATATTCACAACATGCCAAGAATTCAGTAGGCCAAAGCTACTTTTTTCCTGTTGAAATCAAAAGTTGTATTAATTCCTTTATCTTCCCATCTTCTGCTTTTTGGCTTTGGGTAGTCTTGTGGGTCTTCTACAAAGATTTGTTGAAGTTCTTAGCCCCTGATACCTGTGAATGTGATTTATTTGGAAACAGGCTTTTTGAAGAAATAATTAAGATGCAAGTTAAGATGAACCACACTAGAGCAGGTGTGTCCTCAATGCAGTACAACTGAGGGCAAGAGACAGCCAGGGATGTGCAGAGGATGGTGACGTGAAGAGACTCATACACAGGGGAGAATGCCTTGGTAAGACACAGACTCACAGAGGGAAGACAGGCAAGGGATGACAGATCAGAGACTGGAGTCAGTCAGCTGCACGCCAAGGAACATCAAGGATTGCCAGCAACCACCAGAAGCTAGGAGAACCAGCACAGCTCTGCCAGCAACCTGCTTGCAGACATCAGCCTCCGGAAATGTGAAAGAACACATGTTAAGCCTCTCTGTTTTGGAACTTCATTACAGTAAGCACTAAGAATCTGGTACAGGTAATCTCTAGAATACCTATTGTCATTAACAGAAGGCACTTTAAGACATTAGAATTACAGGCTTTACACTTATATACACATTTTTTTTTTTTTTGACCAATGGGAATAAAACAAGGCTTGGGGTTTCTTTCTTTCTTCCTTTTTTTCTTTCTTGGCCTTTTATTGAACTTAAAAATAGGATACTGGAAGATATAAATTTTTGTTAAACTCTGCCATTTGAAATTATGATTAAATTTATTCTGTAAAATAAAAAATGCTTCATTTGAAAAGGAAAAGTAATCAGAAAGGAAATGAAGTTATATTTAGAGTCTCAGGAAATGTTGGAACGCAACATTTCATGGGAAGTTGCTTTTGAAGCGTGTATTAGCCCACTGGCTGTGCTAATGTGCTGCTCTGTTCCCCCTGTTTGCTTCGCTCCACGAGTGGTGGAAAGATTGTAATCAACATTTTCTTGCAAATGTGACTTGGCCCAAAACTCTTTAAAAATTTTAGTCTCCAGGTTTTCTTTTCTTTGAAAATAAATTCAAATTCAATTACTTAGTGAAATTGTGAAAATGCTGGAGTTAGGCCCAGGACACTGCCAGTTGGAATTTTTCCCCACTATATGCTAGGGGAATACACCTGGTGAGCTGTGGCTATAAATGGCTAACATCCCTTTTCTTGCTTAGAGATGACATCTAAACAAGGGAGTAAGTTAGATTCAGTTAAACTCATGCCAACTAGGGAGCCATCTGGCATACCAAACAGTGAAGTATCAACTCTTCATTTTAATGACTTCTCTCAAGTCAAGTAAATGTGAATGGTTCTTTATTATTGGGTGATGAAAATTAAAGTGGGGCAAAAATTTGGATGAAGGCTGAGCTCACTCATCATCTTCCCAGTCTCCATCATGATCCTTGTCTTAGTTTGTTCTGGTTGCTTTAATAAAATATCATAAGCTGTGTGGCTTATAAATAATATAAATTATTTTTTTACAGTTCTGGAGGTTGGGAAGTCTAAGGTCAAGGTACTTTTGATTTATATCTGGTGAGGGACCCCTTATTGGTTCATAGATGTTCATTTCTCATGGTGTCTTCACATGGTGGAAGGAATGAATGACCTCTGAGGTCTTTTTAAAAGGGCACTAATCCCATTCATAAGGGCTCCACCATCAGAATCTAATCACTTCCCAAAGGCCCCACCTCCAAATTCCATCACTTGGGGATTAGGGTCCAACATACATATTCTGGGGGGACACAAACATTCAGTCTATAGGAAACAGTTCTGAATAAGGCTGTTGATTCATATCTATCAAGCTCATGCTTATTGTGAAGAAAGAAGTCTCTTCTCCAAATAGATAAAGCCATTTGTTATTTTCTTCATAAAGAGCTCAATGCTTCAGAATAGCAGCATCTCTGCCCTGGAAGGTCTGTCAGCAAAGACACATGGTTCAACAATGGAAAGACAACTCGGGGAGGCTAGAAATGTTAGAGCTCACAGTATCTTTATGGGAGAAGTGACCTTATGATACTCTAGTATCCTTTTTATCCTTTACTTAATTCCTGACCAAGGCTGCCACCTTGTGCCCCATAATCCCTAAATCAATGCTCATAAGAAATCTTCACTGGAATTGCCTCTTTTGAGAAGAACTGTGCCAGTCTTAATTCTATTGGTTTCATACTATGACCTTTGGGACATAAAGGCAGGATTAAATTCAGAAAGTAAGACTTTAATATCTGGGGTCTGAAAATACAAACTTGTGCCTCTACTTGAAACAGGGAACAAGGATACTTACTGCCATTCCTGTCACCTCTAACTGGGTCATCATCATTCATGTTTGCATTTCTCCAATTTGCCATTTTTAACCTTTCACACACCACACAATTTTACATCTTCCCTGGTGAGCTATTATTTTTCACTTCTTTTAATTCTAAAAACCTTTAAAAGCATCTCATTTCAGAGATGTATACCTTTCTTCCTAGCTTTGTTAAATTTGCTTTCCTATGGAAGATTAAATGTGTTTCAGAATATCACCTACACCAGCAGTTAACTTTCATTTGAGTATTTTGGCTTCAACCAACGCAAGGTAATAAATCCTGTGTTGTGTTTTTAAAAAATTCAGCACTCAGTGAAATTAATTTGCAACAAATGTGTTGGTGCATACATTTATTTTAACGTAGCACATATTTGTTTACATGGACACAGCCTGAGAAAATCAAACACACTGGCTTGGTATGGAAAAATGAGGCCATCATGACCCCACAGGAGGGTTAATTTTATGATTTCTATTTCTTTGGTAGTAAGTATAAATTTCAGTTGATTAATGCATTTTATGGAGACCAGACCTCCTTATGACCAAGAGCTCACACCTAAAGAAACCATTGGGATTTCCAATTTTTACAAGCAGCAAAATGCTATCATTATTATTATTAAAATCTAATGGGCCTGTATGGAGGGAATAATTACAAAACTGTTTATTCAATGCTTCTCATGTTCAAGGTTCTGTACTAGGGCTGCATATACATTATCTCCTTTCAACTTCCACAGCTTGAGGAGGTAGGTTCTCCTATACCCATCCCAGAAGTGAGAAGTACAGCAGAGTAAAGGAGTTTATGCAAGGACAGGAAGTTCCATAGTCTGCGGTCATGTCACTGCGATCATTAGCAGAATTCAATCACTGTGTTCCCTGGCCACAAATGTAGACAGAAAGAAAAAAAAAATCAAAACTTTAGAGGAAATACTCCTAAACTCCAGAGTGGCCACCCTTTAAGTGCATTAACCATCCATAGGTGAGGATACTCTCCAGTAACTCAGGGTGAGACAAGACAGACCCCAGGGAGCTGATGATCTCACATCCTGTGCTTCTAAACAATACTATCTTGAGCAGCAGTCTTGGAGGAGTTGGTCCTTGGGGTCATCCACCAGGATGTGCCCATTGGATACATGGGGATGAGTTCAGACCTAGCACCAGAAATGCTACTTGAGTTTTACATCATGTTTTTCCATTTCATACGTTTAAATTTCATAGGAGTAATAAATTGTTCAAATTATCCTTGTTGTTCTTTTCAATTAAGAGCCTGAACCCTCTGAGGAGCTGTCACATTGGATCATATTTCCTATTCTGAAAACCTGTTTCACAAGAAATGAAACTAACTCTGGGATCACTAGCACAAATAGAAAGAAAAATGGTATCATTCTTTTCTGTGGAGCCTCTGTGACCTTTCTAGAGACTTCTGTGGGTGAGTGTAAGGTCCTGTCTTTCTCCCCATGTCCTGAAGGAAGCTAACTGTATATATGATGACATTTTTCATTTTGAAATGATCTGCTTTCCAGACGGTAGAAAACTAGGAAATGACTTTTCATTTAAATAAAAGTTGAAATCCTTTGGGAAGCTAAAAAAAAAAAAAAAAAAATCAAGACACAGAGAAATGGCTGTTTCCAAGCCAACAGGAGAAAAGGAAAGTCTTTTTGGTTTTCAAATTAGCTGTTAGGTAAAACGTTTTTCTTCCCATCAAACTTTCACTTTCCCTCTTTTAAAATAGATTAATCATAGCTGTGGAGGTTTGGTTTTCTGTCACCTTGTTAAAATGTGGAAAATATGAACAGTGGCTTCAAACTTTCAAGAGTAAATTGTCATTTCGTGCCTTTTATTAGCCTGTATTTCAAACCCCACATATGGAGAGCTCACTCCTTATTCCTGAGCCATTCACTGGCAAGAACATGCTAATGGGTTCTGCAGACCATGTCTTTATGAACTGACAATAAATTCCAAAGGACAAAACAGCTTCCAGCTGTAATTCAGTGGTATGGAGTTCTTTTGTCAACCAATCAGATGGGTGGAATTCATATGTTACAGAACCCCATCGAATAGAGACAACTGCTCATCTTTTTCTGCTTAAAAAAAGACCGAATTTGTTCTTTTTTACTCTTAAAAAAGTAAAATACTATTTTAAAAGTTTTAAATAGTAAAACTTTACTACCTGCTGTAGTCTTTAGGATACTTTTTAGGGCACAAAAGGCAGACACACTAGACAGTATAGATTGTGAATGTTTACTGCATGACTTTGGATGAGTCATTCAACTTTTCTGAGTCTCAGTTTTATTGTATTTGCAATGAGGAATAATATGGGATGACTGCAAAGCAGTAGTTCTCAATATGTGATTCCCAAACCAGCACCAACAACATTACCTGGGAATTTGGTAGAAATGCAAATTCTCAGGCCCCCTTCTAGACTCTAGCAACCAGGATCTCTGGCTTCAGGCCCAGAAATCTGCATATTAACAAGTCATCCAGGTAATTCTGATACACACTCAAATTTGAGAATCATGTCTATGAAGATTAACTATAATATATACAAAGAACTTCTTTGGCACATTCTGGAAGTACAAAAAATCAGCTTTCTCTATTATTTTCCCTGTTCTACGGAAGAAACTGAAGCACATAACTAGGGTGGGCAAGCCAGGAACAGCACTCAGGCCTTATCAGCAGCTCATTTTTCCATTCTGTACTCTTCTCTTTCTGGGACCCAGTATGTATGGAGATCCCAGTTTTAAGTGCACAAATTATCCTGCATAGCATGTCGCTCAGTTTTGGTAGGGGTAATGCATTCAGGTTTTAAGGTAGAGACCATGGCTTTTCTAGACCTGGATTAATACCAACTCCATCTCCCTCTACTGTGGTGATACTAGTGACTGTAGTCTGCAAATAAACATGTATTGATCTCAAACTATGTTCAAGGTGAGATGCTGGCCAGGCAATGAATAAGCAATGGTCTTTTTCAAATACTTTATGATCTTACTCATATGTGGAAAGAAGTTGACCTCATGGAAGTAGAGGATAGAATGGTGGTTACCAGAGAAAAGGGATTTGAGAGATGTTGGTCAAAGGATATAAATTATAGTTAGAAAAGAGGAATAAGGTCAAGAGATCTATTGTACAACATAGTGACTATAGTTAATGAAGACATATTGTATTTTTAAAAAATGCAAAGAGAGTGGATACATGTTCTTATCACAAAAATGCCAACTACATGAGGTAATGCATTAGTTAATTGGCTAGATTTAACGTGCTATGATGTATATATATTTAAAAACATCATACTGTGTTTGATTAACATATAGGTTTTGAGATGGTCCATTTCAGTTTTTAAATTGTTTTCCAAAGAATTGGAATGGTGGGTCCCTTCTCTGCCTTTGCACTGGAATCTCCTGGGCAGCTTTTAAACAATATTAATGGGAATACCCAACCCAGAATATATGATTTACTTTGTCTAGAATTTAGTTGTAATACCCCCAGACATGGTATAAAAATGTATATATGTATTTAATGTGCTTACATTAAACACAATAGTGTATGCATGTGTGTGTGTATAAAATGTCCAAAAATGTCTAAATAACTGGGATATACTTACATAAAATTATTCTTTGTTTATTGAAATTCTAATTAACTGGGAGCCCTGTATTTTTATTTGCTAAATCTGATACCCCTGTGGAGAGATTCTAAAGTCTACACAGGACTGAGAAACATTTCCACTGGAATCCTACAGATGCCACCAGAGTGACTGGAGGTAAGGGAGCGGGGTGACATCTGGCTCCATCACACAGTTTGTTCATTCCACTTATTTGGTCTCTTTATAATGTTTTGCTTTAAAAAAAACTTTTTTTATGTTTAAGAAAGGTTTGCAAATCTCTGATCTAATCCAATTGCCTTTTCCAGATGAGAAAAAGTAAGACCCAGAGAAGATGTCTTTTTGCAGCTAATTAACTGCAAAACAAAACACCAGGTCTTGCTCTTTCCATTCTACCAGCTGCTATTGCCAGGAAGTCCCTTTTCCTATTTCCTGAGTGATAGCTCAGGAATAGTATGCTATGATTTTAAATCTAAACATGCTAGACGACAAATATTTAGCATGTCTCTAAGATATGGCAGACATATATACAGATATACAGAGAAAGCAGAAATGGGGCACAATGATTGAAATTTGAATTTTGTTCTCAAGGAGTTAATATAGGGGGAGAAATACAAATAGTGTTTCTGTCCTTAGGAAAAAAATACCACTTACTTCTACAGATTGCTCCCTGCATAATTTGGATATTCAAAGCACTTTTCTTTGATCCCAAAGATAAAATGGTGAGGTTAGGGGACAGATCTGGGTTCCCAGAAGCAACTGGAGGGAACCTGGAATCTAACTGAAATTTTCATTTTGAAAGTTAAAGGAATGAGGAATATATGAAGACAAATGATGCAGGGATGACTGTTCTTTGTGCGGTGGTGTGATTCACAATGGCTACATCTGTCAGACTTTTTGACAAATGGCCTCGAATGTTCTCCAATTAAGTGAACTGCATAGAATTTGAAAGTTGCAGGGGATAAAAGAATGTGTCTTTTCATTTGGGAGAATAAATATACTTCCATCCATATGAGGATGGGTAATCATTAACAGCATTTCTGTGCCAACAGGAAAAATATATAAAGAGGCATTGGATGGAGTGGAATGAATGCAGTCTCCAGTGACCTCCAACCTGGTGTCAATTTAGCAATGGGGCAGGAAAACTGCTCTTTGGCACCATTCTTGGATACCAAGGACCTGGATATTTAAGGAAACTCCAGTTTCTTCTCCCCACTCCCAGGTAATGGAAAGACATTTTAGGTGATCGGTTGGCCTTAGAAAATGGGGTGGAAGAAACAAGACTAACAAGTCATAAACAGATCAACCTAGAGGGGGACAGGAGATTTCCAGACATACAATGACCTCCCTCTAAGAGTCTGCAAGCAGAATCTCAATAGTTCCCAATACTCACACATGTGTGTTGCGGGATAGGGAGGTTGGGGTGATTATAGTCTGTTTACATCATTTATGGGACTCTTACTGATTTCTAGGTCTCGGATTTTTCAGTATCACATCTTCTGTCCTACCACCACCATTACCACCAACCCCACTTTCTCCTCTGTGCCCTTAAATTTCCTGACAATCTCCCACCTCTTTCTTCCTATGTCTAAGAACCACAGGATAGAATCTCTGGTTTACAGAATAGTTTTTAGGATTTGTAATGTGAAGCTGTCAACATTTGAGAATGAAAAATATTTACTATCATTAGAGTGTCTACATTTTGGTGAAAATTTTAAGAAATAATTGACAGAGCAAAATGTCTATATACTCAAATACTATTCTTTTTACATTGGTCATTTTGGAATATATATATATATATTTTTAAGTTATTCTAATAATTCATTTTGAAAATTCTTTTAATGTCATTTTCAGAATAAATTTATCAGCCTCCTTACTTTCTATTCAGTTTGTTTTTGACCCAAAATTGTATTACTGCCTACATATAACATATTTCCTACCCAATGATATTAGATGTATTTCAAAAGCCAAAGTCACCCCAGTCGATGAAGATCTGTTCCCCCTAAGAGAATATGGACAGCTTACTGAACAACAGATTGGGTTTTCCTTCTCAGTCAATTGAAATAGCAAGACATGAAAGACCAACTGAATGAATCATTCATTCATTTAACAAACACTTATACAGCACATATTTTGTGTAACTCCTGTGATACATTTTAGGGATATTAAGATAAGTAAAACATAAGGGAATGAACTATGATTAACATTCTATATTTGTATGTATTTTTTAAAAATAATCTTTGAATCCCTAATAGTATTTTGAGTAAATTCACCATTTCTGACACAAATGTAGAATCCTTAGCCCTTATTTATGGTTTTGATCTAGGAACTAGTACCCCATTTTTCCTTTTAATATATGAATCTTCTGAGGTTTACTTAGGCAACTGAATTCCCAGCTACATATCACATTTCTCAGTTGCTTACGAATTTACACGTGCACGTGACTAAGTTCTGACCAATGGACATGAGTGGAATGAGGTGTGTGTCTGTCAAGGTCAATCATAAAATGAAGAACTTTGTTCTCTATTTTCTCTTTCTTCCTTCCTGGAACCTGGAATATGGCTGAGGTGTCTCTGGCTAGATGATGAGGATAATATTACAGTAGGTAATGAAACAGCAAATAAACCTGAGTATCTGAATGACCTTATGAAACAATGTCATCCAGGAAGCATCTTGCTACCTCTGGGCCATGATTGGGAGGAATGGAGATTCCATCTTGATTGACTCATTATATTTTGGAGTCTAAGTTGAGGCTAATCTGTACTCCAAATTATACATGAGGACAGCAGATTCATTTCTACACTTTGACCTCTCAAAAGGAAGGAAATCAAATCTATTCATTCACCTCTACTCTGTACGGGATCATTCAGATATAGTTGATACCCACATTTTCAAGAATTTTGCCACCATGCATGATGATGCTATCCCTTCTCTGAACTCTGCATGGTCCTGGTAAGAGCATCCTTCACTAGCCTTCATCATCCTCTGGCAGGTGAAAGATGAGCAACCAAGTACAAAAAATACTTCAGATAAGAAAGCTCCATGCTTGAAGTCCACATCAACACTGGCAAAATTGAAGGTGGGTCCCCAAATACACATGCTTCTGGAAGGACCTACCCTTCTGGCTACCCTCCAATATCCACACTATTAGGTGATCCCACTGTTTTCCTTGAGATCTCAGAATTAATCTTATTAAGTCTGTGTGTTTATATCAGTGACCATAAGAAACTTGGGACTCAAAGGCATTCATTGGATTCCTTGGATTCTCATCTTCTTTTGGGACTGGATAACTCTTTTACCCAGTCTACCTCCCATTCCTTTCCAGCCCTTGTGCTCACTTAAGGTGAATTAACAGAAAAGTTCCCCACATTTTCAACATTTTTTCTGTATGTGCTCATCACCTTCTAATTCTAAACAAAATCTGATTCTACCTGAGGAAATTACTTCCCCTGGATTCCTCTCAGTGGTGGCTATTTTTTCTTCTTCACCCTTTGTATCACTGAGCCTGGAGGTGGAGTAGTGTTCTCCTTTCCCCAGGATTGGGTTTCATGGTCCCTGCTGGCCACCTCTTTTCCTTCCACTATAATCACCTGCAGATCTCCTGGTCATTCTTACTAATTCATTGAAGAGTTTAGCTTGTGGTTAACTCTCATACTCTCCAAAATAACTCTAGTCACAAATCTTCATGATTTCAGTGTCCCTGCAGATGAACATGCAAGCTATGATCTCTTGTCTACAGATCTTGTCCTCCACCTGCACCCACCAGTAACAAGGGCAACTCCTCTAGAACCTCCATTTCAAACTTTTTATTCTCCAGTGAGCACACCCTGGTTTACTGGCTTACTCTCTCTAATACTTCAACTCAATAATCCTAAATTGGAATCTACCACCCACTGATTCTACTAGTGTTTTATTTCCTCATACCCCTCACGCTCACATTTCCATTCTTATTCACTTTTGTCTTTATGGTTCACTATCATGATCATTTTCTCTTAAACACCCTCAAGTCCATTGCTCCTTTCTTTGTTTTGTGCCACCCAACAAAAACCTAACTTTGTTAAATCCAACACTCTACCTACTTTTCATTCATGCTGTTGAAGTGGAATTAGGTAAGAATGAGACCACGCTCATTAGTTTCATCTAATTCACAATTACTGACCTTAAGTTGATTAGATCCTGATAAATTTCTCTAGTCCATTACCTTTACCTCTATCCTAGACTATTTCACACTTTCTCCTCTTCTCTTCAAAACTGCAATGTCATGACTCCTTCCTCAAACTTACTCTCCATACATGATCTTGCTTTATGTTTCTCTAAGAAAACAGGAGAAATCAGGAGAGAATTTTGAGAAGGTCCTATTCATATTTAATAGCCTGTGCCCATTAATTCTCTTGCCCTCTAGTCACTGTGGGTGAACATCTGGTTCCTATCCACAGAGAGTCCCTCTGCTTGTACAAATCTCTTACATCACCAGTTTTTTTTTCTCTCTCTCTGCTGAATTATTGCCATCAGCATACAATGTGTGGCGGTTTCTCTCATCTTTAAAGAAACTGTCTCCAGTGACCCCATTTATCTGCACCCTTTTATAGCAAAAATCCTTGAAAGATTTATACATACTTACTACCTCTAATTTCTCTCTTCTTACTCTCTCTTGAGTCCTCTCTAATCAGACATCACACCTATCATTCTGCTGATAAGCTTCCTGTCAAGATCTCCAATGACCTCTATATTATTCCAAAGGTTAATTCTCAGTTTTTGTGTGACTTGACCTATCAGTATCATTTGACATATTTAATCTTTCTTTTCACCTTGGAAATTCTTTCATGATCAAAATCTACATTTAAAAGTCTAGTCAAGTTTAGAATGGAAAATGCTATGCAAAGTCAAGTGGTATGAAATTCTGAAATGGGAAATGTTCATATCTACATGGCAAAAATTGGGAGAAGTGAAACAAATAGTGAAGGGGAAAGCAAAGAAAAAGGAGGGCCCATAAGCTTGCCTTACAAATAATTGACACATGCCTATAATCTCAGTGACGTGAAGCTAAGGCAGAAGGATTGTAAGTTCAAAGCCAGCTTCAGCAATTTAGCAAGGCCCTAATCAACTTGAATCTCTGTCTCAAAATAAAAAATTAAAAAGGGGTGAGGATGTGGCTCAGTGGTTAAGTGCCCCTGGGTTCAATCCCTGGTACTAAGTAAATGAATAAAATAAAAAATAAAATAGATGATGCCCATATTTTAGTACAGGGCTTCTGACAGCTGAAAAGAGCCTTAGAATTCAACTAGCACAACACTTCAATTTTATAACAGAGAACATCAGGGCTGAGAAAAAAGTAGTGATTTCTCATTGTCATGGAGCAGCAGAGTTGTATCTACAACCCAGATTTTTTGCCTAGAAGAGTTTATTCTACTATCTGGTTGATATTGCTTTTCCTTTAATGAATTTTTATGTGTATATGTAAGAATACTTAATAAGCATGTTATATACATGAGTAGACACATGTAAGTATATGTACACAATAAATTTATATGAACATATAATTATATGTTTTTATATACACTTGCACATACAGGCACACATTTTTTAAAAATAAATCTTTTGTCCTGAATGAAGGACATGTTGAGAGAGTTTATGCACTCCCTCTGTCTGCCCTCTCTTCTGATACAGTTGTGAACCACTTGGCTCCCCTGGGATCAAGCTTATCTTCCATGATGAAGAAAAAGGACTAGAGGAAGCCCTTGAGTTCACAAAACACTGTCTGAAAATATAAAACTCATTGTTCGAAGCCACCTTCTCTGTTCTGCTGATGGAAGAAGGCTAGATGTGGGAATTGGAGATTTGGGTCCCAGCTACCTAACTCACTGACTGACCTTGGGTGTTTTTCTCATTTGAACAATCGGAGTCTATATTTTATAAGTCTTAATTCCTCCCCTCTAAACTTCAGTGCCTTGAGCTAAGGTTCTCTGGGTTGACTTCCTGTGTCTATATCCTCTCTTCCAGCCTGAGCTTCTCTTCCACCACCTACTAACCCCTCATCATTGAGCTTCTTTCCTCCAAGATTTGCACTCTCTCCTGTCTGTCTTGTCCCTCTTAGCTGGCTCCCTAGATGAGATGACTGGCTATCTGATTTGTGTTTTTGCCAGGCCCCTTTCTATCTAGTTAGACTCTTGGTTTTGACTACAGTAAAACAGGTGCTTCCTGGGATCTTACACAAAAGAATAAATAAACGATGGGGAATGGGGATATACAGGTATGAATAAATGAGAAAATGGAGATAGCAGATACTTCATAAACATATATGTATGTGTATATATTTGATAATCAAACCAAACCATGACTTGTGTGATGATTTATTTTTAGGTGTCAACTTGACTGGATTAAGGAATATACAAATAGCTGGTAAAACATAATTTCTGGACATATCCGTGAGGATATGAGGAAGCAACTAGAGCTGAGTCAGTGGACTGAGTAAGGAATGTGTCCTCAATATGGGAGGTCACCACCAAATCAGCTGAAGGCTCACATAGAACAAAGGGGAAAGGGAAAGGAGAATTTTCTCTCTTTCTTGGAGCTGTGACATCCTTCTCTTACTGTTGGACATCAGAACTCTAGGTCTTTGGTCTTTGGACTCTGGGACTTGAACCAGTGATCTACCAAGTTCTAGGGCCTTTGGCCTCAGACATTACACCCTTGGCTTCCCTGGTTCTGAGGCTTTTGGACCTGTGCTCAGCTATGCTGATATTTTCCTTGCTTCCCCAGCCGTAGATAACCTGTTATGGGACTTCTCAGGCTCCACAATCATGTGAGTCAATTTGCTAATAATCCCCCTTTCATCTGTCATCCATTAATTCTTCCTATTGATTCTGAATCTTGGGGAAACACTAATATGGCTTGTAACTCACAGGAGTATGGCATGTAGTAGAGACAAAGAGTCCACTCTTGAATCAATGAAGGTAGAAAAAGGACAGAATTGGGTGGCAGAGGAAACTGATTTGTTTAATGCATAACAGATGTACTATTTAGAAATTCTTGGGGTCCCAGAAGTCTCAAATCATACAATTTGTTAATGGTCACCTTTCTTTGGAGTCATTTTCATATAAAAACTTTGAAAATATGGTTTTTAGATTCTTAGAAATAGATTAATCATAGTTTAATATTCATGATAACTTACTATCATTGTACTAAAAATGGCCCTTTTCCACCAATGTTGTTTATTTAATATAATATAATGAATGATTGTGGAACTATTACCTAATCCAAGAACAAGAATAGTTTTTAATTGCTTACATCTGTCTACAGTTTTCATAGCCCATACTAAACCACCATAGAGGTTATAAAAGGAATCTCTATGATAAATCCTAGTGTTTCCATTTCTTGCTTTTTTCTTTTTATCACTTAGGTTTGCCTAGACAATATGCTATTTAATCTGCTTGTTAATTAAATTTATAAAAAGTGTATCAATATTATATGATTATTTGGGACTTGATTTATTCACCATCCATCATGTTATGAAGAAAATTCCACAAAGGTCCATGTCGTGGTTCTTTTTACTGTTACATAGTATTTTACTATATTTTTATATAACAATTTATCTTCCTATTACCCTAACAATGAACATTCTGGAAGGTTACCATGTGATTTTACTTTTATACAAACTGTAGTTCAAGCCTCCTGGTACCCATGTGCTAGAGCATCTCAAATGCATATTTCTAAGATTGACATCAGTACAAAAAGGAGCCTGATATAATGATCATGCTTAGAAGACAGGGCCAAATTCTTTTCCAAGGTGATTCTGACAATTTATTCTCCCAAAAGGAATGCAAAAAAGATTATACAGTTTCTGTTCTCTCCAATGCAAGACATTATCAGACTTTTAAATTTTTCTCAAATAGATATAAATAGTATCTCAATGCTGTCTTCATAACAATTTTCCTGATTACTAATCTAGGTGAGCTTCTCTTTGTTTTCTAGTCTTTAAAAAGTCTTCTTACGCCTTGGCCCTTTTTTCCTGTTAAATTATTGCCTTCTTATTAGTCTATAGGACATAATTTTATATGTGTACATTTAATAATATGCAAATTAAATATAAATTTATATTTACATATAAATTTTGTAATCTGGTAGCATATGTGATGCCATTCCATGCTTTAGGTTATATTTCAGCTTTTAATTTTGTCTAGAGGGTCCAATGATGAACAAGTTCAAGTAATTTTCAAACAGTATATTCAAATTATTTTAATGCTTTTGCGTCTGGTTTAAGAAACTTTCTTCTTCCCTCAGGTTAGAAGGATGATTTTTTTTTTTTTTTGCATTGGGGATTCAATTTAGGGCTGTGTGTATGCTGAGCTACATTCTCAGCCCAAAAGGGTTTTTAAAAATTTATATTTATAACTTATTATTGCTGCTATACAGAAATTCAATCAACTTTTTTGAATTGATCTTATATCCAATCCCCTTGGAAAAATTTCATTATTTTAGTAACTTTTTAATAATTATTTGGGGGTTTTCTGGGGAATAATATCTACATCAAAAGGTAGAAATAAGTGAAATAAAAGTGGAAGAAAACATTTTAGAAATCTCCAAAAATATTTTTAAAATCTAGAGGAAAGAATTTAAATTACACATATACATATATATATACACAACATATAATTTAAATTGTATATAATATATAAATTATATATAAATTTAGATTTACATATAAATTTTAAAATCTGAAATGTTGTTTGAGGCAATATATGTTTAACCTGATTTAAACATCATATAATGTATATATGTATCAAAATATCACACAGTACCCCATTAGTATGTGCGATTTTTTTTTGTGTTTTTATGTATCAGTTAAAAAGTACATTTAATTTAGATGAAAAATGATAGTCAAAATACTTAGGCACAAAAAGGAAAGACAGTCAATAAAAAAACATAAGAAACATAAAAAATGAATGAGTATTTCTTTCTGAAGTGGCTAAAAGAATAGTAAGATGACATACCCCAAAAAAGTTGAAAGAAGGGAAAGATAAAAATAAGAGAGCAATAAAGTGGAGGTGGGGAGACAATAGGATCAGAAAAATTAAAATTTAATTCCTAGGAAAGACTTACAAAATTGGCAAAACACTAGCAAGAATGATTTTGAAAAAGAAAAAGGAAATTAAATACTATTATTAGTAAAAAGAGAATGTAACTACAAATGCAAGAGACCAGATATCCCATAGTAATACTGGGTTTCACCCAAGAATGCAAGTCTAGTTTAATTTTTGAAATACATAAATAGCTTCCACTTCATTAAGACATTAAAGGCAAAAACCAAATATATTCACACCCCAATAGATGTGTAAATAACTTTAAAAAATTTTTTTGTAGTTTTAGATGGACAGCATGCCTTTGTTTCATTTTTATGTGGTGCTAAGAACCGAACCCAGTGCCTCACACATACTAAGCAAGCACTCTGCCTCTGAGCTATAGCCCCAACCCCTGTAAATAACTTTTGATAAAATTTCACATGAATACATGATTAGAAAAACCTTTAGCTAATGGACATTAAAAGACAGCTTCCCTAATCAAGTTAAGTAAAAGTAAAAACAGAAAACAAATGAACAAAATAAACAACAAACAAAAAGAGTTCCAAAAAATATCACTATTATCCCAAATGGAAAGACATTGGAGGTATTCTATTTAAAAGTAGCAACGGGCAAAAATGCTTACCATCACAACTTCGAGTCAACACTGATTGAAGATTCTTTCTCCTAGAAGCATGCATCCCTTTCACGAAAACGCATACTAACTTTTCTCTTAAATGTACCTCAAAAAATAGGTGTCCTAAGACCCAAGGAAGAGTGTTCTGGAAGGAAAAATTACCCCTCCTCTCCCCCAAATCATTATTAAGTTCTTTTTAAAATATAATGTTCAGCAGCACAGCACATTTTAGCAGCCAATTTAAAGAAGGGGGAGTGTAATTGACATAGTTAGCTGTAAATCCAGGGGTATTATTACCCAGGCTAAATATCATCTTGCTTTGGAACCACGGAATTGAACTCATTTTATTTTTTTTCTTCCTCAACAAACACAAAACTTAAAGAGCTGTTTTAACATACAATTTCATTCATCTTGTGATCCAACTGGCATTGTACTGAATAACATTTGTAATTTGAAAGTATTATGTGAGTGAACTCTGTACTCTAAGGAAAACTAAAGAGATATTTTATGGCCCTAAAATGACAGGGTTTATTAAAAAAATTCATTTTTTTCACATTTGAGAAAGATACCAGAAATACTTGTTCAGTTACATCTTGCTTTGAAAATCCAGCTCAGTTCTGAATGAAGTGAATTATTTATTTTGGGATCAGTGGCTTTCATTTGCTGGACAGATGTGGCCAGGCACTGATGATGCAGCAGTGGACAAAACAAAGTCTCTGTCCTCATGCTGCTTGAGTGGCCAGGAACATGGTAGTGGTGCTGTTTGACAGGAGACACAAGGGTGAATCCAGCAGGTCCTAGAATATGGGTCCCCTATCCATCCATGTTCCTTCCTTTGCTCTCTGAAAATCCTCTGCTACTATCTTTTTGGTATAAGAAAAATGTCTGTGTTGATTTCTTTTTTCAGGCTTTGGTTACTGCATCCCACCAGAGCTATACCTCACTTGGCATTTCTTGGTAAATTCATTTATAATAATAGCAACAACAGCACTGTAAGGGCATTTTTCAAAAAGGCACATTGCATAAACTGTCTCATTAAAAATCCTGCAGTTAGGTATCATCGTCAACTGAAGGATGAGAATTTGAGGCACAGAGAGACTCAAAGATATTACCTAATGGGCATTAATTCAAGTTTGTCTGATTACAAAGCCTCCTTGAACACATCTCCATTATATGTAATCTCATTCATTCATTCACTCTCTCAGCAAAAAACAAGTATATCAAAGAGTATTTGGAATTTCATGTTGTTCTCCTGAGTATATGCTGAGTGCAGTCTTTATCCATAATCCCCAATTACCCTACTTTCTCCAACTGTGTAATTCTATGCCACCCAAATGACAGATAGGCCCTTCCTTCTCTTCTGTCACAAAAGGGTATAGGAAAACTAAATGAGAAAAAAAAGTGTTTATGACTAGATTTTCCCCCAGTGGAACAGGCTAACATGTAAAATAGGGAATCCATAATTACCTGCCAATGGGGGAAGATCAAGCTGAGGCTGGATAAAGATAGGGTAAGTGGGATTCATTCATTCATGTATCCGTCCACCATATAAATACCCACTGAGTACCAAGAATTATCAAACTAAGATACCAAATAAAACATTCCAATGAGGAGTGAGGTAGAGTAGCTCTCTTCTGGTACAAAAGCCCTTGGTTATGGGAAAAGGAGAGAATGGTGATCAATGTCTGTAGGACCACCTCAAGCTTCAGGATAGATCTTGTGGTCAGTGACTGTGTATCCCAGCATATATGTCACCTGTGCTCTGTGCTGGGCCTCCCCTTCCCCCTAAAACTCACTGGCCCATACAGATAGATCACACTGCTGGAACCAGGTTTATGGTTTGAATTCTCTCCTAAAACCACATGAACTTCTGTTCTGCTGACTGTAGGGGGCAGTCACGGGAAGTCACTCTTCTGACCCTCTCTCATTTCCCTACTCACTTACTTCTCAGAAAAATTCTCTTCTTTTTTGATGCCTACTCAAGCCTGATTCCTAAGACTTGGTCAGAAACTCCCTCTAGGGAGAATCACAGCCTCTGGAACAGGAGTCACCTGTGTTTCTCCTTTGTTAGCAAAGCAATAAACCTTTTTCCTTTTTCTCAAAACCGTATCCTCGTTATTGGATTAGCACTGGGGAAAAGGACCAAGCTTTTGTTAACAAATTTGGTACCCCAGGTGGAACCCAAGAGCAGCCCCCACTCCAGCTTTCTTGGGCAGGCCTGGCTCTCCAAGGAATCCCACTTCCATGCTGATGATTCAAGATGGCTGGTGAACTTATTGAGAGCCAAGTGCTGGAGTGTTAAGAGACAGGGTAAGTTTGCCTCAGAAGAGCTATTACTGTGATTAAAGGTGGAGACTGAGATACCCTCCCAGCAACTGCTGAAGCTCTCCTTTTGCTTTGGGAAACTCCTACCTTCTCTCCCCAAGGCTATAGTTTGCTCCATTATGGTCCACTTAGAGAAAAAGGAAGTTGAACTTAGTAAATTCGTAACACCCTTGGCCATCTGGTAAGTCCCACAGTGTGCACTCCAAGACCCTTGATTACACACATGTGGTTCCTCTTCATGGGAACATTTGATCCCTCTTTGTGGGGATATCGGTGGTGCCACTGGTGTAGGAGTCATGGTAGTGGGACTCAAGGACCAAAGCATATTTACTCCTTTCTGGTCTGTTCTAGGTTCTCATCTGTTTTTTGGCCTTGGGTTTTAAAATTCCCTCTGGTTGTCTTTTTTTTCTTTTTATCTGTTACTGTCTCCCCTTTTAACAATTGGCTCATATTGCATTGATCCCATAGTTGTTCTCTCGGGAAAGATGTTGACTGCTCATTTTAAAGGTTTTCATTTGTCAGCCATGGTTTTGTGGCACCTCTCTGGTTGTCTATTTCTTTTTTGTAAAATCTTGCAATTGGAGTTGGTCTGTCTGAGGTCAGGTAAGATGAAGAAAGGGCCACCTATAGATATAAACTTGACTATGATAATGTTTTACTGTGATAACTTGGCTTTTGAATAGCTTTCTGGATTATTATACAATCTTGGAGTTGTAGTTGGTCTCTCAAAGGTACAGTAAGTGGAAGAAATTTTGTATATACAGATTTGTCTGTTTTAAAGGTTTCCATCTGTTAGCCCTGATTTCAGTGATCCTCTCTTGTCTTTTTTTTTTTTTTTTTTTTGTCTGCTACTGGCCCTTTAAGACATGGGCCATGCGGCATTTATCTTACTTGTAGTCTCTTGAGTAGACAGATCTTGGCTGAATGGACCACCTATAGGTATAAGCCTATCTAAGAGAAAGGTGGTTTACTGTAACACAATCTGGCCTTCGAATGGTTTTTTTGGATTATTATACAATCTTGAAGTTGAATTGGGCAGGGTAAAGTATATGAAAGAGATTCTGTATATACAGGCATTTATGCAGTTGCATGACAAGGGGTCTGAATAGTGAGGAACTAACTCATTTGAAGGTGCCAAAAGGCACTGCCTCTGGTGTGCAAGGATAACAGGACACTAGAAGAAAGAGTTAAAAAAGACTTAAATCTTTTAAACCAAGGGCTGGCATTCCCAGCACCGTTTCTCAGCCTGGCCCCAGGGAGCTGCAGATCTTCTCACTGTGGATCAAGGACACCAGACCTAAACTGGGGGGAAAAATCCCAGAGGAGCTGCCTGGGCCATAGAAAAATGGCCAAAGAGAATCAGGCCTCTGCTCTATCTTCCAGCCGCTTTTGCCTCTGGAGGTGGGGTGGAGGCTACTGGCCACAAAGGATGTGGCAGTAGGTCCCAACACTGTCAGTTTATGAACTGAGGACAAGAATAGTCTCCCTTTTAATATCTGAGAGGACACCCCTTTGGCCAGGGGATATTCATCACTGAGGCAAAGGAATTCTTGCTATCACAGTACCCCAACATATTAAATGCCTGAGGAGACTGACAGAATAAACAACTCCACGCAAAAAAGAAAGACAGAAACTAAGGCCAATCCATGTTTTATAGGCAGCCTTTGCAAAGGGATTTCAAGAAAGCCTAAAGAAAAGTATGGAAAGGGCCTCCTCCATTGCATATCAATATGTCTAGTATAAGAAAAAGCCCAAAGGAGCCTCTGGGTAAAACTGACAGTGTGGAACTCACTTAAAGTGGATGGCATTGTTATAATGATAATGGAGACAGATCAGGTTAAAAAATATTCTGTGCTCCAACCCCTTGAATGCAACCTGGGAGAAAAAAGGTTAAGGCACAGTTTTTGTATATGCTGGATTGTCCAATCCTCTCCTGGGATTAGATTTGTTGCATAAATGCACAAATAATAAGGAAGAAAGGGTCCAAAAGTAGAAAAGATGAAATAAAGTTATAGGTCTGAAAATATATTTTAGTATGGAAAATCAGAAAGTAAAAGAAATGTTTCTGGATGAGAAAGTATTTTGTCTGGTAAAGTAATATTCTTGTACTAAAGCCCAAAATGAAAGAGAGGACAAAACTGAGGATTCAAGCAAGTTGTGAATGTCGAAGTAAATTGTAGAAGTTGTTTGGAAAGCAAATCTAAAAATGTTTGTGTTTGTGATTAAATTGGCTATAATTACAATAGTCAGTTAAAGTTATTTGAACTTTAATGTACTGGCATGAAGCAAAGTCTGAAACATTGATCTTCTCTTATCTATCATGATAACTTATATCTGTTAGGTTTTATTACTTAGGGAAACTAGAGAATTACTTAGGGAACTAGAGAATTACTTAGGGAACTAGAGAAACTTAGGGAATCATAGAGTAATTAGGATTTCTACCTGTTTTATAGTCTTTTAAATGATTACTTGGTAACTGGTTAAATAAACAGCTTATTTTAGGTTATAACAATATATGTGACTTGGCATATGTATGCAGCTGAGAACTCTGTCTGTAAGCCTTGTCTAAGTGTTACGTAAAAGGTTATAAAATGAAAGTTTATATAGTTTTTCAGCAAGATAACCAATAAGTGATCTCTTTTATACATGGTATCTGGTACAGAAGGAACACAATGTCATTTGAAGACCTGTTTTATATCTGTTCACTTTGACTAATTCCATTTCTGATCATTAACACTGTTTCCAAATGTATAAGAGATTTAAGGCTATCCTTTGATTTTTTCTAGTACTGCTAACCCAAGCAGACCTGTGATTATTGTTACTGTACACTATGGGTTCTAAATTGCACTTTAAAAGTTAAGCTTAGTTAAATGTAAAGCTTAGGGGAGAGCACCTTACCAAGTTGGTGTTCTCCAAACTAAAACTCTTGTAGCAATAGTTTCATATATGTATAGAAATAAAACATTTGGTTGGTATTTAGTCATGTCATTTGATGTTTTAGAGATGGATAAAGTAACCCATTGTCAATAAGTTATGTATACAATTTTGTGTTTCTTTCACACTGGAATAGGAATTTAAATATATTTTTAGAAGGCAATAATGAGAGCTCAATCTGTTTAAAGATGACATTGTAAAACATGAAAGCATTTTGACACTTTTTCCACAGAAAGGAAGTTAAAAGCTCTCTTGGCCTTTGTTTGACTCATGTTTTAGATGTGACATTGTATTGTCTTATTTGTCAAGATCTCCAATTTACCTGAGATAAGGCTCTGCCTCCCATCTTATTCCATTAGAATGGCTCCAAAATAGGCTAAACTTGAGCTCTTTTAGAGTTGTGTTCAAAAAAATCAAATGTTGTTGTAAAGATTACTGTGATCTCAAAATAAACGGGATATACTATATAACTAAGTAAAGGTTTAAGATTATAAAAATTGTTTTACTTGGTTCATTGCTACTACACAAATTGAATGTTATAAACTTTGTAATTATTGCCTATTTGTGTTTTGCAGAGGTACTGCTTCTAATAAAACAACCTGAGTTAATTTGAGATAATAGGCCATGAACTATAAGGGAGATAGAATATAATTCTAACTTGCAGTACTAATACTGACCCCAATAAATGAAAGGGGTAACTGTAAAATCATACATATGTAAGTTATAACCTTTTACTCCCACTTTAAGACTGGTGAAACTGGCCTATTGGATGTTTAAAACCAAAACTTGGAGCCCAACATAAAGAAAATAAAAGGGTCAAGGAAAAAGCAGCCAACACTTTGGCCCTTGCCCTCTAAGGTCAGCCAGACCTAGAAATGATGGGACATCTTTTTGGGCCCTGAAACTCTGGTAAATCACCCAATCTGCTGATCAGGAAGATGGAGAGGACCCTAGAGAACAGGAAGCCAACCAGTGCACATTCTGCAAAGATGAGGGTCATTGGAGAGGGAAATGTACCTGATGCTTCCAAGAGAAGCCATGTATAGTCAACAAGATCCTGATTCATCCTGGAAGATGGCCAGTGGTAGAGAAAAGCTAAAAGAGCCAAGAGGCTTCACACACATCCCCAAGAATGATCTCTGAGGAATCTCAGCTGACCCTTAAGAGTAGATAGGAACAAGGACAGTTTTGACCAACTTGGTCTTAAACACCTGGCAGAAGAGTATAACCTAAGTGCAGTTCTACATGGACATTTAAAAGGAAAAATGATTTTTTTTTAAATATAATTTAAGCAATACACTTGTGTCAGCTCTACCAAAAGTAAGTAAACCTGGAGGCTGTAAAGAGGGTTTTGGTGTGGGAGTGCCTATTCAATGATCACACAGTATTCTAGAATTACAAGTTAGTCCTGAGTGAATTTGAGTCTGATTTCATAGACCCACAAATCTTCCTCCTACATTGATGAACTTGATCTGTTTTTCACTGATATGAATTTGAGTTACTATTTTCATGCTTTTCAGAAACTGACTGAAATTGTTTTTGTGCTAATTGTTTACAAAAATGTAATGCTTTGCTGTCTTATTTATTGTTGGCTTACATGATCCCTGCCCTATGTATGCCTTGTCCACTCACCTGCCATCTGCCACTGTGGACCTCTGAACTGCTCTGATGCTGAACACCTTGAACTCTCCACACTGGTGGAGATCAAGGACTTTGGGTTACTTCCCCCAATTTTGCCCTCTTTCAGCAGGAAGTAGGTTGGAGATGTAGTCTCCCATTTTTCCATAGAAAAGGAATGTAGAAATTGACAGTGGTCAACTTTATGCTTTGGATATAGCCCTTGCTGCTCTGCCACTGCAACTTATTTTTAAAATGGACGTTTCTTTTTTAATACTGTTAAAAATTATTTCAATTATATTTATTATATGCTTATATTAATCTTATACTTCCTCTCTCCATGCTCCTCCCTAATCTCCACCTCCCTAATCTCAGCAGAGACAGGATTATCTTTGTTTCCTATTTTAGGCAGATTTATCCATCCTTGAGGACTCACCCACCATAGGAACAAAGTAATCCAGACTTTGGGAATGGTACCAGAAGCTCTCAGAAATGACTATTCCCAAATTAACAAGTGAATTATAACTCCAACAGAGAACATGGGGAATGTAGCCCTTGAATCACCTCTTTAAAAGCCCCCTGTTCCTACTGAGGGTCAGAATCACAGCCTCTGGGACAGGAGTACCGTGTGTTTTTCCTTTGCTAGCAAAGCAATAAACCTTCTTTTTCCCTTTTCTCAGAAAAATAAAAATATAAAAAGAAACCCCCTCTGGGAAGATACTAATTATGTTCTTCCTTTTGCTCAGAATTGAGTTGTCACCGAGTGGTCATAAACAGTTTTCTTGCCCAGCCTCTCAGGAAACATTCAGTAAGTGCTTGCTCTATGCTTGGGATTTAGTATGAAATGTCACACTCTTTAGTGTTAAGGAAGAGGCAGGTGAGAATAGTAGCAATTTGGTGGTCAGGGTAAAAGTGATGTTCTGTGGGATCCCTTAGGGGCATCAGCCTGTATCTTGAATTCTGTCTTTGAGATGATCTATTTCAAGCTGACATCTGACATGGGAAAATGAGACCCACTGACAGTCCATGATGTAAGATCACAGAGAAAGAGTTATGGCAGAGGACAAGAAGGCATAGGTGGAAAGGGTCTCTGTATTGTATTTGGGAGAACTGTGTTAGTCAGCTGTTTGTTGTTGTGACCAAAACACCCAACAAGGACAACTTAGAGGAGGAATCATTGGAATTAGAGAAATTGTGATCTTTTCATTTTTACCCACTTACCAAATTACCCCCTTCACAGTTGACTCTGAAAGAAATATTTCATTACCCTTTGGTACTTTCTTCTTAATATTAAAGTAACTTATGATAATGGATAGCAAAATAAAAAATAAAATGCACTGGATCCATGTGTGAGGATAAAAACCCAAGCCATATAGAGATTAGAAGAAACATGAGGATTTTTATTTTGATTTGTTTTGAAATAACTTTGGAGTAGGGAAGTTACTTTCAGTAAAAAAAGATTGATGAGTTTGACCATTATAAAAATAAAATCTACACAGCAAAGAACACCATAAGTGATGTCACAAATGAAAATCAGAAAATATTAATAACTGGCATCACAAGCAAAGGAAAAACCTCACCAATTTCAAAAAGCTTCTAGAAATTGCGATGATAAAGACTAATAACCCAGATGAAAATTCAACAAGGTCACAAGCAGATGGTTCCCAGAATTAGGAATATGAGTGAGCTTTAAATAGACTTGTGCAAAAATTCTCAACCTCACTCTTAATAAGATACATTGAATCTAAACTACACTAGAAAATTGCTTCTCCTATGTCAGACTGACAGAAGGTAAAGTTTGATGTTAAATCTGTTGAGACATAGGGTCCCACATGTCAGTCACTGCAGGTGATGTGAAATGGGACAACTCTTCTGAAGTTGCTTCTGTGGTCCAACTGCTGGGAATCTACTCCACAGATGTCCATAGAAGACCAGTTAAATATGATATAGCCACAAATGTTGCTGTAAAAAATAACAGAGAGGACTGTTATATGCTGGAATGTTCTCCAGGATATATTAAGTGGAAGAAGGCAAAATAAAACCAGAAACAGGACAGTGCGTACAGGATGTTTCTTCTTGTGTAAGCCATATTTATTTGCATTTTTGGTTTGAACAGAGAAATCCTGGAAAGATCAACAAGAAATCTATAGAGATGGTTGTCTATATGGAATCAGTGATGCCGAGAAAGGGGAGATACATCTGAGATTAAAATAGTAAAAGCAGTTGAAAATAGTACCTGAGGAAAATTCCAGAAATGTCTCAAACAGCAGAGGCTGCTGAATGCTGAAGCATGAAGCTTGAGTGTTTCCTAATTACAGCACTTGTTCTCAGAGTGACAGAACATCAAACCTGGGGCAACCTGAATATATCCAGCTTAGCATAGGCCCAAAGAGGGAAGGAAGATGTTTGTTCAAAATCACCAAGTATGTTATAATCCAAGATGACAAGATGACAGGTTGGGTACCTGGGTTCTTACCCACATTGCAAAGTTTTCCCAGGGCATTGTAGTGCAAGGAACTCTTAGCATAGCTTCAGGACTTTCCTAGAATATTGATACTGTAGCCTTACCTTCTAAAGTATCCTAATTAAACTCCGTGTTATGGTTTAGATATGTGGTGTCCCCCAAAAGCTCATGTGTGAGACAATGCAAGAAAGTTTAGAGTTGAAATGATGGGGTTATGAGAGCTTTAACCTAATCAGTGCATTAATCCTCTGATAGGGATTAACTAGGTGGTAACTGTAGGTAAGTAGGGTGGGGCTGGAGGAGGTGGATCACTGGGCATGTGCCTTTGGGATATATTTTTTGTTCCTGGTAAGCAGAATCTGTCTCTGCTTCCTGATGCCATGTCCCCAGCGGCTTTCCTCCCCTACACACTACCACCACAATGTTCTGCCTACATCTCAGACACAAGGAATGGAGCTGACAGTTTATGGACTGAGACCTCTAAAACTGTGATCTCCAAAATAAACTTTTCCTCCTCAATTTGTTCTCAGGTCTTTTGGTCAAAGCAGCAAAAAGCTGACTAAAACCCCCAGGAAGGCCTCTGGAGGAATCTAGAGGAAGGACTATCATGAATGAAAGGGTCAAGGGTACATTTACAGCATGAGAAGAAAGTTCAAACAAACCAAGATAAGACGGAGATTCTTTAAACAAAAAAAGTCAAGGGTGGAAGAAGAAAGGCCCTGTACGATGCTTCTGGCATGGGCAGGGTGGAGAGGTTCTCAACCAAAGCAAATCAGCTGGGGGGAAAGCTGGGAGTTTAGACACTAACTTCATTCTGTATGAGGTCAAGAGCCAGGTTGACCCGTGAGAGGTGTTATAGTTTATATATGAGGTATCCCCCAAAAGCTCACATGTGAGACAATGCAAGAAAATTTAGAGGTGAAAAGATTGTGTTGGGAGGATTGTAACCTAATCAGTGTGTTTATCTACTGATAGGGATTAACTGGATGGTAAATGTAGGGTGGGGCTGGAGGTGGTCACTGGAGGCATGCTTTGGGGGTTTATATTTTGTCTGTGATGAAGGGAGCTCTCTCTGCTTCCTAGTGACCATGTCTTGAGTTGCTTTCCTATGTCATGCCCTTCTGCCATGATGTTCTGCCTCATTTTGTTCCCATAGCAATGGGATTAGCTGTCTATGGACTGAGACCTCTGAAACCATGAACCCCAAATAAACTTTCCTTCTTGAAAAGTATTCTGGTCAGGTCTTTCAGTCACAGTGGTGAAAAGTTCACTAACACAGGAAGAATAATATTTCCTTCTTTAATTAAAGTCCTCAAAGAGTGAGTTTATGTATTTATTTATAAGAAAACTCCTGGCCTAATTAAAAATGGAACTCCCCCACCACCTGATCTAGCCTCGCCACATTTCAGGTTCCCATATAGCTGTATTTGGAAACAATGATGCTGAGTGATGGTCTGGGATATTGCCACCTATTGTAAGCCAATAAACAGGAAGGAAAATGCTGCTTGGCTTGTTTCAGGGAACTCTAAATCAGTTCTTTCTCACTTAGAATGAATTTCAACAACGGATATTTCCTTTAATGAAACTGTACAGGCCTGGATAATTTATGAGGAAAGTTTACCTTTTTTGGAGCTTTAGCTTCATATTATTTTGGCTTACATATTATAAAGTCCCTGTGTTCCCCTCCCCTTACACTGACATCCTAAATCTTATGTTTCAGAAAATTTTCCTTTTCTGGGCCCATTGAATATAATAATATCCATATTTGGATATCCACTCTGCAGGCTGAAAGTCCTGTCACATCAGTTGTCACAGGTGAGATATGCTGTGAGGAGACAGCAAGGTGGGTGTTTTGCAGCAGATGGAACTAATGCTCAGAATGGCCAGCATTTTTCATCCAGGATCACAGCTCCAATTAATGGCACAGAGCTAGAAACCAGGTGTCTTAACTCCCATTTATGGTTATTTTCAACACACAGCCACGTGGCCCAAGGCTTTTTTGGGTTCTGGGTTTCTGAATGATGCTTGGAATTTTTCTTGGCAAAACCTGGTTGCTGGTTGGGAAGGCACCCTGTTTTCCCTTGAGCTTCATTACTTTTCAGTATAGTAAGTGTATGTTTCCATGCTTCAGGTTAGTTCAAGAGGGACAGTTGGCATGAAACAATATTTGAAATGGTCTCTTTCTTGGTTTTTTTTTTTTTTTGTGGTGCTGGGGATTGAACCCAGGGCCTTGTGTTACGAGGCAAGCACTCTACCAACTGAGCTATATCCCCAGTCCTCTTTCTTGGTCTTTAATGTCTCAGAACCAGGCACCCTATAGGAATGAGAATGTATCTGTCTCCTTTCCCCCAACACCTTAAGGTTTGCACGTTGCTTTCTTCTGTCACACACTATAATGAGTATGTCTAGAAAGATTGTTTCTGAACATTGAACTCTTTCTTTACCCCACCTCCCCCACTTGTTCAAGACAGCTCCTTCTATTTACCCCTGTATTTTATTCCTGAGATTACTGTTAATCTTCCTTGTCTTAACCATCAGTGAGAACATTTCTGGCAAGGGACTCTTTCCAAATGTCACTATGTGCTTTTAAGCCAAATATGAAATGCTATGGTCCCCAAGGACACCCAAACACCTGTTGACTATATTTTTTCCTCCATTTTTCATCTAATTGCAATTTACCTGCCTTACCAGAGCAGTGTGAGGATTAACTGTCCTCAGGTAACTTTCAAGTCTATAAAGGATTTCTGCCTCCTCAGGGCACATGTTCTCTAAGAAAGACAGAACTGAAATACTAATAAGGGACTTAATGTGCAGAAATCTCAAATAGGCTGTGCTCTGTTATCACTTGACAGTCGGCACCTTCCTAACACTTTCTGACAAAGGCACCAGGAACAAACGGAATCAACAGCCATGTCTGCAAGGCCAGACGGGAGCATGAACTTCCTTGTCAAAGCCCTTTGAAAGAAACACATCTTAACCACCAATTTAGATAGCTGAGCAAGGCCTGGTGCACCTGCTGGGCATGCAAGGGTCTGTGGTTGCTGTCATATTTTGACACAAACATTTGACAACTTCTCCATCCAAATGAACATTTCCAATACCCAAAGGTTAACCTTCTCTTGGCTTCTTTCTTGTCACTATTGACATTTTGTGCCAGATTACTCTTTGCTGTTGGGGGCTGTCCTATGCATTGTAAGATGTTTGGCAGCATCCCTGGGTTCCACACACCAGAGAGTAGTTCCTGCTCCTTTGGAGCTATGAAAACCCAAACATCTCAAGATGCTGCCAAAATGTCTTCTGGGGAGGGGGCACAATCACATTAGCTTGCCGATCAAGTGTGAACTCTTGATATATACTCAGATTGGGGTGTGCCCTTTACAAAAAAGTCATCCTCAAACATACATATGGTGCTGCATAAATATCAGGGTCCTTGGAAACCACTCTTGGTCACCCTCTACCAACTTACACTTCATTTTGCTCCCTCACAGACAGCTAAGGGAGACTCACATTTTCACAAATCAAACAGCAACCATTTGTTACTTATTTCTTTGGTTTTAGATCCATGGCTTAGTTTTCTTTCAGCTCTGGCAGCTAAAGACTGCTAATTTGCATGACATTAAGTATCTTTGCTCCCTCCCACCTATTCCATATCAACCAAGGATTTGCATTTTACTTTAAAAATCCACTTTGCAAACCCCTTTGTAAATGTCCTGGGCTGCAACATGTTTGAATTCAAAGGGTATTTAACACTGGGGGTGCTATGCAATGAAGTGGGGGAAAACATCCATCAAAGGGTGACAAACTCTGAGGGGGGCATCTCTTCCCTCCAAAATGTCTCATTAGGGTCCCCAGGCTTGGCCTCCATCTCCTCTGTATCCCGCAGTCCAATTTAATTGAGCGACGGCCTCGCCACGGCACACTGCTCTTTCGACAGGAGGGTAAACTCATTCTGTCCATCATGACATTTGCTTTCTTAAGGGCCTCACAACATGCAGTTTAAATAATTAAATGCAGGTCACATTGCAGTTTCCCCTTTAAAGTCTGTCTGAGGGCACAGTGAGTTCTTTCTGATGCTTAGCTTTTGACCACGTGATTTTGAGAAGCTACTTTTTTTGTTTCTGTTGCTCTTATGCATGACACTTCTCTCTCCACTAGGAACCCCAAACCTCAGCACAGTGCAAATCCAATGTGAACAGCTGAAAGGGCTGTGGCTTTTCTGATGATGGATAAACGGTGACAGAGAGAAATTTGAGACCCTGGTTCCAGAAAGGGTCTCAGAGCAGCCTGCTTGTCATGGTCAATACTTTCCATTTGTCATCCAGAAAAGTTTAATGCTTGGAGACAAATCCCTTGTGTTCCAGTGCATATGTCCATTCACCTCAAGCTGGAATGGTCTTGTCAAAAATAAAGCAAATCTTAAAAATGACCCAATAGGAGAGAAATTTTAGGAAAGACTAAAGATAACTCTTACCTGTGGTGTCCGTTTTAAACAATAGATTTCTCTGGGGGGAACTCAGAGTGATTATAATGAGTGTGGATACAGTTTAACCCAATGCTGATTTTGCACATTACAGAGATTTGTCATCTTTAAGTAATGTGCCAGATGAACGCTTTAAAATAGATGCAACTTTGTGTGAATTCTCTATAATATAGCAAAATCTGATTGCTCTATTAATAGTCAGAGTCCTTGGCCTTGAGAAAGCAGGATGGCAGAATTTTTAAAATTCATCATCTCTGCATAATTAGTTGTGAATCTCTAAATATTCAAGCTGAAGAATTAACCAGGAGCTGGAGCCACCATCCCTCAGCGTCCCTTTCAATATTGTTCCACAGTCATCATTTCCCTGCATTTTTGTAATTACTGCAAAACCAATTGTTTTTAACTCAACTGCTCTGGCTCTTTGTAATTTGTTGAATGTAATTACCTTCAAATGAAGAAAATGTACTTCTTGTTCGGAAATTGGGGCTTGATTAGATGAGTATCATCAGGTGGCCGTGGGACCCCAGCTGCAAAGCTTTGCATATTTCACCTGACCACAATATGGGGAGAGTTTGAGGCTTGAGGAGGGGGCCCTCTTGAAAGGGAGCCCCATATTGTGGTGAGGTGTAGATCCTTTTGGAGAAGTAATTACTTCTTTGGAGAAGTAATTTTTATGAAAACCAAAAAGCACTAGGAATTCTGACCATGACCAGTCATACATGATGGTTTTGGGCTCTTGATTATCTTCTCCCCTCAGATTATCTGCTTCATGTCTGTATATCTGCCTATGTGAAACTAAGGGGGTGGAGCAATGGCCAGGCATAGTAGTCACTGAATAAACCAAAAAACTAATTTAGAGGTCAAGTCTCTCCCTAGCTTTCTCTTGTTCTTCTAGTTCTCTTAACCTGCTAACCAGTTCTAGCTGTAGACCCTCAAAGAGGGAATACTAGAATAGAAAATGTTCTCAACCTCTTATTCTCTTCATCAACTCAGGAGCATGATGTACATTAATGAATAAGAGTGGTTCTCTAGGACAATAATTCCAAAATTGGGGCAGAGACTATGAGAATCAAGCCAGGAGGCACAAGAGAACTCTGATATGCCTCCAAGAACCTCCATGAAGACTCACCATGAAAGAGCAAGTTAAAATTCTACAACACGAAGACTTATCATCAAAAAATAAACCCAAATTCCACATCCTTGAGGAAAACTGGAAATCTGGATTCATCTTTTACTCTAGCACAAGACTCATAAAAGGAGAAATGTCCTTATTGGATTTCTCTCTACAGTTCAACTGCTCCAGGTCTTTCTCTAGACAAGAAAAAGCTCTAATGGTAATAACTGTGTACAAGAGCTAACCAAGGCCTTGATCAGCACAGTGATTTTTTATTTAGCACACACTTGGTAAGTTATGCATGATAAGTTGTGCCATGCCTGTGCTAAGTTCAGATCATGAATGAGAAGCAATTCTGACTCTAGTGAGAAAGTTGAACATGCAAAGAAACAAGAACAATATCAAGTGGAAAGTGACAGAAATAAGTACAGGGTCTTATAGAAAAATTGACAAGGAGGACTGGGTCATGGGTGTGGCAGCGGCAGGACTATCCTGGAGAAGTAGAAGTCTGAACTGAACTCTGAAGTCTGAATAGGGGTTAGTTGAAAGGTTAGAGAAGAGGATTCATGTGAAAGTCATTCCAGGGAGACCAGACCACATGAGCAAAGGCACAAGAGCTTACGGGCAGCTGGTGCTCACAACACAGCAGGTCTTTTAATGATGCATAAAGTTTAAGACAGGAAATCAGGAAAAAAAAAAGAAAAACCCCAAAACTAAAAACAAACCAACAAAACAAAAAACAAGGTTGAAGAGGCAAACCTAGGCAGGATTTGTGGGTCTTGTAAGACAGGAGATTGGATTTTCTTTCTTTCACTCTTTCCTTCCGTCTTTTTCAATTTTTCAAAATGATGTTTTTTAAATTTTAACTTGTGCAAGAGGTACTATTTTACTAGACATACTTCAGAACCTTATTATAAAGCATACCTTAAATCAGCATTAGTGAATATGGCTTATGAGCCAGACATTCATTTATAAAATAAACAGATTTTATTGGGCATCAGATGTTGCATGAAGTTTGCTGAGGAGACTTAAGGTCCTTTTATTTTATTTCATTTCCTGAAGTGTCACAGGCACCTAAATCCTTTTATTTATTTTGGGTACCAGAGATTGAAATCAGGGGCACTCAACCACTGAGCCACATCCCCAATCCTATTTTGTATTTTATTTAATAGGGACAGGGTCTCACTGAGTTGCTTAGTGTCTCACTTTTGCTGAGGTTGGCTTTGAACTCATGATCCTCCTGCCTCAGCTTCTAGAACTGCAGGGATTACAGGTATGTGCCACTGTGCCTGGCTAAATCCTTTTAGATTCATTAAGTAAATTTGACTCTGTGAGCCTGAGCAAGTTACTGTTAGCTTGATGGCACTTGGTTTCCTCATCTGTGAAATCAAGACAAAATGTCTCTTTATAAGTTTCTCATGACAAATGAATTCGAAAAACTTAAGTGGAAAGACAGCTGACCTTTAACAATAGACTCATCAGCAGAGCTAGGTACACTGGCTTCAACAGAGTAGAATTTGAATGATTCAATTGTGTGCAGTATTAAGAGTATAAGTGAGTTCAGTGAAGAATAAACATACAATTCCATCAACCATTTTCTTGGTTAAGAAAATATACTTAACCAAGCAGTCCTCATAAATGAACAAATTTTTAAGCAAACATGGGGATTCAGCTCTATATTGTCTTGCTGCTAATGTTAAGAGGCAAACAAATTTAAGATACCTGGGATCTACTCTCAAATCTGGGCAAAAGAACCACCTGGTTGTCACCTGCTATACATATTTTATGTAGGAAATTGATGAGTTTGAAAGGAAGTATACAGATGGAAGATTGTACTTTGTGGGAGATGAAGAACCATTCAGGGGTTAAAAGCAAAGGAGCAACATGATGGGGTTCTGCATTTCAGCAAGGGCACTTAGGTGGCAGAGTGGGTGACACACTAGAGGGGGATGAGTCGGGCAGTGGATAACTGGGGCAAGGGACAGAGGGAGACAGTGGGGCTGTACAAACCAGCCACGAGCATGGACTAAGCTGGTGGTTGAGGAGGTGGAGGAGATGCATATCTGAGAGGTATCTGGAAGGGAATGCTTTGGGACAGACAGAATGTGGAGAGAGAGACAAGTAAAAGTCAAGGATAACCAATGACTTCCTAGTTGGAATACCTATAAGAATGGTGAGAAACTCAGTTAAGATGGAGAACCTGGGAAGTAGGGAAGATTTCTAGAGGGGGAAGAAAGAGGTTTTGTCACTAGGCAAATACCTATCAAACCACAAGAAAAACAATCCATTTTGTTTTTGTGCATTCACTTCAGACAAGGTACCCACCAAACCAACTACACAGACATCTTGACCTTCTGCCCCTGCTGCAATCCAGGTGCAGAACAGAACCAGCAAAACCTGTGTCGGTCAGAGTGCCTTGTTGACTTACTATTCACCCCCAGCATCATTTCCACACTCTTGTAACTCTTTCCCTAATAGAATTTCTACCCACCAACACCATCTTGATCCCAACCACTTTGGACCCAGATGGGAAAGGAGCCATATAAGGATTAAAGGAAGGTATTTCTTCATCTTAAGAGAAGTGTACTTCTACCCCCCAAACCTCATGATAACCCTCCTACTCATTATCTAACCCCTGCCCCCACCCTTCTTAGCCTTTGGGTTGAAAAGCTGACCTGTTAAGTTTGTCTTAACCAGCTAGATCCAGGGGGCTCAGCCAGAGGTGAGACTCCCCCCTCTGCACCATTCATCCAGGGACTGGATTCAGTGCTGCAATTCCGCTGGGTCCTCCCTTCAGCCTACGTCTGGCCACTGGTTTGCTCTCTCCTTCAGTTTCCCTCCTCTTTCCCCTTCTGAGTTTTTTCCAAGGCCTTGCCTGCAGGAAAGGGGCAGGAATATTTTTTTTGCCCAGCATGGCAAATTAGAGTGGGTAGCTGAATAGAAACAAAACTACCAAATTACTTTGTCCATCCTTCACCCAATGAGCCACCTACCCAGCTCCTAAATTCTGCTCCTGAGCTGGCTCTACACTTAACAACTTGGACTCTTCAAGCATTTTTCAAAATAAAGTTAAAGAAACTAACCTTGAAAGAAAAGAGGTGCATTTACTTTGGTGTTCTATGAGCCCACAGGTAGGGTTCGAAAAAGTAAGTTTCTTTTGCCACGTTCCGTGTGATGCAAAGAAGCAATGGGAAACCAGGGAATAGAACATGGTTCCACAGACCTCTCTGTCTTTAAGGGACAGCTCCCAAGCCACACTGTGACTGGCAGTGAGAGTGACCAGAAACTAAGCAGTCTGTTATGGAGGGGTGTGGTCAGAGGGTTCAGATAGCTGAGGACAACAGATTGCCACTACCAAATGGCCTCCCCCCGCCCAAAGAAAATTTCAGAGAACCAAGAAGAAGGGTGTATCCCAGAAAGCACAACTGTGTGGGGAACATTCAGTAAGGGTTCAAGATCTACTGGCAAATTCCATTCTGCAGGGTGGAGACTTCTATTGCAGACAATTGTTACTTAAAGAGCCAGGGTTAGGTTAGGACAGCCAGTCTCACTTTCCTAGGCACATGTGATGAAAGCAAGGAAAAGCTGTGACTTGGTGGAATAAAACCCCCACCAGCTACTCTAGGCATACACTCCTTTCATTTTTCATTTGTTTCTAATTTTTATTTTCATATCACCTTTGTCAGCATTTAGAAAGTTAATGATGCTGTGTCCATGCTGAGTGTCCCTTCCTAGGGATTGTTATAAGCCAGTGCATACCCATAGCTGTGCTAGCTGTCTGCACACAACATTCTCCCTTCCTGGCAGCACCAGCATCAGTCAGGGTGATGGGCCTGGCTTGGTATGGGTGTGTAAATGACAGGTCTCCAGACACAAGCCCACTTTTAAAGGCAGAGGGCAAGCACCATGGTGGAGGGCAGCACTGTCTTGCTAGCTGTGCAGTTTAGAGGACTTCAGCACCTTCTCCCAAGAAGCTATATTTACCCAAAAGTTAAACTACTAGAATGAAAGAAGCCTGCTTCTTTCAAAGGGTGAGAATGCTGTGGTTGGAAAGAACAGTTATGAGCAAAGTGAATATATAAAGAAAAAAATTCAGGCTGGAAATTCACTTCATTTTGCAGAGAGATTAAAAAGTAGTTCAAGGAGAATGTTTTCCATTCACCTGGACCCACAGTCATAACCTAATGCTGCTTCTTTACTGCTCTGCACTGCTCATTTTAACAAGCCATGCTAAACTCCAAACCCTCAGGCAAGATCTTTCAGACCCACATACTCTCTCAGTTAAACTCAGAGAATTTGTCTTGATCTGAATCCTTTCCCAGGACATTTTCAAATTGCCTTAAGATCATCCAGTATCTTTCATTTCTACTTCTTTTGTCCACATCCACTGGAACACTACTGCTGGACTGAGAGGATCAAATTTGATAACTGTGTCCCTCTTTTTAGTGACAAGCATCATAGAGAATCATGCAACTCCTCCTTGATGTAAAGTAGTCCCTCGGTATCTGCTGGGGATTGAATCCAAGACCCCTGGTGGATGCTCAAGATCTTTATATAAATGGCATAGTATTTGGTTATAACCTATGCACATCCTCCTGCATACTTTAAATCTTCTCTAGATGACTCACAATACATAATACAATGTAAATGTTACGTACATAGTTGTTATACAGTATTGTTCAGGGAATAACAACAGAAGGAAAAGTCTGTATGTGTTCAGTACAGATGTAATCTTTAGCAAATATTTTCAATCCATGGTTGGTTGAATCTGTGGATGCAAATAGAAGGCTGACTGCATTTTGTTCACTTGGCTTCTAAGATACTACACTCCCCCAGCTCTCCTCCCTCACTGCTGCTCCTGCTCAGTTTCCTTTGCTGGGTCCTCCCTTCTTCCTGACCTCTGAGGTGGGAGGACATGACTCCATCTACTCTCTCATCCCTGCTCATCTCATTTCATCCCAAGGTTATAAATGCTTTCTGCATGCTGATGACAATCAAATTCACGTGTCCAGCCTGACCTGGTCTGCTGAACTTCAGACTTACCAGTCAACTGCCATTCACCACCTCCACTTGCAGGCTTCATGCACCCGGAACTTACCTTGTCTAAATGGAAGTCCACATCAGCTTCCAAACCCTATCCTCAGCCTTCTCTATGTTAGTCTCTAGTAACTCTGGCCCTTCCAGGATCCAATCCTGGGAGGCATTCTTGATTCACCTGTTCTTTTGCTGCCACCTCCACTCCAATACTCAATCCTGTTGAATTCTTAATTAGATGAACCAGGCCATGCTCAGGCTCTGTGCAATGAGCTCCATGTGACTATTTACATTTAAATTAAACTAGATTATTATTTATATTTAAATTAGAAGTAAAAAATTAGTGAGTAATAAGAAATGTTTCAAAAAGGAATTCTTAGGAAAACTGAAGAGAAATTAAAATAAAAAAACAGTTTGTTATTCACAGTGGTGATGTTTCATGTGTGTAGTAGCCAGGGCAGACCCAGAGTGTTTCCGTCACTGCAGTGAGCTCTATCAGTCAGCTCCTCTCACTCCACAGACTGCACCAAGCCTGGTCCAAGTCACTAAAGTCCCTGCCTGGACAAATGTAACTACCCCTTAGTTGATCTTTCTTCTTGTCTCCACCATATGGCAGAGTAATCCTTTTAAAACATTTCAGCTCACACCATTCTTGTGCTCAAAGTTGTCCAGAGTTCTTGTGTGTACCTCCCAGATGAGAAAGTTCCATGATTTCTGGTCTCCCTACCCATCCGAACTCTTCTTGCCAGTTGTCTGACTAGTTCTGCCTGCTATAGGCACAACTGTCCCCTCCTTCTGCTGCTGGCTTGCGCACTGGCTGTTCCTCTTGTGGGAATGCTCTTCTCCAGATACCCTGCTGGCTCATCCCTGCTCCTCCATCAGCCCTGCTCCAAAGTCACATCTCACTGATGCCTGCTCTGATACTTCAACTCCAGTTTTAGCATTTCCCCACCCTCAGCTCTCCTGTTATCCCTCACTCTGCTTTACTCTGTCTTTTCCATTGTACTTTTTCCTTTGAACAAACTGAATACACATACTATTTGTTATATCTATTGACTATTGTCTGGCAGGGACCATTGACCACTTTCTCACCTCTGAAAACCTGGCCCCAGGAGGCCTTCAACAAATATTTGGTCAGCAACGAATGAATTGGGGCTGGAAGGGCCTGGAAAAATTTAATTAATTAATTAACTAATTAATTAATTAATTATTTTTTAGAACTGGGGATTGAACTCAGGGACACTTGGCCACTGAGCCACATCCCCAGTCTTATTTTGTGTTTTATTTAGAGATAGGGTCTCACTGAGTTGCTTAGGGCCTCACTAAGTTGCTGAGGCTGGCTTTGAACTCACAATCCTCCTGCCTCAGCCTCCCAAGTCACTGGGACTACAGGCATGCAACACCACGCCCAGCTGGAAAAATCTTTCTTGAATGGGCAGCTGAGTGGTGGAGGTTATTCACTGTGGACCACAATAGGCTCAAGAGAAGATCCTGGAGTGGAAGATGGTATGGTCCTAGGTAACTCCACAGAAAAAGCCTGTAACGGGGAACTCCCCTTCCCTTCATCTGTCACAACTAAGGAGCACTGATGAACCACAGAAAGCCAACGGGATGACTGACTAACATTTCAGGAGTATTTGCCACCTTCTCTCTGGTGAATGCTATGGTATGAATATGGTTCATCCCTACTGAAACCCATTTTGAAGCTTGGTTCCAATGCAAGAGTGGTGAGAGTGGGTAGGACCTCTTAAAAAATTTAAAAAAAATGTTTTTGTTCTAATTACTTGTACATGACAGTAGAATGCATTTATACATTTTGATAGATCATACATAAATGAAGTGTAGTCTCATTTTTCTGATTATACAAATTGTAGGATCACATTGGTCATGTAGTCATATATGTATATGAGGTAATAATGTCTGTTTCATTCTACTATCATTCCTACCTCCGTACCACTTCTAGGTAGGCCTTTAAGAGGCATTTGGTGTCCTGAAGGATCTTTAGTTCTTGAGGGAATGGATTAGTTCTCATGGGAGCAGTTTGTTACAAAGTGAAACAGCTCCTATGTCAACCTTTCTCTCTTATGCACATGCACATGTCTGTTACCCTTCTGCTTCTACTATGAGGCCCTCACCAGAAGCATGCTGGTGCCATGCTTTTGGACTTTAGAACTATGAGATAAATAAACTTTTTTTCTTTATAAATTACACAGCCTTCAGTATTTTGTTATAGCAATAGGAAACAGACTAAGACATTAAGCCTTTGTGTCATTCAACCAGTTGTTCTGTTTCTCTGATGACTTGTAAGAAGCAAGGAACAAAGTGAGAGATTCAAATAGTGGGCTATTCTTGTATGTCAATCTTACCCCTATCCCCCACATTACAAATGCCAAGAATCTCTAAAAATTGGAAAGACACAGAGTTGCTAGATTATGTTTTTCCCTAAAGCAACATATCAACCTTGTTTGAAAAAGGAAAATCATGATTTCATCATATGATTTTCAAATTAGTATTTGAGAAGTTGATTAATAGGAAAAGAATGATTCTTCATTGCATCATTAAAATATTTCTGACAATCCAGCAGAGATTAGAAGAAAAGCAAACTTAAGACCACATTTGTGCTTGGGGATCATTTGTCCTCTTATATATACAACAATGCCATCTTAATATACACATTTTAAATGTGGAGGGATAATGTTTTTTCTACTGCCAGTTTTAACTCAAAGAAAACAGAAAGGGAGCTTGAACCTCATGAACAGACCTGTTCATAATGGCCTGGCTAACAAGTCTGAAGCTACACAGCATGATGCTAGCAAAGAGACTGAGAAACTCCATCTATGGCTCACTGGATGATTCAACTTGCCAAAGTACGTAATTAAGAACAAAGTTATCTTTATAGTCATTTCTTTGTTATTGGAATAACTCAATTGGAAGCTGTTTTAGAGGTATCAGATCTGGAAATAAAATCCATACAGACTGCACTGCAATGTCATGAAGATTATACCAGGAAACAAATTGATGTTCATAGTCAGTCTTCTGTACATACCAGAAAATTAGATCTCAGGAGAGACATGGAGGTAAAATGTAAAATCAAGGTGGGTGGGCACTGAGCACAATGAAAGGCATAGGCAGCAGCTTCCCAGAGAGAGAAGTCTACATTTCTGGGGTGCTCAGGTATGTTACCTGGATGACTCTCAGCCCCACCTTCCCTATTATTCCCTTGCAGCTCAAAACATTATTTTCATAGTATGGGTCACTCTCACTAAACTGCTACTCCTGACAGAGTATGTACCCATTATCCCAAATGAGTAATATGAGACTGATAAGATCATTCACACAAATCAAACTGGGCAGAACATCTGTTGAGGATGTAAGACAGGTCCTATTTGGCCACCTCTATGGCACAATTCCATTTCCATGGCCCAACCCACCCTCTACCCAAGAACCATTCAGGTTTGCTGGTTTTCCTGGTTGCCATGGAGTTGGTGCAGTCTATTCAATTACCAAGTCTGCAGAAGTGGGGCTGCAATAATGAAGCTATGCAAGGCACTCTGCCATTGTCCCAAGTTTAGGCAGGTCCCCATGGTCACTCACTCTGAATTTTGTACACTTCTCTGTAGGATCTTATTTTTCTTAAGTACCTATTAGGAGCTGCTGTTTCAAGCCTAATAGCTTATTTAGTTAACCAATCTAATTATGGATGTTAGTTAAGTATCAAAAAGTATTTAAAACAGGAACTATGGGAACTAAAGAATAAATGATTGCCTAAGTTCTAACTTTATTTCACTCCCAAAAGGAGTGAAAGGTAATCTTTAGGAAAGAAAGCAAGTACTCACTCTATAAAATTCTCTAATCCAATCCACAGATAGTTTAGGTTTGAGAAACTCAGTCTAATTTACTCATTCCCACTCAAAAGCACACAGCCTGGTCTCTGAGGATGTCATGGGTTGTGGTAGTGATACTGTGTCCAGCAATTGCTGAAGTGGTTGATGCTATAGCAATAGTTGTTTATTTTTCCCCGGCTTGTGTAATACTATATTACACAAGTATAATACTGGATCCAGAATTGCAACTGCTGTGGGTTGAGTCAGGAGTATTAGCGACCCTCTTTCATTTGTGGACTTCTCCATTAGAGGTCTATTTTTCCTCACCTATCCTGGAGACAGTTCAGGAATGGGTCCCTAAGTTTGTTTGGGAGGCTATCCTTTGGATAGGAATTACAACAGCACATTTTGGGATGTAAGCTCTCTTGATGGGGATGACAAATTCAAGCATTCATTCATTTCTTGTACTCCTTCAATCATTTGCTCATTCAGCCTCTCATTCAACAGGTTTTTATTAAGTGTCGACCCAATCTGTGTGCGGTTCTGGGGGTGCAGAGCTCAATACTGGAGATACTGGTTATCTGACAGGGATGATGTTCACGAATGATGACAAGTTTACTGACTGTGGTTCCCAGGGGACCCTGTACCTGGAGTTACAAAAAGACTCCAGGAATACTTTATGGATAAGATGAGACATTCCCTCATCCCTTCATTCAACAAACACTAACTGAACTGGGCACTGAGCTGTGTATGGGGAATATAAAGTTAAATCTTGATTCCAACTTTCCATACCTGGCAATCAGTGAAGCAGGGTTATAAGTTCCCTCCAAGTCACAGTGGTGACTCTTAAAAGTCAAGGCAGGATTGCCAGTGGGTAAAGCAAATGCAGGAGGTGGAGGAAGGGGACTCTGATAGGTGCCGTCCTGGTGGATGCACACTGTGTGAGAAATGCCTGGCCATGACATAGAGGACAGAGGCCCTCTCTGGGCCAGCACTCAGTAACTTTTTTCTTACTTTCTTGGAATTCCTCAAACAGCTTTGCCATTGCCACCAATTGTTGGCTCTGAACTGGTTTCCCCTTCTTCCAACTCTTAGTATCTTTTATGCTATTCTCAATTTTCTAGTTCGCAAAGCAAGCACAGAGTCCTTTGCAACAACAGTGGTAGCAGTGCTTTGCCAAGTGTGTTCTGTGGACAGGCAGTAGCAGAAGCAGCACCTGGGAAGGTATTAGAAATGCCTGAGCCTCACTTCACACATATCAAATCAGATGCTGGGCACAGGCCGGGGCAGCAGGTTATGCAGCCCTCCAGGTGATTCTGTTCAGCTTGAGTTTTTGAACTACTGAATCCTTCCACCACCAAGGAAGGTAACCTTTAGGAACCCTCCCATTTTTGTGCATAACTTGTAGCCAACTCCTACAGAGCCAATTCCTATGGAGTCAGCCATTCTGATACCTAGACAAGAAATTCAGAGAGGCCAGTTCTAATCCACACTGACTTTCCCTTAGATCCCAAACGTGGTCCAGCATGTCTCTTGAATTGGAGCCCTCTGGTGTAAGTTGAGGCTGTGAGTCTAGAAAATATCTTCTCCCTACTTGGCCATCTGTTATTCCCATACTGAGTGCTCAAGACTGAAAGAAGGCTCAGCCACACCTGTGTGGGAGACCTCAGATGTGGGCAAATCTTGGCAGTTCCTCATCACAGTTGGGCAGAAATTCTAGCAACAATAGAACAATACTGGAATTGGGAGAGCCAAAGGCAGCAGAAGTGGGAAGGGTCAAGGAAGGAATGGGAAGCTCCAGTAATTGACCCATAAGTTCTTCTTCTACCCTTCTCACTGCGAGGCACTACTAAAGACCCTGTAGTGGGACAGTCACAGTATGAGCTGAGAAATTGTGAACAGGCTGGATATGGCCAAAGTAACCATTTGGAAGGATGAACAGGGGGGAATACCAAGCAACCCCCATGGGAAGAACAAAGATTCCCAGATCTGTGAATGCCCCTGGATCTAATCATATGTTAGGAGGCCTGAGTCTCCCACCTCTGGTGGGTATAGAACATGTCGCAAAATGATGGGGACTGGAGAAACACATGTCTCACTGACCCTGCTTTGATTTCTTAATCTCAAAAAGGAATACAATTATAATTATAATTCCTGCTTTCCCCGTTTTACAGAAGCAAGGTGAAGGTCAAAGTAACCACTGAGATAATGAAAAAAGGAGAACATTTCAAATGATGCTCTAGTGGGTTGGGACAGTGAATGCTCATTCCACAACGTCAGACGGGGGTGAGCACACATGCACCAAGAATCTGGGTGCACATCAGATGTCACCTTGAATTCTTCAAAATAAGTTATGCAAAAAATCCATAGTGTTCCTTAAAATTCAGGAAAAAAGCGGCTGAGTCTAGGATCCTGGTTTACACTCAATAAGCCAACAACAAATTTGATTTAAAATTATATCTATCACTAAAGTGTTTAAGGAGTTCACTTTTCACAAGGTGGAAAGCACCCTTTCCTTGGCCAACCCCTTACCTGGGTCTCAGCAGCAGCATCCTCACTTCCCCAGCCTGGAAGTGGCTGGTCTGTCATGGTACCTTCAGCATATTTGAATGATGAGCAAGACTGAGGTGATGGCTCTGCTTCATTCTGCTTTTGGAAATTGCTTCTTCCTAAACGAGGACAAGGATATTAAATCACAAGCCAGCTTTTATCAACCTTTTGCAAGTTTAGGGGGAGAGGACAGACATTTAGACATAATAAAAAGGTCTGGATACAGTGAAGTCTGGGTTTCCTGCCATACTTCCCCTACAAGTCTGTGCTACCCCAAATATCTGCATATTTATGTGTACATAATCCATGGAGAATGCTCACCTTGGAGACCTTAAAACAAGCTGTCCTTGGACTCAAAGTTTTCTACAAAATGTAGAGATTCTTCATATTAAAAAGGTTCAGCAGACAGAACATTTGGGAGATATTGAGCTTATCCCTCAAATAATCCTATTAATCAGATAACAGATTTTGGAGAACTTTTCAGAGCCTTCACTGTACCAATGGGTGTTGTCATAGCTTTCAAAGAAAGGATTCAAATTTGTAGCCTTGCCCAAATATAATAGAGCAGGGAACCCTTATTTTCTTAGAAAACCTATTAAGGTCATTTTGAATAATGTGATCTGGGAAAATCTGCTCAGAGGCCCTTAAAGATCTTTCAGGACAGTACTTCTGAAGTTTTAATGGGTTTTATGTGCACACACATTAGTTGAGTTTTTGTTAAATTGCAGGTGCTGATTCGTTAGGTGTGTGGTGGGTTCTGAGCATCTACATTTCTGATGAGCTCCCTGGTGATGCCAACAATGCCAGTCTATGGACCACACTTTGAGTAGCAAGGGTGTAATTAACAGAGAATGGTTTTAAGAGGTTTCTCCATTACCCATAACAGCAGATTAACCTGTGGAGTGTATTCCTTTGTCATGCCAGAAAGGAGAATTGCTGTTATTATCCTCCAACCCCAACGATTATCAGCAGGACACGATGTGACAGCCTCTCCACAGCATTTTGCTTGTGAGGAGAAGCAAAGTAATTGTGTTTTCATCAGCACTGTGAGATTGGTACAGTTACTTCCATTTTTGATATGGGGATAAGAGAAAAACCAATTCAAATGTATTGGTTAAATAGGAAGTGAATGCTCAGAAGCAGGTCTAATCCCATTTTCCTTTTGTCCCATTTAGCTCTCCACTCCCTAATTTTTCACCTGAATGACAAATGGCCACTGAGAAAAGAGCCATTGGAAAGCTAGCCCTGCCTCTGGATCATAGATGTCATGCTGTGGGGAGGAAACTTCAGGATGAGCAACCCCAAAATATCCTGCTGTGTGAGTTCACCTTGCTCTCTACCATATACTACTTTTTTACAACTCTTCATGACAATTTAATTAAGACACAAACCTTAGAAACCTGGTGCAGTGAATATTAGCAGCAAGATCAGAACAATCTCCTTCCTATCCCCTTCTTATGAAGCAATTCAAGGCTTGCGGTTTCTATTCAATTTGTTATAATGACAGTGTTTAATCATGGCGTCTACTCAGCAGCCCGCTGCTGAATTGAGGTCACACATGTGACCATTCAGGCATAAAGCACATAATCTATAACTAAGATTTCGCCCCTGAGTCTCTGGAGGCGGTGTCATTAATTAGCAATGCACTTATTTCAAAAATAATATGCATTACAGTCTTTAAAGAATGTAGCCTTGGCTTGGAATGGGCAGAAGTCTGTGATGAAATGTCCCTGGCAGTTGGTATTACAGCATGAAGGAAGAACTCAGCCATGGAAATAGCTCAACACATTCCTTCAAAGATGTTTAATTAAAAGTCTTCTTTTCTAATTTCTCAGAAACCCATAGTATAATCCCAGCCTGCAGCTCCTTTCTAATCATCTCATCGTAAATGAAAGTGTTTGATTCAGAGTTCTAGTTCATATGCTTACACATGTCGTTGGAGCAACAGAAGCCATGGACATTAAAAATTATTTAGTGTCATCCTGGCCTGCAATAAATATTTTTAATCTTGAGGGAACAATGAAAAAACTTTGACCCTTAGCCTGGTCCTGCTTTTAATCATAAAAGCTTATTTCAATTGACTGCAACGAAGGATAGTACTTTCAATGGGAAGGCTCACTGCTTTCCTCTGCAGTTAATGCACAATCTATTGCTGATGCATCAAACTAAGTCTTTTATAGTTCAACATATAAATATATGTGAACAGGCTAGGAATACATCAGAAGACATATGGTTTCTGGTTACAGGGCAAACAACATTTCAGCTGCATTTATGTCTTGGGCCTAAATTGGTCTATATTCACAGTTAAGTTTTATAGGATAAAATCTCATGAAAGTATGTTGTATGGTATTTTTCCTTAATCAATTTATGTATTCATATACTGGTGCTTACATGGTTGTTTCCTTTTATGTGTGTGCACTCCTTACCATAATACCATGTGCTGATAATAACTCATACACAGTTTTACATTTTGGTGGAGGACATGCAGGATTTTCACAAATCCACCTTTCTATAGAGCAGAGGTCATTGATTTTCTCCTCTCCAGGTGGGCAGTTTTCCATTTTTGTCAGGAAGCGCATTACTGTGGGAAGGAAATTTCTCACTTGAAAGGCGATTGGCATTATACCTGAGGAGACTGGTTTTGGAAGGCGGCTCTGAGGTCGCATGCCTCTGGCGGTCATGATGGGGTCAGATACAGAATGAACGATGGCCATCTTTGTGGAGCGTTGGCTGTCTGCGGAGGAAGGCACTTCACGTTCAAGGGTTTGGGCTCTGATGGAAGAAGCTGCAGAAGGGGCTGGCTGGAGAGACAGGAGGGGGTCCGGCTCCTCTGGAGAGTCTGGTGGGCATATGTATCGTCCCATTGAGCGATTTCCGGATTCTGGGAGTGGGAAGGTTCCAATCCCACTGTCCAATGTTCTCATCTGGCAGTTTGATTCTGAGACATAGAATGAGAGGTTTAGAGAAGGCTCACAGGAAAGGATAAAAAGATGGCTGCTATTTGGGTACCATCTGGGGGGAAAGGGGATACCTAGGAGTAAGAATTGGTAAGAGAAATGATAAACATTTGGAAACAGTATGGTGGATTTCCAGTGAGGTGCCTGAAACAGACCTTTCATTGAATATGAAATTATTCCCTTCACAAAATGATGCAAGAAGGCCAGCCAATACATGCAGTAATTGTCACATGCACATTTGCCCTAGATTATTCTCTAAAGGTATAATAGAACATAAACAGTCATTAGAGGCCAACAATTATTTATGATTATCCTTATTTTAATCTGGGAATCATGTGACTTCAATTAGGTAAATTTATTAACTGAAATAAAATGAGTAATGAGCACATATAACAAACTGAAGTGGTGTTCTAACAAAGGCAATTTTGTATCTCTTGCATGAATTATCCCCCATTCAGCAGCTGACTCAATCCCCAGCCTTTTGATGGGAGTGTGAGGATAAGTAATTTGATATGCCACAAGGGTCACTCCAAAGGCTACCTTACCCATCATAACATCACCCTCTCTGGGCTTCATTCCACCAAATGGTCACTTGAAGTCTTATGGAGAAGACAATAGAGCCACTTTCTGTCTTTCATTCTCACTGGAGGCAGTGAGAAAACTCATCAGTGCTCTTGGGCTCTCACCATCCCAAAGATCCCATTATTCTCCACAGCAAATTACATTGATTCTACACATATGTGATATATTCTATTAATCATGTTTCATCTTCATACACTGTCATATAAAATTTTCTGAAAAATTATCACATATTTAATTTCTGAAATGGTAATGTGATAATGTGGTTTAGCCAATGAGTCAGCTTCTAAAATCTCAATGTCATCCAGAAAATCTTTGCTCATACACTAAAATCTTGGAGTGAAACTTCCTTAGTTTCATCTTATAAGCATCTTATAAGTCTAACACTGGATAAGAAGTATAACTCAGCATTGTGATAGGCCTGGTGGGGAATAATATAGATTACTATATAATCTTCATATTAAAAGCTGAATAGCTACAATTTCTTTGGTGCTTTAGGGAACAGTGGCTTGCAATGTTGTCTCTGCCAATAACTGTAATTCTTGCCTTAACTTTATGGGGTTGCTGTATTAAAATATGGTCTCTACTGAATCCCTAGAATTTAGAATGATGCCTACCTAGCACACTGTAAGAGAACTGGGTGTGTAAAATAATGAACAACATATACAAAATGTTTAGTACATTTATTACAGTGATAGTAGATGTCTGATAGATACATAGCTTATCCTTAAGTATCTTTCATAAACAATCGTACTCAAAGCTTAACAATTAGTGTTCAAACTTTAGAATGTGCCCATTTCTCTACCCTTTGCCTTCAAAATCTCTTCATTGTGGGAAAATATAAAACAAACAAATAACAACAACAACAACAACAACAGAAGAAACCTCTTCACTGTGAGTAGTAGAATTTAGGGAATTTCCTAAAACCAAGGTAAAGACAAAGAAGGGGTATCTCTTCTATGTTCTAGGAGGGTTTTGTGCTTTGGTAAGTCTAAGAAGATGAAATCCCCATGGAAAGAGAAGCTTCAGTCTCCACAAGGATACTTTAGTAGGAAGCCTCAGACACCATTTTCTCCAGGGTGGTGCCATTTAACCAGTTCACAGCCATCAGATTGCAGGGTTTGGTCATGGACTGCAGTATCTCTGACTCATACAGTTATGGTCTGAGAGGTGCTTTCCTTCACCAGGATCATAAGGACTGAGTCTTTGCTTTATTCATTCAGGACTTCCACCTGGTCAGCTTCACTTTTAACCAGTTTTATAGATTATTCATTATCTTCGCTATTCATTTTCTCCTCAATTGAGAGAACTTCCCTGTTACAGAATGATCTTTCTGAGAAATGATCAGCTATTTGCATGAGAAGATATTGTGAGAAAAGTCTTTTTTTTAAAGACCCTGCTCTTCAGACTTCTGTGCCTTTTTAAAATCTAAGCATTGACATACAACACTTCAGATTTAGCATGTCTATGTGTTATATTTGGGAGAATTCTGAGAGTTTTAAATATTAAAACTCACATAAAAGTCAGTGAATCTTTATGAAAAATGATCCAGTTTTGGGGGACTGGAAGTAAAGACTCATAGAACACAAGAGCTGAGATGTTAGAACCAAGGTATTCCAGCCTGCTTGTCCTAATAATTTACTCCTAGAATCATCAGGACCACCACCCCTGAACCACAGTGCTCAGCAGGCTGGGACATGAGAAGCTCTTTTCTTTTCATGAAGATGGGTCAACTAAGTTATAGCTACTTATTACAACTATCAGGAATTCACTGCCTTCTTTTAAAATATACTCATATTGTCTTATAACACTATAAGTAAGAACTATTATTGCCATTTGCAAATGAAGAATCAGAGCTCAAAGAGGTTAAGTAACTTACTCAAGGCCAAATACTAAAAAGAACCTGGACTTGGAAGTGTACATGATTGACAACAAAGACCATGCTTTTAACCAACAAGCTAAATGGATTCTCCCTAAAGTATAGGTAAACCCCTAAGTGGGGGCTGCCAAGTTCATAGCCACTTAGGCAGTCATGTGACAAGAAGGCAGACAGGACCATCTCCTGCTCCTATGCAAGGCACTGGCTTTTGCTCTGAACCTGATGCTGGCCTGGAATTTTGGCTTAGGTCCTGGGACCCATCCTGAGGTTGAGGTCCACTGCTATCACGCCCAGCATCTGCTCAGTCATCTACCCCTATGCAGGATGACTGCATCTTCAGCTATATTGCTCCTGAGAACCATGATTGCCTAATAGCTCTTACTTCCACCCTCTTGTATTGGATTCTTAGACTTCCATGACTCTGTTGTTTTAAGAGTTTATTTTGTTTTCCAGCTGGATGTGGGCACCGCCTTCAAGGGCAGTGTTTTCTTGGCTTTGTCTCTCTCTTCCATGTGCTTTGTGTCTTGAATAGCACTTAATCCAGTCCCTTCAATGAAGATTCAAGAAGCAAAGGTAGACTCTTGTTTTCCTTTCTAGTGATCCAGGAATAGCCCCTCTGGCAAAGCCCTCTTGTGTTTGCCTGGTCTCTTAACACAAACCAGGGGGAAGTTGCAGGAAATAGGGCAGGGGAGAGATTTGGGGTAGAAAAAGTGGTAAGGGAAGCCTAAGTTCTGAAAATACCAACATTTTCTGGCATTGTCTTAAATTTCTTTTGCTTTCCCTTTAACATGCAATATTGTCATACCAGAATCTATAAGCCAGGACTTTTGGAATTTCTAAGCTCCCTAGTTTTCTAAAATTTGTGTGCACTGACATTAAGCTCAGAAACCACCTGCTATTAAGGCCATTTTTTTTTCCTAAAAATTCCAGATGCCAAATGTAGAGAATGTGAAGATACTTTGTAAGTATCTCTGAAATGAGGTGTGGACAGTCAGGGGCTCAGACAAATGCCAGGTTTCACCCTCAAGCAAATTTCTTCAGAATACACATACCTTGGGAAATGGAAGTTTGTATTGAAAATGCTGACACCACCTTTATGTAGTTTCTGTAAAGCACTATTAGTTTCTTGCAGTTCATAAAAATATAGTATCTGAAAAAGTATTGGATACTGTACTTCTGAGGCCAGTTATTTTTCTCAGAATTATAAGAACTCAGAAAATAATTAAATGGCTGTAGTAAGAACCAAGTTCACAGTGCCAAGCCTGCCTTGCATCTTCAATGAGTTGACTCGGTCTTGCTCTTGACAAGTATTGAGTTCACATTTGTGGCTCAGTGTAGCTGCCAACAGGGCCTTGCTAATGAGTTCCAGGGTTGGGTCATTTGATGTACCAGAAGGCTTCATTCTCCCAAGGTCACCAATTACATCTCTGACCTTCTCCAGCCCTCTCACCTGTTCCCATTTTCCCATTTGCTTTCTATCAGTCTTTCAGGGTAAACTCTCAAACTTATCACCACCACCAATCTCCCAGCATTTCATGGCATGATTTAGGACACTGCATCCCAGTGTTTTTAAAATCATGTACACAGAAAATATATGGCTGCTGAGGAAAACACCAAGCCCACCGCACCACTAGTCACTTGAGAGTTCTCAGTCTCAACCAACCTGGGACCTTACTAGTAAGGACATATCAGCAGCAGAATAAGGAGTCTTTTACTTGAAGAATGGATTTAGGTCTTTTACTGATACCCTGATTACCTTGCAAATATATGGCATGCAAGAAGAAAGATACATTTTATGTCTCTGAGCAACAATACAGTGTGCGTTAAACCCTCCTTTCGGGGGGGGGTGAAGAACATTAAAACACCTCAGATTAGAAATATCATCTGGCATCAGACTTCAGTAATAAGGTAAGTGACTATATCTGGAAGGGCAGTGAGAAGCCTAGGGGCAAGCGGGCAAGTGAGATTCTGTATGGGATGGTGGTGGAAAAGAAATCGTGGAGAAAGTTTTCCACTGGGGATTTTTAAAGTGTTGATCGACTAAGTCACAAGCTTTCAGTTCTGTGAATTTTTCAATTAAGTTGGCACATATGCATTTAGAAAGGTTGGGAATCACAATCTAGAGCTTATTGAATAATTTATTATCATTAAATAATATTAATATCATTAATGGTAATATTATCACTAATCATTCACCTACTACTTTTCTCAAAAGAATAGAACTCTATAAATATAAATATTTATAAAGTTACCACAGGTACATTTGCTACTCAATTTAGGACTTTTAGCTGTTCCATAAATGAGACGATGGGACATAATGGGTAAACCTAGGATGTATGGTAGCTCTAAGATCCCTGCTCACCTTGCTAAGTGTTGTGCAGTTGCTTCGTGTACCCAGCTGCCTCTCTGAATGGCTGTAGTTTCATCGTTTGAAAATTAGATCACACTATATTCATCATATGGATGCTTGGAGGGCCAGAAACAAAGCACACAATTAACCCCACACAGTGCTTACCAGAGGCACAATATCAATATTCCAGAGGGGATAGTTTTCAGAATAAGTATTATTGAACTGTATGTGTCTTGGTGACAGAACTGGAGTTTGTTCAACTCCTCCATACTCTCACATAAGCCTGTTCCTGATGCCATCATTGCATTTATTTTGCAGTATGGTCATCATACAGGCTGATCAGGGCTCAGCACAGTGCCTACCACATAGTTAGCCCTTGCTGATGTGTAATAAGTGAACAGGTGGATGAAAATCAACTGACTTCTATAGCAGTCTCCCTTATATTTGACAAATGTCAATATTTTCTTGCGAAATTCCAATCTGTTTCTTTTTGTTCTGACTCTAGTAATCAAAGAAAGCAGCTGACTTCCTTCTTCTCCATAGCTATTTTTCACATACAGCCAGATGTCATTAATTCAGATGGACAGATGGATAAGATCATTCAGAATTATACCCAAAGGACTTAAAATCAGATTGCTTCAGTGATGCAGCCACATCAATGTTCATAGCTGCTCAATTCACAATAGCTAGATTATGGAATCAACCTAGATGCCCTTCAGTAGATGAATGGATAAAGAAACTGTGGTATATATACACAATGGAATATTACTCAGCCATAAAGAAGAATAAAATTATGGCATTTGTAGGTAAATGGATGATGTTGGAAACTGTTATGCTAAGTGAGATCAGCCAATCCCAAAAATCCAAAAGCCGAATGGTCTCTTTGATAAATGAATGATGATGCATGATGTGGGGGGGGAAAGATGGCAAGAATGGAGGAAAGATAGCTAGCATAGAGGGAAGGGAGGGGTGGGGGCGGGTGGGGGGTAAAATTAATAACAGAGTGTGTGACAGATACCATTGCCCTGTGTACATGCATGAACGCACAGATGGTGTGACTCTACTTTGTGTACAACCAGTGAAACAATAGCTGTACTCCATTTGTGTTCAATGAATCAATAAGTAAATAAAAAAAAAGAATTTGTGAATATTTAAAAGACTGATTTCTTTATACTTTCAAGTCCTTAGAATAAAAATGGGTGACCAAGACAAAGAACAGCCAGCAAAATGCTTTCTTAGAATCCTATATTCCTTGCCCATCTTACAGTGTCACTGGGCCTGAAGATCCCAGGTCTAGTGAAAGCCACTGAGGCACTCAGGGCATATCAGCAGCGGAATAAGGTACAGTAGAAGCCAGGTGGAATGCTGGTTTCCTGTTGAACCCGAGCACCCACAGTAGAATGAAAACTAAGTTCTGACAGAGTCAAATTCCTGGTCAGCTATTTGTACCGAGTAGATTTCTCAGTAACTTTCGTATGTATTTACACAGAACTCCAACTTTCATCCTTTTCAAAACAAAATGTTCTCTTAACTGGGTTGACCAAGCTTCTTTCGAACATGTTTGATTCTACATTCCTTCACATGGAATCACTCTCTTTGTAAATAGCTATAAAGGGAAAAGTTGATTTCCACAACTTTTTTCTGCCAATATAAATTTCCAAGTGAAGGGATTGTGAATTAGCAATGATTTTGGGTGCTTGGGGATTGTAACTCATTCATTCCTCACCTTTTTCTTCTCTAGTTTCAAGTGTATCAAGTTCTCACCAATACTGTTGCACAAATATTGAATCATTTGAATTTGTAGACCAAATGTTTTGGAAGTATTAATGTTTCTTTCCAAAGAGATTGTCTTAAGAAAACCTGACTTGAGTTCTAAATGATTCCAAGTATTCAGAAGAATGAAATGAGAAGGCTTCAGAAGTAGGGTGACTGAGCTTGCAGACCTGCTTGGTTACCTGCCGATTCTGCAGCATGAGGTTTTTGATTCAAATCATCACAGTTCATTTTTTGAAGAGACCCAGCAGAGTACTCATTAAAAGGCAGGTGCTCAGCAAGTTTTCCTAAGTGGCTGTCAGGGAGAGGTGAGGGCTCCATAGGTAGGTAATGCACATGGTGTCATGGTGTCTAAGACAAACTGAAATGTCATCTGTGCAGTTTTAGGCTGCAGCACCTGGGTACGTTTCAGTAAACCATCATATTGATTATTTTCTAAGCTAGTACCTTTTGGGAACCATTTCCTCAAGGATGAGTTCATCAGAAGTGTTAAAGAACAATTAATTAATATGAGCAAAGCACTCAGAGTTCGTTGTAAGCAGTCCATTTTCTCAAGATGTTCACTTTGGAGCAGTCATCCTGACAGGCTTTTAAAAAAAATTAAACAAATGATATTTACTAATGCAACCTTGTTTTCAGACTTAGGGCATGATCAGAGAAGATTTCTAAGTTAATAAAATATTATTTTTAATTAGGGACTTTCAGAACATTTGCCCTAAAATCTTACAGAGGATGTCCTGAAATTCTTGGGATGAGAAGTATTTCAGGTTTTAGTGTTTTCATTTTTGTTGTATGGAATACTTGCATAGACTTTACAGGTTGAGTATTCCTAACCTGAAAAATTAAAAAACTTAAATGTTCTATAATCTGAAGCTTTCGGAGGACCACGTCAGCCTTCAGAAAGTTTCAGAGTATTTTGGATTTTGAACTTACAAATTAGGAATGTTTAACCCATACTTGGTTTAGTGCAATGATCTAGACACTGGGAAATTTAAACGAATTGCTTTAGTAATCAACTTTTTCTTTCCTCAACCCTCACAGGCACTAAAAAAAAAAAAAAACTTTGAAACTCAAACTCTTTTTTACTTTGAGAACTTCCATTGTATCTATAAAAACTTCAGCCAAACATGTAAAGAAGTCCTAACACAATTTACCAGCCAGAAAGAGCAACGGGTGGGTGTCTAATCCTTACAGCACTTATTAACTGGCACACTTTCCTACAATGCAAGTGGTCATGTAAATATGGCTTTGTAGGAGTTCTTTCCATGTTCTTAAACATCTTTAAGCTACATGTGGTATTGGCAATGGAAACTTAAACCACAGATGGGAAAACAGATCTCTTTATTTGCACATCCTTCTCTTCATCTGCATGGCTGAAACAAGCTAAAAACAACCAAGGTTCTTGCCAAAGCCACATCAATTAAGTGTAGGTTATTCATTCTAAGTTTACCCATAGTTTTGTCAAAGTCATCAAAAATGACTATATGGGTTTATTTATTCACAACCATTGAGTAACTTTTGGCTCTGGCATTAAGATGAACTTCTGGAAGGTTAAATTCAATCTTGTGGCTTTGGAATGCAGAAGAACACTCAGAATCTAAGTTCAAACTGGATTTGAGCTCTCTGAGATGTGAAAAACATACAGGAGAATATAAATTTGTTTTACAATCCTTTGCATTCTCTTACTCATAAAGGAAGTCTGGATGTTGCAAATCTGCTACCCTATTATAAATACGGAAAACATTATAGAGCATGAATAGGAAAAATAAATTTTTAAGAAGAGGATCATGAAATTCCTTTTTAAAGATGAAGGACAAATTTTTAGAACAATATAAAATAAGTGGCACCTCAGGCTGGGTCAGTATCCAGTGAACCTAATATTCTTGGTCTGATAGTGGCCTCACATAAGTTATTGCAGTAGGATGTGACTTAAGGATATAAACTAGAAAAGGTCAGAAATGTGCTTCAAATACCTACATAGACAAGGCATCCACAGAAATCTTTCTTGAATTTATGTACATATACAATTGATATAACCCCTCAGGAAAAAAAATCCCTTAAGATGTGTTCCTTCTGGTCACTGACACTAAGATAACCACTTTTAGGTTTTGGGATAATTCTTGGTCTAGCTTTCAGGGATCTGCTAAGCAACTACCTAAATCCTCTCAGTTTTATAAATTTTAATAATTATCTGTGTTCTCAACATTCCAGATTGAAAAAAAACTATTTAGATTTTCACATTACTCCTTTCTGCCTTGCTGTGATACTGCATTTGTCTTGAAACAATGGCTGAACTTCCATGATACGTTTAATGACATACTCGAGTAGGTTAATATGACCACTATAGGCTAATGGACAGCATTTGTGGGGCTTTTCAGCTGACCTAGGAACAGACTTGAACCTCTGTCCTGTCTTGGGAATCACCACATCATCCCCAAATCCTTGTTCATGACAGCACAGTGTAGACCCCTCTCAACTCCCCACAAAGCAATGACTACCACTTACTCACTTTCTATTCATAGGTCAAATTTTGTCCTTTTTATCTTGACATTTTTTTGTAATAGAAAAATCAATTGTGTAAACTTGATTTTATTATAAAAACCTTCCAAAGTAGCAAAGAAAAAAAATGTGGAGCCATAATGGTTCCAGTTCCAATCCTTGATCATCATTTTTCTAGTTGAAGAAATGCCGACTTCTCCCTTCCGTTCTTTTCCCTTGTAGTTCTTGTCCATTCTCTATCCATGACAATATCACTTAATCCTCAACTTTCTCTCCCAATCTACTTATGACTTAGCTATTTGTTTCTGTCTTCTTTTAATCCACTTTTAGGCTGGTACTTATGCAAGCATTTTAAAGGACTAAACAGATGATGTTTACCGATTCTACTTTGTTCATAGACTCATTACATGCCCAGATCAGATGCCCAAATTAGTAAATCATGATTTCCCCATGGAGAAGGTACAGCATATCCTTCTTAAAAGGTTATCCTTGTCTCTGTTCAATTATCTACTCTCTCACAGATTCACTCTGTCTCTTGCTATCCTGACAAAATGAAGTGAAAAGTTGAGCAATTATCTGGTGAATCTGATAGACACTGATGGCTATTATGGGTAATTCTATTTTTCTAAATCTCTTTTACTCCGTATCAGGCCTGTGGGATTACATGGACAACTGCCTCTACTCTCCATCTCACCTGCCTGGATGACATCTACTTTGATAAGACATGTGAGGGAAAGAAAATAAATTGGGGGTAAGAGATGCTGTAGGAAGAGATTTAAAACAGTTTTATTTGGCAGGAAGCACATAAAAATAGGGAAGTGTGGGGAGATTGAGACTTATCACTCTAACAACTGATGAAGATATCATTAAAGATGGTTATGAAGCACAGGAGCTAAAGCACCAAATATATTATTACCCTCACTTTCTTGAATTACAAAATTTAGTCTCTAAGGCTATAAACTATTTCAGTTTGCTTATATTACTATAATTATAGACATTTAATAAAAGTCTCCAGAAAGATAAAAATGTAAAGTTCACAGATGTTTTTCTCCATTTACCTCTGTCTTTAATCAGCATTAATTACTTTTTGAATTATATGCAGAAGGGAATGAAGTTGAATTCTTCATACCCCTTAGTTTTTTAAAAAAACATTCATTTTAACAGTCCTTACTTATTGATAAGGATTTTAATTGTGTAAGTGAATACTCAAGGATCATCTATTTTTCCTTATGTGACACTAGCTGAAATATGGGTGAATACAAGGCTGGAACTGAGATGAATCTATCTTTCCATTTCAGCTGCCACCCTCTTTTCAATGATATCACAAGCTTTTCTCTCCAGGAAAACAGAAGAAGTAATGAAATCTCATAAGCCAGGGGATGTAGATATGGGTAAACATCTTATAGATTTTTGCTTCTGTTCATGAAGGATTAAACTGTCACAGAAACACACACACACTCATGAGTGACACTGTTTCCAGACACTGGACACTAGGGAGCACAGAACATGTTCTCTGAAAAAAAGTGAAACAAATGAGGTGAGCCTCTTAATTTCTCCAGACAACTGACTGAAAGATGGTTTCCAGACTGACCCATAGAGAGAAGGAATATAAACAGAACTTCGAGGTCCTGCTGGATTGAAGAGATTATACAGGTTTTAAGAAGGAGGGACAAAAGCAGCTAGAATTTTAAGGAGAGTTTATAGAAGAGAAAGGCTACTAGCAGAGGTTTCCTTCCAGTCTTTGGCTAAGTATTAACATGCACATACATGAGATGAAATTCACGAGACTGGGAAAATAATTACTATGGAGCACTAGGTTGAATAATTTCTGAAGTTCTTATAAAACAAAATAATGGAAGCTTCCAGCGTCTGCAGAGGTTTGGCCTTTCATATAAGAACCAGAGGGTAGAATTCTAAGAAGGGTCAAGCCTTAGAAGTGAAACTAAATTATACCCATCATAAAGGCTTCCCTAAGATAAAATTTAAGAGCATGCCTTGAAAAAAAAATAACCTGCACATACCTTAAGTACATCCCAGAACAGAGTTCAAGAGACATCACAGGAAGACAACAAAATATAATATCCAAAAACAAAAAATTTACAATCTGAGGAAACCAATAAAACATCATCAGGCATGCAAAAAAACAGAAAATTAGAATTCATATCTAAGAGAAAAGTTAATAAATAGAAACATAAAAAAGAAATGAGAAAAATAGTGAATTTAATAAACAAGGACTTAAAAGTGATTATTGTAGATTTTATAAAAATATACAGAGATGTAAAGGGGAAGTTTAACATAATTAGGACACATTAAAATAATAAAAATATCCAAATGAATATTACAGACTGAACAGACACATTTAAATGAAAAATACATTGTAAGGATAAGTAGGAAATTCATAGAGACATTAGACATAATATGAATAAAAATCAGTGAATCTGAAAATAAAACAAAATAAACTATTAAAATAAAGCACACAGAAAATAAAAGAGCAAAAGCATCAATGACCTGGGAGTTCATATTAAGTATCTAAATATATTTGGAACCCCAGAAATAGAGAAAAGAGAAAAATATGTGAAAATTATAACCAAAAATATTGTCAAATTTAGTAAAAACTATAAATTCAATATACAACAGACTCAGCATGGGGAAAACCACACCAAAATATATGATAATAAAATGGCTGAACATCATTCATAAAAACTTTAAAGTGACTGATTAAAAGATACTTTATAGAGATAAAAATGACAGCAGAGTTCTTGTCAGAAACTATGTAGGCCAGAAAACAGTGGAATAACACTGTTGGGGTGCTGAAGTAGGAGGGAGACTGTCAATGTTTTAAAAATTGACTATAATTAATCAACTTTTCAATTCATTTTAAATCCTAAGGCAAAATAAATACATTTCAGACAAAGAAAAACTGAGATAATTTATTGCTAGATGATTTTTAGTGGTAAGAATTTTTTTTTCTGGTCCTGAGCTTTTATTTCTTGAGAATTTTTTGATTATAGTAATCAATCATTTTATTTCTTATAGGTATGTTTAGATTTTCTATTTCTTTTTATTTTTTAAATTTTTACAGACTTCATTTTGATTCATTGTACACAAATGGGGTACATCTTTTCATTTCTATGATTGTGCATGATGTACACTCATACCATTCATGCAATCATACAGATACATAGGGTAATAATGTCTGTCTCATTTCACCATTTTTCATACCCCCACCCCTCCCCCTCTCATGCAAGGTTGGTTCAACATCCGGAAATCAATAAATGTAATTAATCACATCAATAGACTTAAAGTTAAGAATCATATGATTATTTCAATAGATGCTGAGAAAGCATACAGCACCCCTTCATGCTTAAAACACTTGAAAAAAATAGGGATAGTTGGAACATACCTCAACATTGTAAAGGCTATCTATGCTAAGTCCATGGTCACCATCACTCTAAATGTAGAAAAACTGAAAGCATTCCCTCTAAAAATTGGAACAAGACAGGAATGCCCTCTTTCACCACTTCTATTCAACATCATCCTTGAAACACTAGTCAAAGCAATCAGGCAGACCAAAGAAATTAAAGGGATATGAAGAGGAAAGAAGAACTCAAGCTGTCACTATTTGTAGATGACATTATTCTATATTTAGAGGACCCAACAAACTCCACTAGAAAACTTCTAGAACCAATAGATGAATTCAGCAAAGTGGCCAGATATAAAATCAATACACATAAATCTAATGCATTTCGTTTCATAAGTGATGAATCCTCTGAAAGAGAAATTAGGAAAACTGCTCCATTCACAATAGCCTCAAAAAAAAATACTAGGGAATCAATCCAACAAAAGAGGTAAAAGACCTCTACAATGAAAACTATAGAACACAAAAGAAATTGAAGAAAACCTTAGAAGATGGAAAGATCTCCCATGTTCTTGAATAGGCAGAATTAATATTGTCAAAATGGCCATTCTACCAAAAACTCTATACAGATTTAATACAATTCCAATTAAAATTTCAATGACATTCCTCATAGAATAGAGGAGGCAATCATGAACTTCATCTGGAAGAACAAGAGACTCAGAATAGCCAAAGCAATCTAGAGCAAAAAGACTGAAGCAGGAGGTATCACAATACCAGACCTTAAACTGTACTACAGAGCAATAGTAACAAAAACGGCGTGGTACTGGCACCAAGATAGACAGGCAGACCAATGGTACATAATAGAAGACAAGAGACAAATGCACAGAAGTACAGTTACCTCATACTAGACCAGGAGCCAAAAACACACAATGGAGAAAAGATAGCCTGTTCAACAAATGGTGCTGGCAAAACTGGAAATCCATATGTAGTAAAATAAAATAAAACCTCTATCTCTCACCCTGCACAAAACTCAACTCAAAATGGATCAAGGACTCAGGAATTAGACTACAGACCCCGCACCAAATAGAAGATAAAGTAGGCCCAAATCTTCATCATGTTGGTTTAGGATCAGACTTCCTTAACAAGACTCCCAAAGCACAAAAAATCAAAGCAAGAATCAATAAATGGGATGGACTCAAACTAAAAAGCTTATTCTCAGCAAAGGATATAATCAATAATGTAAAAAGAGCGCCTGCAGAGGGGGAGAAAATCTTTTCCACATGCACTTCAGATAGAGCACTAATCTCCAAAATTTATAAAGAACTTAAAAAACTTTACACTGAAAATACAAAGAACCCAATCAATAAATGGGCCAAGGATCTGGACAGACACTATACAGAAGAAGATGTACAAGAAATCAAAAAATATATGAAAAAATGTTCAACATCTCTAGTAATTAGAGAAATGCAAATTAAAACAACTCTAAGATTTCATCTTACTCCAATCAGAATGGCTATTATCAAGAACATAAACAATTATAGATATTGGCATGGCTATGGGGGAAAGGTACACTTTTACATCACTGGTGGAGTTGCAAATTGGTGCAGCCACTCTGGAAAGTAGTGTGGAAATTCCTCAGAAAACTTGGAATGGACCCACCTTCTGACCCAGTTATCCTACTCCTTGGTTTGTACCCAAAGGACTTAAAATTAGCATACTATAGTAACACAGCCACATCAATGTTTATAGCAGCTCAATTCACAATAGCTAGACTGTGGACCCAACCTCGATGCCCTTCAACAGATGAATGGATAAAGAAGCTGTGGTATACACACACAATGGAATACTACTCAGCCATAAAGAAGAATTATTATGGCAATTGCAGATAAATGGATGGAATTGGAGAATATGCTAAGTGAAATAAGCCAATCCCCAAAATACAAAGGCTGAATGTTTTCCCTGATAAGTGAATGATGATATATAATTGGGTTGGGGGAGTGGGGGGTAAGAGAAGAATGGAGGAACTTTAGTGTAAGAAATATTAGGGCAAATCTCATAGGCTAATGAAAATGAATACCAAGTAAGAGTCTGGACATTGTAAGAATAAAGAGCACTGGAAATGGTAATATATGATGAGTATGAAATATATTTATTGTGAAGTTTCAAATATATGTGGAAGTAAAATATATAAACATAGCAGGAAGGATGGGAGAGGTTACATAAAAGCAATTGATACTATTTTATTTAATAGAGACCTGACAAAGATGCAATAAAATTATATTTAAATGTTAGATCGCTCACTAAAACAAAAACCAAAGAAGTATAGCTAATAAGTCACAAAGTGAAAATAAAATGGAATAAAATAAAACCAAGAAGGGCAGAAAATGTAAAATATGGAAAGAAAAGATGAAACAGATAGAAAATAATAATATAATAGATTTAAACCAAACAACCTGGATAGGTACACTGTTTAAATGCTCCAAAAGCAAGACCCATTTATATGCTGTTTATAAGAAATCCATTTTAAATATAAAAACAAATATATGCAAAGTAGAAGAACAGAAGAAATACAGCATGCAAATGCTGATCAAAAGAAAGCAGGAGGTGGTATGCTAATATCAAAGCATGCAGAGCTCTGGAAAGAAAGAAATATTACCAAGAATGAAGAAAATATGCCAAATTAATCAAGAAACCATGATAATCCTAAATATGCGTATCTATGACAATGGAACTCCAAAATGTATGAAGCAAAAACTGAAAAGTGAAGAAAGATAAATCAATAATTAAAATTACAAGTTTTCTCTCTGTAGTAGAACACCAGGACAATCACAAAGTACAGAAGATCTGAACAATTAAACAACTTTGACACGTTTAAATTTTATATAGCATTCGATCCATTAAGAGTAGAATATATGTTCTTTTTGGATACAAATTCATCAAAACAGATTAAGTCCTTCATCATACAACAAGACTTAATGAATTTAGGGTGATTAAAATCATGCAAAATATTTTCTGATCATCACAGAATCAAAAGAGAAATCAATAGAAGAAAGGTATCTGCAAAAATTTCCAAATTTGAAAATTGAGCAGAACATTACTGCATATTCTATACAGTACAAGGAAAATTAGACCATATTTTGAAGTGAATGAATGTGAAAACACAATATGAATCCTTTAAAATTTTTATAGCACAAATAATATGGGTCTATCTAAAATAATGTTCCAATATTCTATCTTAAGAAACTAGAAAAAAATGGAGCACATTAAACACAAGCCAAGAAGAAGAAATAAAAATAAAAGTATCAATTTATAAAATTATAAAAAAATTTAAATAAATAAAGAACTACTTATTTGACAGTATCAATATGACTGACAAAGTTCAAAACAGAAAAAGAACACAGAATTATCAATATCAGAAATGAAAAAAGGGGCATCCTTATTCAGTAACAGATAATGTCTATGAATATATAATTTATCATATGAATCAGGTATGTGATATAAAGTCATTGTAGGTATTATAACAAATTAAATAAAATGGAAATATTCTTTGAGATACCAAAACTCATTCAAGAAGAGCAAAGGAGCTGGGTGGGTGTGGTGGTGCCCACCTATTTAATCCCAGGGGCTTGGGTGGCTGAGGCAGGATGATTCAGAGTTCAAAGCCAGCCTCAGCAAAAGCAAGGCAATAAGCAACTCAGTGAGTCCCCATCTCTAAATAAGAATACAAAATAGGGCTGGGGATGTGGTTCAGTGGTTGAGTGCCCCTAAATTCAATCCCCTGTTCCCTCCACCAAAAAAATAAAATAAAAAGAAGAGACAAACAAAATAATCCTGTATCAATTAAGGTAACCAAATTCAAAGTTAAAAGTATTTTCTCAAAATATTATAGGTCAAGATGTTTTCACAATTGAATTCTATGAAACATAAGAAAGAAAGAAAAATTACCAATTCTTTGTAAACTCTTCCAGAAAACAGGAGAGAACACTTTCCATATCATTTTATAATATCCACATTATGTTGATACCAAACCCAAAGATATCATAAATAGAAACAAAAACAGATTAATATTTCTCATGATGGTTATGCAAAGTATTTAATAAAATACTAGTAAATCAATTCTAGCACCATTGAAAAGGACAAATGATCTTTACTAATTGTGTTTATCAAAGCAAGATGAGGTCTGTTTAGCTTCAAAACTCAAAACTCAATTGATATTGAAAGAAAATTAATCAGATAAGAGATGAAGAAAAAACATTTGACATGATTCCATATTCATTCATGATGAACAAACAAATAAAGAAGAAATTTTCAGCAAAGGAGGACTAGAAAGGTCCTTCCTCAACCTTAAAAAGGCATCTATAATGAACATGGAGAAAACATCATTACACAATGAGAAGAGAGCAAAAGATTGGGAACCTGTCAAGGACATGCATTCTCAGCACTTTTGTTTAGCATCATACAGGAGATCCTACCCAGGGCACTAAGGCCAGGAAAGAAGTAAAAGGTATAGAGATTAGAAAGAAGTATAACTCCCTTTATTTGGAAATAACATAACTGTATATTTGTATACATAGAAAATCCTATGGAATCTACCAATACATTGTGAAAATAAGTGAGTTTAATAACAAAATGTGATACAGGTTAATATATAAAAGTTAACTGTATTACTATATATTAGAAATAAATAATAGGCAATTAAAATACAGTATCATTCCCAACAGCATTGAAATAGGAAATGAATTGATATATTTTATAAAATATAGGTAAAGCTCTTTCACTAAGAAGCATAAAACATGCATGAATGATGATGTATATGGCCAGGTCGAAGGGAGGCAAGAATGGAGGAAGGATAGATTGCATAGAGGGAAGGGAGGGGTGGGGGTGGGGGTGGGGGGGGTAAGAATAATAACAGAATGAGATGGACATCATTGCCCTATGTACATGTTTGAATGCACAGATGGTGTGACTCTACTTTGTGTACAACCAGAGAAACAACAGCTGTACTCCATTTGTGTACAATGAATCAAAATAAATAAATTTTAAAAAATACTCTGTGTAAATCCTGCATATGTTCATCCCTTAAAATTAGCAAATATAGATATCTGCAGTGTTGGAGATCTGTTGAATATGATAATATAGGCTTACAAGTTCTAAAACCATCATCATATATTTGTGCAATATAACTTAGACATGTTTTTACTAAAGATTATCACATTTGTAATCTTGTAATCTTCATTTGGAAAACATATTCATGTCATCCAACTTCTCACTCTATGAACAATAATAATGTAATTTAAGGAACAAGGCTATATTAAATACATTTTAATTTTTGAAAGATGAATGTAAAAAATTTCTGTGGATGTTTGTGAAGATTATGTTTGTATATATATGTATATGTATATATATACGCTACACTTCAAATTAAAATAAAATCTAAGAGAATATAAAAAAAGAAGTATAAAACACTGCAGAGAGAAATTCTAAAATACTGACATGTAAGTGGAGATATCTGCCATGTTCATAGATCAGAAGACTCAATATTGTTCAGATGCCAATTCTCTCCAAATTTATCAATAGTTTCAATGTAATACTAACCAAAATACCATTTGATTTCCTATAGACACTGATGTGATTCTAAAATTATTTGGTAATGCAAACATTTTTTAAAACGTAAAACCAGGTCAGAGAACTGATACTACTTCTGTTCTATAAAAATGTACAGAGTGAAGTGTTAGGTAAAGATTTGTATATAGATGAGTAGAACCAAACAAACATTCCAGAAAGTGACTCACATATATATTGTCAATTTTTTAAAAATAAAGATGACAAGGTAATTTAACAGGGGAAAGAATGTTTCAACAAAAGATACTGGAAACACTAAAAAAAAAAAAAAAACCCTCACTCTGTATACAAAAACTAATGCATAGGCCTGAATATGAAAGCAGTACTGGAAAACTTCTAGAAGAAAGCAGTGAAGAAGTTTTTCTCTGTGACCTTGGAGTAGGCAAGAACTTATTAAATAGAGCGCAAAACAGAAACCATAAAAGAAAAAATGATAAATTAGACTTGACAAAAATTAAAAGCTTTTGTCTTCAAAGACAGTTAAGAAAATTGAAAGGCAAGCAAAGGACTGAGAGAAAATGGCAAAAAGGATATCTATTACCACCTTGATTCTGAATAAAAAGAACTCTTGTAACTCAATAATAAGAGGCTGGGCAATTCAACACAAAATTGAACCAAAAATTTGAAGACATATATCACCAAGAAGGTATATGGATAAAACCAGAAAATACAGTCAACATTTTCAGTCTTTGGAGGAAACAAATTAAAACCGCATGGGATACACACTTCCATAGAAATGGCTAAAATTAAAGAGACTAACAATACTAAGTGACGGTGAGGATTCAGAGCAGATGGGAATCTCATGCATTACTGATAAAAATACAAAATGGTAAAACCACAATTGGAAAACAATTTGGCAGTTTAAAAGTTCAAATATATATGCATCATACAATTCAGCAGTAACACTAGAGGGAAAATGACAGATGCCTATCAAAGGCTTATACCCAAATATTGTAGGAGCTTTATGCATGATAGCCCAAACTGGAAACAAGTAAATTGTCTATTAGTAAACAGATAAATAAAAGTGTGGTGGTTACACTACACTAATTTGCAATAAAAGCAAAACATGCTGCTGATACATACCAAACATGTACAGTGCTGGAAAGCATTATGTTTACTAAAAGAAGCCACATCCAAAATATTATAAAAACACATAAAATTTTAGCAAAGAAATGCTATAGTGATAGACAGCAGATTAGTGGTTCCCTGGAACTAGTGGTGTTGAGAGAGGATTGCTCATAAAGGGGCATAAAAGACCATTTTGGGGGGATGAAAATACTCTTGATTGTAGCAGTGGTTATATAACTGTAAACATCTATCAAAACTCACTGAATTGTACACATAAAAAAGAGTGACTTCTGGTGTCTGTAAATTATACCTTGATATTTGCACACTTAAATATCATATAGCCAGGCTGCCAATATAGACTTATAGACTTCTAAAAGTGAAACCTCGGTTGAACACAGCTGAACAGAGAGGAACTGGTCTTTCCTCGGGTAGCCATGACCTCTCATCAGAGACATCTGAAAGAAGTGCTGGCCAGGGTCTTCAGGACTCAGAAGGAGTGAGACGGGTAATTTCTCTATCCCAGAGCCAGGAAGCACACAGAGGGCTTTGTGTACTTTTTCATACTTTAAGGAATCTTGGGAAACAGCTACTTCATTCTTCATTTTACAAGGGAGGAAAGCAGAGCTCTGGGAAGTAAAGATGGTCACTTGCCAGAGTGCCAGCCATGACTCCCAAACTCCCGTTCTTTGTACTCATCAAACTCCCCTTAGGAAGAATGGAGGAAAGATAGCTAGCATAGAGGGAAGGGAGGGGGGGGGGGGGGTGGGGGGGTAAAATTAATAACAGAATGTGTGACAGATACCATTGCCCTGTGTACATGCATGAATGCACAGATGGTGTGACTCTACTTTGTGTACAACCAGTGAAACAATAGCTGTACTCCATTTGTGTTCAATGAATCAATAAGTAAATAAAAAAAAATTAAAAAACAAAACAAAACAAAACAAAAAAACTCCCCTTAGGGTTGGTGCTCTGGTTTTAGTGCTAGAAGGTAGGTTTCCAGTGTGGTGATGTTGAGGTAGTGGGCCCTTTACAAGGTGGGGCCTAGTGGAAGGCAGGTAGGTCATGGAATACCCCGCCTTTGGAAGGAATCAGTGAAGTTCTCAAGGGGCATGTGCTAGTTCCCTCAAGAGTGAGTTGTCATAAAAAGAGCAATCCTGTTCCCTGAATCCCTTGTTTCCTCCTCTCTCATGTGGTCCTATCACAGTGCTCTCTGCCATATTGCAATGTAGTCAGAAGGCCTATATCAGAGGATAAATCAACGGGCCTGCATGATCTTGGACTTTAAGTCTGCAAAAATGTAAGTAAAATAATTTCTTTTCTTTAGACATTACCCAGCCTCAGCTGTTCTGCAACAGAAAATGATCTACAATAGTTGGGGATCTCCAGTATCAAAGAATGCTCCAGGGACTCTGTAGCATGGCATTTCTCTAGGTTGGAAGAGGAAGGCAAAACCCAGTTCCCTGGCTGTGTGCCCTAGATCCTCCTCCACAGAGAAGACCCTTTAGGAGCACAGCCACTAAGTGATGACCCTACAGGCAACCTATATATGTTCTGTACAAATGCATTTGACCTTCGTCACTTATCATATTTTATAGCATAACATTTTCTGATTGTGCACTACAGGGCAAGTGCTTCACTTGCATTATGCCATTTTGCAGTGTGTAATGACATATTTTACACAGTAGGAAACCAAGTTTTAAGAAAGTTAATAACTTTTCTATAGGCTTATAGTCATAAGTAGGGAAAGCAGGCTTTAGACTGAAGCCTTATAAACCTCAAAACTGGAAGGCTTGATTGCTGCATGGTTACTGTACTGCCTTCTGCATTCAGTTTACCAAGCAGGTTGAATCACTAAGGCTGTTTGTGCTGGAAGGTAAAGTGCTAAACAGTAAGAAGTGGTATTTGCTCACAGTGCAGAATTACAGCCAGATTCAGGGCTGCCTTTCTGTAGGGTGTCTGCCTCTATTTTCCTTTAGTTCTTTTCACTCTGACCCAGTTTGATCTTCAGTTTGGTAGGAGGTGGCTGAGACACCTCCACACCATCAGTTGTCCACTCCCCAGTCTAGAGTGAGAAATAAGCTGACTCTTTCTGTGACTCTTTTTACACCTCTAGCCACTCTGTTCCCTGAAAATAAGCCACACAGGTCATAAACTCATTCCTGGACTGATTCATGTCACCTGGAGAATGCCATTTACTGACTGACCCAGGGGCAAGTATCAGGTTTCATTCCTGGAGTGGAAATGAATGTTGATTGGGAGGTCAATCACAATGCCTGCTATGATCTTTCTCAGTTATTATTTCAATGGAGTTTACAGAGATACTATTTCAGGAATCATCTTCATTTTACAAATAAGAAAACAAAAGCCCAGAGAATATGTGTCTCCCAGGGATAGCAGAACACACCAAGAAGCCAAGATTTAAAACCAGGTCTTCTAATACCAAGTCCAGGGCTCTTTCCATCACCCTGCAAGCAACTAGGACAACCTGACCTGCTCTTCCCTCCAGACCAAATTCCAGGATGTTGCTAAGAATATATTCATCTTCTAGGTTTTCTCTTGTGGTATTTATCACATTTTTTTCTAATTTGATTACCACTCCATTATGAATGCTAGTGAACCATTTATAACCAAGTCAGAATCCTTTTTTTTCCAGCACTTCTTTCTAATGAGATTTTATAGCTATCATTTAAAATAAATAGTCTGAAGCATCTTAAAACCTATTTGGTGTGATGTAGACTTTTTTCTCTTCCTACTTTTCAATCTCAGTGTCTAACATTATCTCATATTCAGAAGGACTCTCATTTTCAAATTATCTTTCCCCATCTACCATCCAGATACTCTCAAGCTACACTCCAGGACTTTGGCCTCTCACCATCTACTTCCCTTCCCACCTTAGGCCTAATGAAGGGGTCCTGGTTTCTGGGATTTTAGGACAAGAGTATCACAGAGGTAGCACTCTTTTTTTCCTTTAAAAGATACATAAAAGAAATGACATAGGGGGGAAAAAAACCCTCCAGTACCTGCTTAGCTGAAAAGGGTAGTGCTCCAAGTAGGGCTTTTATAGGAATGGAAACAGTGAAAGCTAGATGGCAGATGACTGTGACTTCAGAATCTAGCAGAGCCCAGAGGCTATATAAAGGACTTGCATTTTCAAACCATTTTACATTCAAAATATGTTGCTATGACCTCCTCTGCCTTTGATTCTCCCAACAATCATACTCTGAGCTGTGGGAAGGCAGAAATCAGTATGACCAATGTACAGATGCAGAAACAGAGGCAAAGATTTGCTTCATCAACCAAGGAGCCAAATCAATTGAAAATTAGGTGCAGTGGTTTCAGGTTAATTTCTCTTTATGGTGCATTCCTGAGGCCAGGGAAGGAGTATGGAAGACATGGAGGCTCAGAAATTAGTTTAGCACTTAAAATGCTGCATTTGAAGTTTGAATCTTATATATTTTGGGCCTTAGTTTGATATTTAGGAAAAGAAAACAAGACTTGGCAGAAAATGTGACAAGAAGTTGCACGATTTTGATCCGAGGTCAATATATAAAAACTCAAAAGATGTTATCAAAAATATTTGTTGATACCATACAGGGTAACTGTCATAATGTGAACATGACCTTCCAACAAAATGACACTGACACTGCATGTTGAATAATATTGAACATGCTATTGATTCTTTCAAAAGCATGTATTTTATGGAAACTGGAAGAAAGAGATGAAAGAAGCAACGAAATTGACTCTGGTTTTTCCAAATGTGAAGAAATTGGGAATAAAATACAGGGGTGGGGGTGGATCCTAAAATTAGGAGGCAAAGTTACAGCATGGAGAAGAGATGACAGTAAGAGAGTAGCCATGCAAGGAGGATGGGGAGATGGAGAAGCATAAAGGAAAACCCCAATGGTTAGTGTTGCTGGAGGTGGGATTGAGTAGGAAGCCAAAGACAGTTAAGTGAACTTCAGTATGGGCATGCTTAAAGTGTGTCAAGCAAGTCACGGGGCACATGGGAAGCTCCATCCTCCAGCCTCTGTACAGACTTGGAAGGCATTAAGGAGGGAGCAGAATGTGGAGTGGGAAGCAGAGGCCCAAGTTCCTCTGTGGGGTCCTGAGGAAGGCAATGGAATGGAACATGCCAGAGCTTCTAAGAGTTGTGACAGTGAAATCTGCATAAATACACAAGTGAAGAAGCTCCACTGTGACCCACACAGCCCAGTTCATGTGTTTCTGAAGAATTTATCTCAGTTTCTATTCTGAATGTCTGCATAATGCTGCCCTGGAAACACTTCATTATCCTTCTAAGTACAAGTTCAACAACAGATAAGGTTAACTGTGAAGCCATGCAGGTGACCCTTGGCCTCTGCCCACTCCTCATCCAAGGATTCCATCATACAGAATTTGGCAAAGTCAAGATTCAAAATCTGTCTGGATTCAAGGATCCCTATGTAATTAATGCAGGTATGTGTGTGTGATGCCAATGTTGCTTTCTCATGTAGGAGCTGGTGCCCAGTGGGAATTAAATTTACTCCATGTAGAGTAGATTCTACTTCTTTATGGTAATTTCATTACAAAATCCTGTACAACTCACATCTATAAAGGAAGATGAGGGGCAAATGCAGCACCCCACCCATGGAATCCTAGACAAGCTCGTTTGTGGGGAAGAAGGCTATTTAATCTGGGTTTCCCTGTAGCCCCATCTCCTTGAAGTGCAGCACAACATGCACAGTGCTCTAATTGGCAGCCACAATCCTGGCCAGTCAGTACAATTATCTACATGGAAAGTGACTCCCACTGATTTCAGCAGGAGCATCTTATGCATGCCTGAAGTCACATTTTTGCCCTTAGAGGAGCTCTGCTCAAAACCACAAATTCTCTCTAATAGTGATCTATTATTGTGTAATGAATAAATATGTTGGGTGGAGGCAAGTGGATTTCCAGGGGTCTGATGCCCTTCCCCCACATCAGGCCTCTGGCATCTTTGGTCCCTTTGGGGTGAAAGTGACTATGTTTGCAGACAGCATGCACCTCTGTGAGGAAGTTCATGTCTTACAGATATTGAGGTGGGTTTTGAATTCAGGTCCATTTTAAGTAAAAATGTCTACCTTTGTTTGTTTACATGAAACCAGAGAGACTTTTTAATAAGTATGTTTCCTTAGTGCTGCCTACTCCACTCTTTTACATAAAAGGTGAAAATGTGGTTGGAATCTGGACATCTATAGTCTCTCCCCAGCCCTTCCCAGTTTATAGAATGTAAGTTTACTGGCTCAGTTTTCCTGGGTCTGGACAAAGCAAACCTGGGTTGCTGACAGCAATTCAACTCCTATAGTTGATATCTGAATCATTTTGTTAAAATCTAATGACATCTAATTGTGTTAGTTGACATTCTCCAGAGGAAGAGAACCAACTGGAGATATGTAAGAGTGTGTCTTATAAGGAATTGGCTCCCATAATTATGGAGGCTGACAAGCCCCAAGATCTGCAGGGTGAGTTGGCAAGCCGGAGGGTCAATGTGGAGCTCCAGACAAGAGGTCAGCATGCTTCAGACCCAGGAAAAACCTGTTTCAGTTTGAGTTCAAAGACAGGAAAAATATCATGTCCCAGTTGGAAGTCAGGCAGACAGGCAGGAAAAAGAATTGTCTCTTTCTCTGGTAGCGGTGGGGGTGAGGTGGGGTGGTTGTCAGGTTTTTAATTCAATTTTGGTCTTTACCTAATTGGATAAAAATCTGTCAAATTAATGAGAGCAAGTTTCTTTCCTCATCCTATCAATTTAAAAGTTAATCTAGCAGGGTGTGATGGTGCACACCTGTAATCCCAGTGACTCAGGAGGCAGAGGCAAAAGGATTGAAAGTTCAAAGCCAGCCTTGGCAACTTAGTGAGGCCCCAAGAAACTTAGCAAGATCCTGTCTCAAAATAAAAAATAAAAGGGCTAGGGATGTGGCTCAGTGGTTGAGTGCCCCTGGGTTCAATCCCTGGTTTTTTAAAAAAAATTAATCTCATGCCAAAATACCCTTACAAAAACACCCAGAACAGTTTTCAACTAAATACCTGGGTACCCCCTGACTTATTCAAGCTGAATTAACCATAACATAAATTAATCACAACATAAAATTAACCATAACAATAATTAGGGAGCTATGTTTATGGCATATGATTAAAGAGCCAAAATGAGGGGAAATAATTTTCTAGTTGAAACCATTTTTGTATCTCCTTCAAATAAACACTCAAAGAAGGATGGTTCATATAAAACACGCTCAGTAGAAGTGACCCTGGCAATACCACCCCTATCCAAGCTTTAAGGGAAATCCCTATTTCTTAGGAATTAAATTATTGTTTTAAAACTGCTTTCCCATTATACTGATGCAGATGCCTCAAAGCTTGTGGAAACAGACTGAGATTAATCTGAGTCCATTTTATGGATGAGGCAAATGAAGCTCATGGGATAAAAATAGCTCATCGAGGGTCATAATATTTGGAAAACAAACACATCTGCGGTTTAAAAACCCAAGGGCGTGGCTCCTCCCTCATCTTAGTGCACCTTGGTACTTTCACCTGTAGAAATGATGGACACTCAGGTTGATGAAAGAGCTGGGAATGAAGAAGACAGATGGCAAAGGACTTGGGGGGGCACTGTTAAAGAAGGGACTGAAGCAGGTGCTCCTGTTAAGAGATGGTTCATTTTTAAGAGCACATGGCTTTGGATACCAGGAGACTCCTTGGTATTTGGGTAGCCTGCTAGGCACTGCTGGTAGCTTGCCCTCCTCCAGAGGCCTTACTACTTGAGCATTTCTAATTGCCAGGAACCACCATCTCTTTGCTTAACAGTAAGAGCCCCAGAAGCTGCTCTGCAGCAATCAGCAATGGGAGTTGGTGAGACCCAGATCCCCCACTCCTCAGGCAGAAAAATGCTGAGATTTGGGTTCTGTATACCAGAAGTTGCAAGCTAAGCTTTTGTCTCTCACAGTAGTAGCCAGAACCAGTGCTGTGTGTGTGAGCTGTGCAGTCACACAGGACCCTGTCCACTGCTGTCTCTGTATTGAAATTCTTTGCTGTTTTCTTTTTTTTAAATGAGTTTATTTTAGTTACACATAACATTATGGTTCATTTTGACATGATTATACAAGTATGAAATATAATTTGCTCTAATTCAGTCTCCAGTACTTCCCTTCCCACCTCCCTCTTCTTTCCCTTTCCTCTATTCTACTGACCTTTATCCTATTCATTTTTAAAATTAGTTCTTTGTGGATATTCATACTTGTATATTGGAAAGTTTGGTCAGATTCATTCCACCACTCTTCCCCTTCCTGTCTGTCCTCTCTACTCCTCAATCCCCTTCCCCTGTTCCATTGATCTCATTTCTATTTTCATGGAATCCTTCCTCCCTTGCTCACTCCCTTGCTTGCTTGCTTGCTTCCTTCCTTCCTTCCTTCCTTCCTTCCTTTCGGTCTTGAAATTCTTACTAACTTTTGAACAAGAAATCCTGCATTTTGTTTTGCACAGGGTTGTGCAAATTATGTAGCTGGCCCTGGTGGAGGCTAGTGTGACAACAATGTGACTTTTAATTTTTCAGCTGGTTTCCCTTCTCTGTCTGATGTCTGTCTCCTATTGGTCTTTCTTGTACTTCCTGATAATTAACTTGCCCTTGAATTCTTGTCACAGGATCTATTGGGAAACTCCAAATTATACCATTGCAAATATTATATTCTTGAAAAACACTGCAAAGAATTCAACAAGCTAATCCTACTATTTTATCAAAATAAAAAATAATGCACATAAGTTTAATAATCATCAAAAATAAAGTCACAGTTATATCACCTGTCATTCCCAAACCTAATGGGACTATCCAAGGGTTTGATTAGGAAGTAACACCCAAATAAGCTTTCTAGTTCTTCTGCACTGCAGACCAGTTGCTCAGGTGAATCCAGCATGCAAATATCTCCCTGAATAAGTAGGGCAATAAACAGCAGCAGAGCTGACATTTAAACAATGGCTCTGCATGCCATCTGTTTTAAAGAAATTATTTGTCTCTGCCAGCGTGCCAAGAAGGATAAGTTCACATAATTTAGGAACTATGAAGGAAAGTAAGTTCTTGATCATTTACAACAATAGGATTCTTCATGGTCATCAAGTCATTTTTGGTAATGTCTAAGAAAAGTTTTAAAGAACAGGCCAGGCAAATTGATCGTTATGTAGAATCTAACTTCGAGGCAAGAGATTAGCAATGATGTAATCTTCAACTAAATTTAAGAAAAAGATGTAAACAAGGATTCTGGTTCAGAATCAGTTCAAATAACCTCAACGAATCCAGAGCCTATGTAGTGTCCATTTTCATACCCCTAAGGTTCAGCACAATGCCTGGAATGATGTCAATACCTAATAAATATTTAGTAACTGAACTGAAGTTGGTTTTTGGCTGTACCTTGAGGTTTGAGCAAAGGAGAATGAAAGTGACTCATCCTTACCTGGGGAACAGGTTAGTTTTTCCCACCAGTTCTTTGTGCATGCTGGAACTTTTCAAATGGGCAAAACATCAGAGCATGAGACAGTTTGGGGGGAAGAGAATGAAGGCAGAAAGGATCAGGTAAGGTGCTGCATGTGACCAGTGGTGAAGGTTCAGCGCATTTGCAGAAGGTGGGGAACATGATGCTTGAGGACTTGCTGAAAACAGAAGGCCATCCTAGGCCTTTTTCTTCATATGTGATGCTTATGGGCAGGAGCTTTCAAGACTAAGTTCTTCTATTCATAAGGCAGTTTAGTCTTCCATTTGACTCCTGTCACCACCTTGGGATGAATTATAAACAAGACAAGGATACTTCTCCATGCCTTATCTTCCTTATCATTCAGAGACGTGATACCCATCGCTACCTATCCATTAGACGGTTCTTAAAAACTACAACAATGAAGACCAACATTTGCATTCTTGCTCATACCTCGAGTAGTTTCAAGTGCTTATGTTCACAAGTACACTTAACACTCCTTTTGACAATACTTCAAATATTACTATTATCTCCATTTGGCAGATGAGGAGATGGAGGTTCAAAGAGGTTCAGGAATTTGCTCAGAGCCACAGCATTTGGCAGCTGGAAAAGGGGGGACTAGAGCCTCAACCTGCATAACTGTAACACCCTGACTATGAGCTGTCAAAAGAATTCATGGAAGCACTCTCCAAAATGTACAGCTCTAGGCAAACACATGACTGCACAGAGTCTAAGTTCCACCCAGAGACTGTTGGTTCTTGCAACTTGTGTATTCAGAGCCTGTAATTGAACCACTGTCTTCTTAAAGACTCATGGGACATGGGAACTCAATCAACAAGGATAGTTATGCACAGTCTGAAGTTCAGGTAGAACCCTTGCTACCTCAAAGATTATCATAAGGTTCAGGCAGAAAAAGCATTAGTCTGCTTCTGGGAACAAGTTCTCCTTCCTCTTATGGCTGAAGAGATTCAGACATGGACAGCTGAGGAGTTTTGTACCAAGTCATAGTATCCAAAATTTCAGTCTCTTCCCTACTGCCAACATTCATCACCATACCGCACTGCCTCCTCCTTACCACTTTTCTCCTTTGTAATCTGATTCAATTGTAACCCAGAATATGTGAAGTACTACTTTAAAGAAATTATGTTATGAAGGAAAGTGATGGATTTTTGAAAATACTTATTAAAAGCAGAATAATGCACAATACTTTCAGCATAAGGGAAGCATTCTGATTACCAGGTCAACAGGGGAAAGAGGCCTTTGGAAATGCAGCACTTCACCTGGAAGCAAGTGGCAGATGCCTATCCCAAGTGTATTCTTGCACTTGATTCCTTCCAAACGGGCTTTCAAGGTGGAACCCAAGGCTGAGTTTCAAATAGGCAGAAAGTCACCTTAAAGCAGATTTTCCTTCTGTTTGACACAATTGAGTTACAGGCAGAGATTGTTTATCATAGTGGCACGAAAGTCTCTCTTCAAATTCCTCCTGCTTTTATAATCAAACAATGACATCTCCAGAATATAGGTTTTAGCTACATAAGAAACATTGGAAACAGATTCAGAGCTCCTGGCTTGGCTGTGACAATGTTTCATAACCTGGTAACCTCTCAGCTCCTTCTGCCCCCTTCCTGAAAAGCTTTTAGCATACCAGGGTGCGAAAACAAAAATAAAGCAAACATCTTGTATCTGATTGTGTGTAAAATGAGTGGAGTCAACACTGCACTAGCGAAAAGATGATGGCTAAATGACTCTTCTCACATTCTATCAATGGGCTGATGAAAGAAATTAAGATTGACATTGATAAGTTATTTTCTCAGGCACTACCAATTTCAAAAAATGAGAATTTCTGTTTAGAAGAAGTAAGCTGTGGCTGCATGTCTACGACTCACTAAAAAGAGTACCCAGATCAGCTCTGTGTTGCAAGAGATTTACTGTAAACTGATAGTTTCCCTTTCTCTATAGCCCATTCTCCTTTTTTATGAGCACATTGATTGTTTAAGGATTTATTCAAGTCAAGAGCAACCTGTACCCATGATTGCTTTCCCTGCTCTCTTCTCAGTCACATGTCACTAAACAAGTCAATTTTCATTTCCATGATTTGCTACAGCCCTCACCTGATTTATCCTTCTAGAATCTTATTCCTCTTTCAAGCTAATGCGTTTTTTTCAAACATGCCAGACCTTAATGGGTACATCACTGTGAATCTTGGTGGACTTTGACACATTTTAGTAAAAGACATATGTATATGTGTTTATAGATCCATATAACCTTTATTGTTATATATAAAATGCTTACAACTTTACTAATTAGTTCTTTCATATCAGATCTGTCTGGGATCACTTTTCTCCTGAATAATGTCCGTTCATTAGAAATTACTTTAGCAAGGATGTAGTCATAGAAAAATCAGTTTTGTGTTGTTTTAACTTAGGAAAATATATCTGTCTTCTTTTGAGGCATAGTTTTTCAGAGTATTCCTTTTTAGAATGATATTTAAGGTATCTCACATACCAAATATCCAATTCCATTGTTTTCTGGCATTCATTGTTGCCATGGAAAAGTTCACTGCCATTCTAACTGTCATCCTTTACTAGGCAATCTGGGTTCTACTTTTGTTTAAATATCTTTCATTTATTCCTGGTGTTCTACATTTTTATTAAGATATGCCTAAGTGTAGATTCATTTTTAATTCATCTTGCTTAGGACTAATTTGGCTCCCTGAAATTGAGGGTTGGTAACTTTTATTCAATCTTTCAAACTTCTCAGTTGTCATCTATTTTAAAGTTATTTCCACCCCATTCATTCTGTTCTCTCTTTCTGGAGTTTCAATTACATGTATGTGGGTAGCATTATCTTGTCCTTCAGGTGTCTCTACTTCTTTCCTATCCTCATATTGTTTGTCTATGAAGCATTTTGTGTGATTTTCAGCTCTATCAGCAATTATCTCTTCAGTTGTGATAAACACTATCTAACCAACTCCTACTTTTTTTGAAGTTCTATTGTGTCTTTTTTTCAAATCTGACTGCTCATTTGTTTGCTCCTTTAACTTTCATTTCCATTTTCATTTCTGTTGATATACTAAATATTTTTATGTTCTCTACTGGATAATTCCTAATTCTGTAGTCTTTGCAGGACTCTTCCTATAGATTGTTGTTTTCTCTGACTGTCACTAATGAGTCATTTTCCCTTCTCACATGTGTGACTTTTTTTTATTAGGTAATTTTCCTTGGATCCTTATTTATATGTAAAGTTTAGAGTGGATGCCTAAAGAGAGCATTTGAGAGTTGGATTCTGCCAGACTCTAGGAAGCATGATCAACCTTAGTCTACATTTGTTTTAACTTTTCATTATGATAAATTTCAAATATATTCCAAAAGTGTGATAGATCCTCAGATGCCCATTACCTGACTTTAAAAATATTAATATTTTTCTATTTTTGTTTCATCTATTCCCTCTCTCAGTTTCTTCCCTGGAGTAGTAAAAGCATAACTGGGACTATTTTAAAATATCAAGCTGGGAGATTTAGGAAACACAAAGAAAGTGAATTAGGTACCTGAGCCACATGAATTGAACTAATGATTAAGAGTCTTCAGAGGAGAAGTTTTTCTTTACTTTTTTTCCCAGCTAGAGCAAGAGTGAGTTAAGGCTTAGTCAGTTTCTTATCTTCAAAGTCTTTCTCTGCAGGGTGGGTTTATAGTGACTGACTTTGGGAATTCAGTTTTATCCTGCAGGTAGGGAGAGGGTATCTTTGATCTAACATCTCACCCTGCTTGGGCCCTCTGCTTTCATTATGTCAGTAGTTTAGCTCCTTAATTCCAGGCTCCAAAAAGTGTGACCACCTGTTTTAGTATGTCCAGTTTTGAGGGTTTCCCAGGATGTAAGATTTTTCAATGCTAAAACCAACAAAATCCCAGGCAAATTGGGACAGTTGGTCACCCTAGCTCCAAGTCTCTAGAGATTAGAACAGAGCTCCTAAACAAATACTGGCTACAGTTCTCTTTCCCCTATGAACTGAAGCTTTCTTGCTGTTCCTAGCCTCTGATGAATTCCTTGCCTGCAGCTCCATCACACATTTGAGGAAATGTGCAGATTTTTATATTGTAATCTATACTTTCAGGTATAGCATTCCATAAAAAAGATTTTGAAATTCTAATTTGACTTATTGACAGATAAAAGGAAGTTTCTGAAGATTTAAATATTTTTTAAGGAACTGAGCCCACATTTTAAAATAGGCCACGTTTCACATAAAAATCTAGATTTTGGGCTTCCAGTGAAAACACAAAGACTTGCCTACACTGGGCTAGTGATCTTCTAGGACAAAAACAGGAGTTACTTCCCTACGATGGGTCATGATCTTTCCATTCCTCAAAATTCCTATTACTCCTATGATTTACCCATGTGAACTACGAGCTCTGGCTGGATCACTCATTGACCCAGGGGCTTCTTTGAGTTTGCAATCCCTGGGCAAATACTCTAGTAAAAGGCTCGTTGGTCTCTGGGACCAGAAGAGTAATCCCCTAAAGTACTTGGCTATCATTAAGAATTCTTGTTTTATTTTATTTCAGCTCAACAGATAAATCTGGATTTGAATGATGACTATCCTACATACCAGTCATGCTGCTAAGCAAGATGCATGACCTTTTAATTCATCCATTTCTTCATCTGTAGTAGTGACCATCATATCTAGCTTACAAGTTTGGTATGAGGATAAAACAAGGGGCAGACATAAAATACTTAGGCCAGTGCCCAGCATACAGAAATCTCTTAATAGAGAATCAATAGTGTGTAATATACAGCATTGTCTTACTTCTTCCAGAATTTTCTGTCACATGAGCAGCTTTCAGGGTTCTGGTGTGAAGCACACTGCTATTGATCTTGTTTTGACCCGCACCTATTTCTTACTATGCCATAAGTCACAGACACATTCTTATACTTAAGTGAATTAATTGTCTCATAGGAAAATGAGGGAACTGTACAGAAATATAGGTCTCTATATAACTAGTTTAGTTTCTTCAGCTTTGTTATTTAGAGAAATCAGCCTTGGGAAAATGTGGAAAAAAAGGAAAAACTTAATGTGTCCCATCCATTACCTTTTCAGAGGGCCCTTCCCCTTCAGGCACTTGGGTTAATTCATGATACCCCCTAGGACTATAGGTCTGCCTCTGCCCCTGGCAGCTCAGCTTCCTGATTTGTAGCATGCCATCCTTACCTTTCCTAAATGTCAAATCCCTCCTTTTTGCACTTTTGAGTTCGTGGGCAGGAAAATGTACCTGCCCCATGGCTCATTCTTTAGGGTATTAAAGGTGTTCATCCAAGAAGTTCACCACTGCTATCAGCCAGTGATGCATACCATGAGTTTTTCCAGAGACTTTGTGCATCATGACAAGTGACTGGAGGGTCTTCTATTCAATGCAGTCACCAACTGGTGGCTATCGGACATGTCATGGTAGGCTGGTGGGGGGACACTTTTGGAGCAGGGAACCCTTTGGAAACTCTTAAATATTACCAGTTGCCTGTTCTTTTTACAAATAAATAGCTCTATTTATCAAAGCACAGCACTGAATAGCACTGAAATGGTATTTCATGAGGATGAAAGTGCCTACAGAATTTGGTTGGCCCAAAGCTAAGTGAGAGAGAGTGAAGATGTGTTTTTATTTTAAAAGTCTAAGTGTAAGTATCATAGTGATAGGCTAGCTACGTTTTATCATGGTCATCATTTAAACATCTCCATAGTCCATATGATGCTGTAAAGTTCAAAAATCTAGGTTTGACATTCAAGGTCTCCACCACCTGGTCCCATCCTATGAACCCAACTCTGTCTTTACCTCATCCTCAAAATCTGCCCTCTATTCTTCCTAAGTTGGTCTCTTGCTGATTGCCCTTCCCCACAGGATGGTAGGACCCTATCTCCAGACCTTTGCTCATACTATATCCCTTGATTTGAAGGACATCTCTCTCTTTTAGGACATCTCTCTCACTAACAGGTAAAAATAAATGCTCCCAACTCCACCAAAGCTGGTCTGCACCCTGTTGTTTCATATATATGCAGAGCACACCTCAATCTTATAAATGATCATATTTTATTCAAATTATGTTTGTGATTCTCTCTCTCTACTGGACTGAAGTTGTAGAGGGAAGATATTATGTCTTATTTATCTTAGTATCCCCAGCATCTGACGCAGGGTATGACTTGCAGAAAACATGCAATACCATCTTGTTGAATGAAATAGAATTTAGCTTTCTTAGTGCAATATATACAAGTAAATATTTTATAGGAAGAAAAAAGTCATATTCTCAACATTCTAAGACAACAATTCTCTATCCACTGGAAAAAAAGCAGAGGGAGTAAAAAACTGGGCTTCAATATGCTCACAAGCACATGGTTCTCCACCAAAGCTCATAATGTATACACAGTAGCAAGTGGACAGATGGTCAATCCAGAGAACAAGCCACAAGGGAATGAGAAAGAAGGAGGGGCACAGGGGTCATTACATAGCTGATACTCAATAGATGAACATTCATATATTATTTCTAGTCCTTGGTCAAAAGGAATCACACGATCCAGTTTTTGTGGGTCATATAGACTGAACATGAAGCTAACATGAGTACAGGTCGGTCTGCCTTTGCCAGATGTAAAGCTCTCCCTCTGGAATTTGTCACCTGGAGTCAGTTAGAAATAAGTGAATTCAGTGTAGCCACAGTGAAAGTATTCAGATCTAAACTACTACTCTACAATGGCCTCTTGGGTGACATTTTGTAAGTACAGAAATACAGAAGTAAAATCACCCTGCTAAATATTAACATGGGATTGGAATCACGTAAAACCCTACTATCCAATTCTCCATCCATAAGCATTATTATCAATGTCATTTCCAATTTGCTGTCAGTTCTTAGTTGTAGAAAGAACCTGTACCATCCAAGCAATAACTGAGAACATTTGCACTTCCCACCCACATTTTGCCTAGATCATCAGTAGCTTACCCTTTCTACGATTAAGTCAATGCACTCTTCCATAATGTGACATTTACTTATCCTTTCTCTCAGAAAGCTGTGAAAGTCTGGACAACTTTCTAGGATACGATTTAATTTTATTTAAAATATAAATGTCATTCTTCTACATTAAATTTCTAAATTTTCTTCACATTTGCTCATTGGGGAAAATTAGTAATATGCTTGAAATAAGACTTACAATTATAAAGACTTTAACTGATTGGCAGCTACAGTACTACCTGCTCCTCAGTCTTAATAGCTTTAATTTTAGAGAAAGGAAAATTCTAGATGCTTTGTATTCCTCAAGATATTTATCGGAACCTCTGTGTACTTTGTTGGTGACTGATTATATATTTTTTCATAAATATGGTGGTGGTGGCAAATTAATACAAGTTCAATACATTTTCTCCAAAAGTTACTCAAGGTCAACTGTCCACACAGACAGCAGTACAGATTATGCAAAATAGCAACAAAGCATAAATCACTGAAATTAACTGCATCTTTCCCAATAACTCTCCAATTTTCCTATGACTTTCTTAAATGACAGTGATAATTTGTTCTCCTTTAGCACAGATCAGCTGAGGTTGGAAAAGATAATATTAGCAAGGTGGGCAACAGGCTGAGATGAGATATGTCTTCTAATTTCCATTTTTTCCTTTGTTCAGAGTTAAGAGAAACTTTATTTTTTGCTGGACATATGACTGTCTGCCTGGAACAATGTTTCACATCCTAATGGGACCAACTTGAAGCCAATGAGATGTTAGCAGAAAGGATGTACAACTGATGGGAAGTATTCTTAAACAGATTAACTGTGTCCTTCATCATCCCTTCTTCCTTCCTGCTGGTTGGACAGTTAATAAAAGGATGGTCATTTTAGAACCTGAAGGGACACTGGAGATAGAAATCACATGAGGAATGAAAACCATCTGAGGAATAGCTCCCTCTTTGGAGTTTGCTGTTGGAATTTTCACGCTGTTTTCCTTGACTTGAGGGCCATTTCTCTCTCCTTTGTGGATGAAATCCTATCCCTTAGGACAAGACTGGAGGACTCTGGCACCCTTCTATTAGCCTAGACCACCTCCCTCTGCAGTTTCATGCATAACAGCAAGACATTTCTATTCTTATTTAAACTACTAGAGCTTCTCAACTCCTGCCTAAATCTAATACTACTGGTACTAACAATCAGGATAATTCAGTTTTAGGTTTAAAAACAAATTTGGTCTGGAAAATTCAAATGATACAATATACTATGAATAAGCGGTATTGAGCAGATTCTATCAGGGCTCTGAAATAATGAAGTGGGTTCAAATGAGGTTAAGTGCTCAGGTTCTGCTTCTTTTTCTATGTAAGTGAAGGCACTTGATTCGAGAGTCTGGGAGCCCTTCCCTTTCTCCCCTGACCAAGAAATCAACCACAGCTGTAAATGCTCTGGCATTAGGGCCAGGTCTTTTATGCTCTGCTGGGGGAAGAAGCTGCTGCATGTTCTGACCCTCATCTGAATCTGGCATAGAGATTCTTCAACAATAACAACTCTACACCCTATGACTCTTATATGCCTTCTGCCTCTACCTAACTGCAGATCAGGCACAATACTACTGAAGACTAGATGCTTTATGGATGGATGATAAAAATTGACAGGAACAAGGTCTATGTGTTAGGTGAAGCCTTTGTTCATGGGGTCTCAAATCTCTATTTGGTTCAACATAGCTTTGTCCTCATTTCTAGCCTTAAGGCAGAACTAGGATTATTTAAAAAAAAAAAAAAATCACTTTCCTGGCTCTGCTGCTTGTGCTGTTGGTTATCTGAGGTAATCTTGATCCTGCCCTTTCTTCCTCACCCCAAAATGTACTCAAACAAGCACTTTGAGTTCCTGAAACTTACAGCTCCAAGAATTCCTCTTAACTAGAGGTAAAACTTTACCTGAGTCCTTGCTGCAATGCAAATACGTGACCTGAAAAGGTATCTGCTTAATCTGTTACTATAGCAACATGAGTTAGTTTACCATATTAGCTAGTGAAAGTCTAGGAAAGAACAAGAAATGGAGCAAGGAAAGACTCTGGGAAACTGGAAATGAACTGGCCTATGGTGTTAAGTCACTCAAAGGTACTTATCAAGCACCTGTTACCCTCCTGCATGACACAACAGCTGCCAGCAGGAGAGGCCAGCTGGGGAGGAATGGAAGGTGGAAAACAGATTGAAGGGGCAGGATCCCTTGGAGGCAGTATCATCAGTTCCCATGGGAGAAGGGAGAACTCCAAGGCAAGTCACAGTGCTATCCAAGGAAAGCCAGATCATTTGAGCTGGACCATGTCCTTTGTCATGCTACACTCTGGTGACAGGAACTGTCCCTTTGGCTCCTGCAGAAGAGATTAGGAGTACCCTCCAACAATGAGGGGGAGTACAGAGGTCTAATTCAAACATGGAGCATTGGAGCACTTACTCACTGGACGACTGGCTAGATTGTTCTTCGTAACTCTTTTAAGTTTTGGGAAAAAACATGTATCCTTCACTTCATGAGTCTCCCATGCATCCTTGTTTTGTAGCTATCATTGGAATCTGCTTGGTCTCTTCCTTAAAATCCTTAAATTACATTTTATCCTGTTTACAAGAATTTCCAAATCCCTTGCCTCCACTTATGGAATTATTTTGGATATTTAATACCAGCTGAAGTTTTCAATATGAGACAATGGTATTTAAATTACTATTTATCATTTCATCCTAGTAAATAAATAGTATAATATACAGAGTGAAACTATTATAGTTAAGTAACAGTAAAGAAAATTTAGAAATATGGTGGTTGTGATCATTTCTGTTAATACTTCTATTAGGCTAGACCAGTTATTTGCTAGTTGCTTGTTAACATGGAAGTCTGACACTAATTAGGGCAATTTTAAAGGAAAAAAAAAATCTAGTGGCACTATTTTACTTTCTTCACAAACCTTGAATTTTAACATAGAACATGTTTATTTAATATCTTGTCTTATAACCCTATAACATTTTGATTAAACTAACACCATTACCCCTAACCATAAAAATGCAAACATTCAGATTCACAGCTTTCTTGACTATTATTCTGTCAAAGACATCGGTTGATATTTAATTGAAAGAAAAGCATACTTCACTTTTCTCAAGGGCTCTCATTGAAAACATAATATAATGTGGTTATAAAATATTATAACAATATGTACAAACACTGTTTGAACAAAAGGATAAACATTGGGTTGTCAGGGTTAAAAATACATATTCTCAATCATTCTTGGGGAATGAAGACAACTACTTGACTTCAATGAGTCTTATTCAGTCTTAAAATAGAGGAGCTTTGTAAGAGTTCTGTGGTGATCCTATTGGTGATCTAGTTCTAGAGACCGTCTGGCCCTCTCTCCTTGCTAGTTCTTGCAAAAAATGCTGGCATGCCATCCTTACTTTCCCAACATCTTTTGGAGCTAGGATTAGTCAGGATGATCCATTTCTCACCAGTGACATGTAAGATAGAACCTATGGGGATTCTGGGGAGGGTTCACTCTTCCTTATGTTCTGTGTCTCAAATGTGGATGGGATACCAGGAGTGGAGGGAATTAATTTGCAGCCAGAAGCAACAAGCATGAGGACAAAAGCCAACATCGAATGACAGTTGAGTAGACAGATAAAATGGGCCAGGATTTTGATAACATTGCTGAGCTGCTGTATACCTCTCTTCTTGAGACTTGTAATTATATAAGCATGATTCAATGATCTTATTATTTAAGTAATGGTTTGTCAGGTTTTTTGTTGGTTTACTTGTGGTCATTGCATCTAATATAGTGTCTATGATTTTGAAGAGATAAATCTACAATGATCTGAAGACCATATCAATTCCCTGTCACAGACATGGTCCAAGTTTGCTTCCACTAGAGTAATCTGGAACAGCACTGTTTAATAGAAGACTGATGAAGGAAATGTCCATCTAGAAGATACAGAATATGTGGCCACTGAGCACTCAGAGTGTGGTTAGTGTGATTGAGAAATTTAATTTTTATATTTACTTTTTATTTAATTCTTTCATTTTTTAGTGAATTTTAAATTTTATTTTGCTTTAATTAATTTAAGCTAAAATAGTCACATGGCTAATGGTTATCATGTCTAACAGTGCAGATCTAAAGAACTTCCTAGTCTACTAAAAATATTTAGACTACTATAGTTCTCTTGAACAAAAATTCAGCCTCTAACTTATATGTGCTATTTTACAAGCCAAACAACATCTCATTATGGAAAAATAATTATTCAGCAGGGCTTTACATAGCATCATGTTTGAAGGCTGTTAAGCAAAATTAAACAATATTTAACTTGCATATTAGCAACTATGCAGAACTGATACCAATTTAAGCATTTCACATTGACAACTGTAATAAATGAGGTCTTTTTGGAAAAAGAATCTTATTCACACTACATTCATTCAGTTGTTTGTTAAGAATTTTGTATTGCCAATCACAAATGAAAAGAATAATAATGGTGTACCAGTCTCATTTAAGTGGAGGGGGTACAACAACTCTCTGAGATAAACTGTAAATTAGAGTTTGCAGAAGACTGCTGGGTATGATGGAAAATGAGCCACACAGTGTACCAACACAGCACCAAGAGCTGTGGGATACCAAGAGCTGACAGTTGGCACTCCAGTGAAAGGACAAGAGCAATTGACTCATGATTACACCAGGAACCAGCTATCTGTATGGCTGTCTTGTCCCAGAACATGGAATTCAATTCTCTTTGCTGTACCCAAATGTGATTTGGAGTAATAATCTCATTATCCCTTGGTGTCTGTGTAAAGCTAAACAGTCAGCATGCTCACATTCACAGCCATTTTAGAGTCTGAGGAACCACTAATTCTGCAAGGAACCAAGGTGGCCTGGAGCTGTTAAATTATCACTTCTTCAATCTCCTGACAAGGATCACAGTTACCAATAACTCTTCCATCATGGTTCCCTCCAAGCAGAAAATAGCTCAATCCCTTTGTGTTGGGAACTCTAGTTCCTTTCTATCTAGTGTTATGCACGATTTTAAGAAATAGCTGATATGTTGAACTTAACACAGAGACAGGTCTATCCGTATTCAGGGTTCTAACCAGAAACCATAAAGAAAATGAACTGAAGATTTTGCAACCTGTATTTACTTATTCTATTTGGTTCTATATGCAAAATGTTAGATTTTTAAAAAATATTCCATTTAATAAAGCCACCACCTTACATTTGTGAATAATAGATACTTGCATGTAGTCGCTTCTTGAGCAAGTTACAGACACTGGATCCATTTAAAGTTGTTTCTCCTCAGAAAGAAATTAATTACAGCCAGTGTCACTTTTGTTTTAAACTGACAGGTACTCCCCTCTTGTCAGTGTGAATTGCATTCCTTTGCAAGGAGGTACCTGTTTTCTCCATAGGTGTGCTTTGACCCCCTTGTTTGGCAGTACCATCCAATGTCTAAGAGGTAAAGGTGACCCTACTCTGTCCTGATGAAGGAATACCTCACATCTGAAAGAAAGTCCCAGGTGGAAAAATATCTCACAGCTAAAGATGAAGGAATACATGAATTTTTACCTATTATATGGCTCTGAAATGCAGAATTCACAATTGTATCTTCTTCATCCTCTTGCAAGTTTTCGTTTGCCTCTTTTATCTGCAGCAACAAGAAAATACTGGAAGTTTTTATTCATTGTATTAAATAGATCCTTGCATTCCTCAGAACAGTAATACATTCTATAACAAATGTGTGGGGTACATTTATATACATGTGTAGGCATATGAATGTGCATGCACACACACACACACACACACACACACACACACACATACATACTGACATCTATTTCTTTCATTCCACTTTCCTTCATGTAATCATCTGGGTTTATTACAATTTTTAATTACAAAAACCTATTTTCAGAAATAAAACCCTAGCTTTGAAAGAAAGGATGTACAGGGAACCTGATTTTGCATAAGATTTTAGAGATAACAGTTTTGGTTTTTAATATAAAGGCAGTAATACAGGGCTGTTAGGAAAAATTAAAATATAAGGAGATATAATTCCTCCAGAGTGGGAGACTTATACCATAGGTCATATTAATAAAAATAAAGAAATGTACTTAGATCTCCTGGCACTTTCCCGGAATATAGCTTTCTAAGAAAATTATTTTATTTTTCATTTTTTCCATAATGAAATGAGTGACAGTGATATGTGCTGTGAACTGGAGCAGTGAGACTTTTATAGACTTTTCACATTAAAATATCCCCCTTATATCTCATCTGGAATACCCAGGAGCTGGAACACGTAGCCTCAAATGGAATCCCTGAGAGAAACTCATGGAGTCTCAGTATTTTACAGAGAATTCTGAGGTCCAGGAAATTTCCTTGTTGGAAATTTGTAGTATGTGGCAACACTGGCATGAAAACCCAAGTCCTCTAATTCCCATCTCAGAGCCCGGGATATTGTGGATGCCAGCCAAGCTGGAGACACCTGCATACAGTTGTGGCAGGAACCACATATAGACTTTACACATAGATCTCATTCTCATTGTTTTCCCAGTAATACCAGGGGCAGGTACTACTGTCTGCACCCACCCTGAAGTCAGAGAGAGGGTGGGTGATGGTCCAAGTGGTAGAGCTGAGATTCAAACACAGCAAGGCAAGCTCCAGATTTATGTTCATGTGGGGAAATTTTGCTATTCTCAAATTTCCATTTGACTCTGCCTGTGTAGACTTGACCGCAATATGAAGACAGCTGAGGTCCTTGCTGCAGTGACCCTCCATAGCTCTTTTAAAATACATTCTAGCCAGTCACCTGAGCAGCCAATAATAATAATGATGATGCTGCTGAGCTGTACAATGCAATGGGGGTCCTGCTCAGGCATATACATTAGAGACTGTCAGTGGATTTGCTTAGGGGCTCAAGAGGAATACGAAGAAACCATTATTTTATGCTTGCAATATAGAAAGCCATATGGTTGCATACTGACCTTGAACTAGATTTAGCTTTCTACTTTTTATCTCCTATTTTTCACACTTAATGGGATAAGACCAATTATTTACATTTTATGACTGCAGTTCCAATAGAAGAGTGCAATTGGTGTGTAATCTGTACCATGCTGATAGCCAGAAGGTGACAGGAGGGAGAGGAGGTAGATGTTACTGCCTTCGTGGCAGGTTCAGCATTCGAGACTGCAGTTCCTCATGTGCTCTGTGGGTACCTCCACAGGAAGAATGTTAGGGGAGGAAGAATGAAGGGAGTGAGGCTTCAAGCAGCTGCTTCCAAGAGTGAGCATTTAAGAAAGACAAAGAGGAAAAGCCCTGTGAGCAGGAGCAAGTTGCTGATGTGCCTTCCAAGCTTCACATTGCTCAAGGATCTGTTTGTGGCAAGGGAGCTAAAAAAATCCAGTACGAAAGGGACCCCTCTCAACCACCTTAACTTTCTATTAGGAATCTACTGAGAGCCTTCTATCCTCTATATCTTCAGTTCATTCTCGCTTTTATGACAATCTTCCATTTACACTCCCCACCTGTTAATGTAAAAATAGTATTTCTTTGGGTTGTTCTAAATTTACCCATCTTAAACTTGCAAAGGTACCCTCCTAAACTGTTAGACTATGGGTGAACCATCATCTCTGTCAGCCTGTGAAATTCCAAACTCAAGAATCAAGAAATTAGAAAAAGTTTCTCATCTTATAAAAAGATAATCAAGCTCAGAGAGGGCTAGAGATCTGTTCAGTCACACAGGGTTTTAGTTTTAGAATGGCACCCCTGAATCCTATTTATTGCTATAAATACTTTTTTCAAAGTGCTCTGTATTGGTATATTTACCCTTCTCAGACTGTCTCCAAAATTTCCATTTCTTTCTTAGGGTAGGGTGGTTAAATATGGAGACAGTATTCCAAGTATTCATTTGTGGGAAGCCGTCCATGTTTAGCAGAATCAGGCTTGGCTGAGCCATGGGATGCAGAGGTCTGACTCCCAGGAACTGGCAGTCATGAGAGACTGTTTCAGATAGCCTGGGGTAAGTGGCCCTGTACAGAGTTGGCTCACCTTCTGAGGGAATGCTAATTCTATAAGCAAAATGGATTCCCTAACTCCACCCCATCCTGTTCCTCATAGAAGAAGCCCTTCCTAGTCTGGACCCCTTTACCTGTGGGACTATAAATAAAGGCTAAGGGGGGGCTCCTCCATCTTGTTGGAGGCCAAATCTGACATGGCCCAGTCTATCACACTCCCTTCCATTTGAAAAGATTATTGGCTCTTGTGTTTGTTTAATTAGATTAGTTTTTTGGTGATGGATTGATAGCCAGCACTGTCCTCTGACAGAAACTCTTTCCCTCAACCACATAGGACATGGCAGGAGAACCTCCCACATTTATTAATCATAAAGTTTTATTTTAAGAGTAGCAAAGATTTTCAGAGAGAGTGTATGTGTGAACAACTGCTCTGCCTCCCTTCCCTACTGCTCCCCAACCCTTCTGTGGAACTTCACTACCATCTTTCTCCAAGTATCATTTAAGAAAGAAAGCATAAGCTATCATAGAGTCCTACCTTTTGCCTCTTCATCAGAAATTTTCTAGGGCTTTACGCCCTTAAGAGCAAATTCTAAGTGTGACTTCTACAGATTCATCCAAGGAACTGGCCTTGTGGACCAGGTCCCCAGTACTGTCAGCTCTCCTGGACTGGTTGATTCAGGATGGGCAGATGACCCATATGGGAAATTTTTAAATTTGAAAGAAACAGATGAAACACCAGCACAGGAATGGAAATAGGGGAATGCCCTAGAATGGCATACTCCTCGGGTCTAATTATCCACACAAACAGATTTCAATGCTAAGTAATGAATAATTTTTTAATCCATTTGCCTATGCAAATAAGGGGCATTATTTATTTTGGCAGCACATTCCCCTTGCTAATTTTATTTCTCATAGGAACAAATTTAATTTTCATTCCTGATCACATAGCTGCTGGGTTATGGGAAACTACCAGAGTAAGGGGCTGCCATGTCAAGATTAAAAATGTGCCAAAGACAGGCAGGAGCAAAACAAACTCTCCTAGTAGAGCCCTAGAAGAATGACAGTGGCCACTAAACCAAGAAGCTGACCAACTGTTTGGCTGGGAAAAGACTGGTGGGTAGAAGATCAGAAATTTCTCAGTCATTGCTGTCCCAGGACAGAGAAGTCTGGTACTCTCCCATTTGAAAAGCAGCAGCAGGTGACTCATAACTAACAAGTAGGGGCTGTTGGGGTTTGAGAGGGCTGTCAGAACTCTGGGTTCCTTCTAAGGATGTGTCTCAAACTTTTGTCCATTTTTAACTGCTCTGTTGTTGCAGAAAAGAACTGCTCCAAACACCTGATGGTTACGAATGACCTTCACATTTCACTGCATCCCTCATATTCTACCAACTCCCACCACTAGGAAGGAAAGGAAAAAATGAGCACACAGAAGACACAGAGGAAAGGGGGAGAGAATATTCAGCACTGATTCACACTTATACAGGATTTCACAATCAAGCCCCATTTTGGGGACATTCTTTATCTGGAATTCTACACATACTTCTTCTCTGGATCACCCTAACTCTAATGGCTTCCCAGGAAAAGATTTCTTTTGTTATGTTAAAGCTCATTTAAGAGGAAAAGCTCATAATGAATCTATGGCAGACAGGGAGTAATCCTGGGAGGGAAAATGAAAAGGCATAACCTTTGGAAAAGTTAGTTATTTAGAAAACTTTGTAAGAGGAGGGCAACATAGGCATGCTTCTTATTAGCATCCAAACAGCATTTAGAACAGAATCATTTAATTATGGATGTTGAAATGAGAACATTTTTTCAGAACTTAAGATAATAACAATTTGTATAATTATTGTACTATTTGCTGCTATTTCATCACCAGAGTCCCATTTTAATGGGATAGTATAGATGATTTTTTATTAGCAGATGTGACTTTTTTCAGGCTCTGGGTATGCCTTGGGTAAAGAGCATACCCACAATTTAAATTAAAATACTCATTAAAATGGCTATCTCCCTCCTGTGCATGATGAAGGTATATGATCTCGTTAACTTTGTTAATAATTTTTATTTTTGTCCAGTGGTGTTAAATAGGAGCCTGGAGCTGTCCTCCTTTGAGACTTCCCATTTCAGAAAATTATCTCAATGCACAGGAAAAAGGAACTCTTAGCAAGCAGAGTGCATCTCTCTCTGACTCACTGACTTAATGCTGAGGCAGTCTTTCTAGGGGATGTCTTTCCCCCCTCTTTAATTTAAATGATATAAAATCATTTTAAGTTCAAAGTAACATGGTCCCTGCTCTAACTTACGCAAAAATTAGAGCAAAGTGGTCTATAAATGATGGCAGAAATGGGGATATAAGCCTCTAATTAAGGTTCTGAAAAGAGTAAAAGATTTAATTCAGCAAAGCATTACTGGGACTTTGGCACATGTTTTAGAATGTATCGTAATAATACTAAAGAGAAATATGCAGTTACTACTGAACTAAGTGGTTTGCTATAAAAAGGGGTATGTATATGTGAATATACACACAACATATATGTATATATATACACACACATACACATACACTCACACATGTATGTGTATTTATTATAACTATTTACATTAAAATAGTCAAATGTCTTAGAACTCTCATGACTAAATATGTTGATTTTGAAAGGGCAAGAAAAGGCAAGGAATGGTGATACATTATGTTACAAGTTTTTGGAATGGTGGTTTTATTCAGGAAAAAAGTGTAATATGTAATGCATTTTTTACAACTATTATATATCCAAAAGAACTACTATAAGAAAAATTATTTGCAACACACTTTAAAATAAGCAAGAGAGCAAATTTACCTTGAGCCCAATTGGTGGAAAATTCCCTTAAAGCTCTGAGGTTCATGCATATACATATCAGTGTGCTAAGGTATCAGAATATTGCATCTAATCTTCTTTCTATATACACTGATAACATATAATAAATGGGTTTTCACTGCGATTCTTGTACTAGTCCCAAAGGAGACACTAGCAATGTCATTTCTGAAATTAGTAATTTTAGCCCAATTCACACAGATGATTATGGAGATGAAACAAAAAACACTGCATTTTACATTTAAAAAAAAAATGGACTAGCTGGTCATCTATCCAGGTTGATAATGTTCTTCTATATGGAAAAGCTTCTCAGCATGACTAATTTCCTCTTGCAGCTAACTAGAAAAATTAGCATATCCCTATTGAGTATGTATATTCAGGGTGGTTAGGGAATCTTTGTACTTCACAGAAAATAATAAGAGTGCTTCTTGCAGATATTCTGGAAAGACCAAAGGACCCTTTTTACTACTCTGTGAAAGACAACAGAAAAACTTGGCAAATTACTGTAGCATTAGGAAGTAATAAGAAAGTAAAAATGGGATTGTAAAAGCTAAACGCAGGGTCTTTTTGTTTTTTTGTTTTTTTGTTTTTCTTTTGGTACTTTTGTACAGTGAAGATATACCCTAAGCTGTCAGAGCCATATTAAATGGGGCATAGTTAAATGGAGTGCTTCCGATAAGGGACTCTGCTGGGCTATCAGAGTTTTCCATCAGCTGGATTGAATTTCTGGCATATTGCACATTTCCACACGTTCATTCTCTCTTTCCTTTCAGTGACAGTACAAGGGCAGCCTTAGATATGCTTATAATTTGTGGTTTTATAATGCAGGGGACATCTTTTCTGTTTTCAAAGAAGGAATGATACCATAGGAGCCAGGAGCGGAAATGCAGGGAAAAGAAACAACTTTTGCAATAAACATAGCCCACATACGATTTCAGTCAGTCTGAAAGACCCTACAGCCCTTTGAATCCAAAAATGTATCCAAGTATAAGATTTTAAATGTGCATTTGTCTCAAATTTAACTGTGTCTGTGAAACTCTAAGGAATGCTAAACATTAAATAAATAAGAATGAATAGCTAAGTAAGAATGAATAGCTAATAATGCCAGCTCTGATTACTTTTAGAATATTTCTACTCTAGAACCATACCAGAAAAAGTACATAATCACTTCATATTTCAAGTTTTCCTTCAGAAAATGGTAGCAGGTAGGATATTTTATAATCTTTTTATTACACTATGAAAATATATAGATAAGGTAATTCTGTAAAGAGATTTTTTGGTTTAAGAGCTTTAAAACTTATTAAATGGAACAATGACCACATCAAGTCGATTAAACAAGCATATGAAGAATGTGAAGAGAATAAATTCAATTTAAGGTAACTTTAAAACAAAAATATGATGTCCTAGGGAAATGTAAAAGTGCTCTTTTATTTGTATTTTAAAGGAAGAGTACTCTCCAAGTTTTGGACCTCATCAGTGAAAGACTAAATGATAGGTCTCCAAGTTCCAAAAATATAATTGTTAGTCTTAAGGCTTTCTTTCCAGGTAGAATGAACTGGTGCAGACAATTTTTACAAAAATTGAACATTGTTTAAATCAAACCATTCAAGTAGCCAATGTTCTCTTAAATTGTTCAATACTTTTATTTTTAAAACCGTGCTTATTCCTCTTTGGTTGCTGGTGTTGGAAGTCATCAGAACTAATTTCCGGCGCAAGGTATAATTTGAAGACGATGCTGGTGGCACCGTTTGGCCATACTACACTTCCACCCTACTATTGTTCTGAAAGTAGGGGTGAGAAAAACAGCATTCTTGGAGGGAGCTGTTCTCAGTTATGGTCCAGCTGCCATCTCTCTGCCACAGCAATCATCAGGATTTTTCTATTTTTTTAAAAATATTTTTCCCTTTCTCTGTCCCTTGTAATCTCTACCCCATGTATTATTAGCAAGGAGTGGAAAGAATCCAGCCAGAACCTCTCAGAATGAAGCACCTATGGCAAGCATGGTGGCACACTTACCAGGGAGTCTCTGGGTGCTACCATATCAGCATTGGTTTTGACATTTTTCTTGTGGCTTCCTTGAGAGCTGATAGAGCTGCCGATGAGACAGGAGCCCTGGGAACTGCCCTTTAACACGTTTCTGCAGGAAACACTATTTGATCCACTCTCTGTCTGTTGAGCTCCGTTCTTATCAACTCTGCAGGTAGAAAGTGATTCGCCTGATAAATTATATTGCTCCTCTTCAATCACTCTCCTTTCCTCAATCCTTTAATGTCTAAAGTAACCTCCATGCAGCTCTTTGTCTTTAAGCCTTTGAGTGGCAAGTGTTACTCACTAGCCTTGATCAAATCTTCAAATATGCCAGTGGTGTGTCAACGTAGATTTGATGCTATAATAATTTACTTTTTTATTTTTATGATGCTTGTGGGGAGGGGCAAAATAAAAACCACTGAAGAGTGATTCCTGCTGGCTTAAGGTCAGCAGGAAAAGTATTTCTGGAAAGTTTCTAAGTATACGTTTGCTCAGTACAATCAATGAAATCTGCATAGTTTAAAAAGTAAGTGTAATTTTCTTCCATTTCATGCCATGTGGGTACATTCATGGTTTCTAGTATAGGTTGAATTTCTATCAACCTTGATAAAACTCACCATTCTTTAATTTCAAAGACCATTGGTTTGGTTAACAAAGTCTCATGGACTAAATTATCATTTTATCGCTAACTTTTATTTCATTGTTTAAATTCTGGCTAATATATAGAAGACTGCTACTACGCATTTCTGCTTTTGTAAAAACCGAGTTTGACTGGCATTTAATGTGTGGGAAGCAAAGAACTCTCCTGAAGAGGAAGAGCGTTCCCTCTACATTACTGTGTACTTTCCCAGTGAGTTACCTGTTCAAGAGTTCCGCCATAAAGTTATCTTTTGCTGCACGTGCAACAGGGCTGGGTCTGTTTCTGGGTTCCAACTTCATTTGGTTGTAAACGTCTGGTAATGTTTTCAGGTTATTTTTGCTTTGTGAACCATCCTCAGGATCAGCTTCTGATGTTGTGCCCCTGTTGAGCTCATTTTCAATTTCACACTGCAGTTCAGACTTCTTCTTTTCTTTTTTTCTTTCTGATTTTAGTTGTTTGTTTCCAAACCCCAAGACTTTTGCATCTTTCTTTTCCACTTTGGTTTTGGACACATCCATTTTCCTGCTACTGAGAGCTGGAAGTCTACTCTTCCGAAAACCAAACCAGCTGGCAAAAGAAGGCCCTGGCTTCGGCTTTGCCTCCACAGAGGTGGACTTTGTCTGCACTTGGCCCTTTTCCACATTTTCCTGAATGCACAACATGACCTTTTCTTCGATTGTGGGTGAGAGGGGGGCTTCTGGGCTCAAAGCACCAGTCTCAGTTTTAGAGGCATCTGGATGCCTTCCAGAAGTTTCTAGCTTGGATACCCTGCTTGTTTCCAAATTGTTTGGATGCTGTGTCCTCCCTGGGGCCTTCAGGGCTTGATGGCAGTCTGCTGGGGTGGGTGGGCACCTGCAGTGGTCACTGCCTGGTTCCCTAGGTACAGTCAGGCTGAGGCACTCTCCCTGGGCAAAGGTCTGCTGGTGTTGCATTCCAGGTGGGGTGAGGATCCCTTCAGACTTTGGGGGGATCCTCAGAGGCAATTTGCTGGGGCTCCCATGCTGGCTGCTAGAGCTGCCTGTGCTCCCTTGGGAGCACTGCCTGGAGAAGGGGTGCCCCAGGGGCTTCACAGCACTGGGGACACTCTCAGACATGGGAGCAGAAGAGGTCTTGTGTGGAGAGCCTTCGGTAGAGGCATTCTGCCGGGTAAGAGAATTGCCTCTCTCAGCAGTGTTGGTAATAATCTGAGTTCGGATTTTGCCTGAACCTTCCATGGGGGGAGTAGAGGGCTTGTCTCCTGACTGGGCACTGAAGCTCTGACTTCGGGCTTTGGCACCATTCATGCCTAGAGCTGGTTTCATGTGTGGTTTGCTGGAGGAAAGAGATCTTTTCACTGATCTGCTTTCTTCTCCATCTCTCCCATCAGCCCCAGGAACACTATTTTCCAATGATTCTGGTAGTGCTGTTTCCAGGGGAAGTCCTTCTACTAAACTGTCCGGCTCTTGTAAATCCAGTGAAGAGGTGTTCCCTTTACTCCCTGCGGTCTCAAGCCTTGCTGGATTCCTGGAGTCCTTGGGTTTAGACTCGCCCACAGCCACAGAACTTTTAGAGGCTTCATTTAAACTGTCTTTTTCATGTTTCCCTGGCACTGTGGAACTTTTCCTGAGCAACTGGGGAGACTTCATGAGAACTTTGAGTCCCACTGGGAGACGAGTTTTCAGTCCTTTCTCATGAGCATTATGACAACCATATGGGGCACTATGGCTTTTAACAGAGGGAGAGGGACTGTTAACCTGAGATGATGGTGACTCACTGGCCTCTAAGAAGGAAGGCTTGGGAGATGCAAGGACACCATCATTCACTTGTCCTTTTCTTCCTGGAGATACACTTTTGGGGGATACCTCCAGGGGTTCATAGATAGAAGGACAATTCCTGGGTGTCCTTAACCCTGTGTCTGTGTGTACGGTCCCAAGTGTTTGGTGAGGAGAGGTTTTGGGGACACCTCTCTTTGGAGACACCTTTGGAGGTGCTGAAGACATCATGGCACATGAGCTAGAGGGGATGTGAGCAGGGCATCTGGTGTGAATTGGGGCTTCTGTGGAGGGTGGAGCATGGGTGAAGACAGCCTTTTTAAAAGCCATGGAAGGTTTTTTCCTCTGCACTTCTGATGTGGCATGATGAGAAGAAATGACAGGAGCAGATGTTCCTTTCAGCAGAGGTGTCTTGAATAGTGTTCTTGCTGTGTGATTGGGAATCCTGATTTCGGATTTGGCAGATGAAGGTGGTGGCAGATAGTCATAACTGGACCTGACCAGTAGGGAGACTGACCTGCCTGGAGTGGGTGGTGGGGAAGGAGATTTCATTGCCACATCTGGCCCAGAATCACAATGTTGATCCCTTGTGGGAGGGTCTTCATTCTCCCGAGGCTCCATGAGGGGCCTCGACCGTGACCCTGGAGTCTGACTCTTAGAGCATTGGATCCAGTCCCTTCTGCTGGACATTTTGGGGCCATGGGGAAGTTGGACAGGGTGTTTTGGAATGTGTGATTCTGATCGTACATCACAGAAGGGCCCTGGGCTCTCAGTCTTCATGAATCGTGAGAGTTTCCCAGGAGGTGAGGCTGATGATTTTTCAAGAGTCACTGGGCCAGAGGGGGAACTGAGTGTGGAGGCTTCAGGCTCCATTATTTTTGATTTCTGAGGTGAAGACTTGCCTCTGGCAGGTATTTTTGTCAGACTTTGCTTTTGATAGATACCCACAGATGCCCCAGACCTAGAATTACTCTGACATGACATATTGCGTGTTGGCTTGGTCAGTTTTTGTCGCAGGGCATTTTGCATTACTGTCTGGGGGCTGAAGGAGTCTGTGGGCACTACAGGAACACTGTCCATGTCGTCTGTTGGAATGTTTTTCTCAGTTCCCTCTGCAGATCTCTTTAAGAAGGCAGAGTCTCTTGTAGCAGCAGCTCCTGGCTGTAAATGAGCAATTCCCTGAGGTGAAAGTTCCGTGTGGTCGGCCTTGGGCCCAGTAGGGGCTGCATTGATGGAAATTTCATTTCTGGTAACAGTGACAACTCCAGTCTGGTGAGAGCTGAATTCAACAGGTTCACCATCTTCAGCATCAAATATTACAGTGACACATTCTTCTGAAGAAGTCCTTTTTACAACCCTTTGCTGCTTAATAAAGCCAAATGCTTTTGGCCTTGTCTCTAGGTAGGTGGGCACTGGTTTTTCCTCATCAGGGGAGTCCAGTTCACATTTTCCAAATCCCATGAGGATGTCCAGGTTCTCGGTGGACTTGTCAGTGTCAGCAGTCAATGACAAGTCTGAAGGGCTTTTCTCATCACTGCTCTCTATGCGTAACTCATCTAGGGTTTCATTGTCGTCAGTGTCTGAGAGCTGGAGATTGAGAGCCACGTGACCGTGGCCTTGGCTGTGTGGATCCCTCTCCCTCTGTACCTGAGGCGCCTGCACACCTGGGCACAGCCTCCTCTCCAATGGGCAGTTGCTGGCACAAGGAGACAGCTTTTCAGGCTTTTCCCTGGGGTAAACTGAGGACATGTCTTCTGAAAAGTGTTTTCCATTGGGCTCCCAGCCAAACAGACTGTCAGAAACACTGTGGGTTAACTTACTGCTGTGCAGCCTGCAGCCTTCATTTGGAACTGTTTGCAGCAATGCTAAGGAGGGGGAATCTTCATCGGCATCCTCATGAGGATCTGTATCATAAACAAATGCCTTGTGGAGCTCCTTGTCAGGGCTCCCCACACCAGGTGGTTTGCTGGGAGGATATTCCTTAAGGGTGCTACTTTTAATTCCTGGAGAATATATTCCTTCATTTGAGTTCATGCAATCTTTGTAACCCCATTTGGTTATCACTGATGGGGGTTCAAGTAACACTTTGCGTTTCTGTAGCTTCCTCAGCCCTTCCAAAATATGACTTTCCTTGATTCGAGTAGGAGGTAGTTCATCTGCAGAACTTGCAAAGCCACTTGGGAGTGAAGAATCAATACTTAGCCTTTTATCCCAGTTTTGTGTTGATTGCTAGGAAAAGAAAAGCAGATATCAGAAACAATTGAACCATGTAGATCACAAATATAGAAAAGGAAAAACCCATTGTTAGGCCTAATTTTTGCTATTGGTTGATAAGTATTCACATATAAATGCAATTTATGCAATATTTAACTATGTAGTAAACATCGATTTTGCCAGGTCCTGTACTAAGTAGCACACTGAAATAAAGAAATAGAAAGTAAGAGCTCTACCATGGAGGAGCAGAAACTCAGCAGAGGAGAAGGGAGTTACCTACAATTAAGTGTATGTGAGGGAGTAAATGAGAGGTGTATGGGGTGGGTATTACAGATTCAGAAGAGGGAGCCCAAAGGCTTGTTTGGAAAGAATCTTGGAAAGGCATATAGGAAAGGTATTTTTTTAAAACTTACCTAGCTCTTGAAAGACAAATAGATTTGCCTCAGGTTACAAGTGGGGAAAATGCTTTCCAGGTTGAAGAAATGGAATGGGGAAAGACCTAAGTCAGGGAGGTATGTTCAAGGAGCACTTAGGGAATGTCTAGAAGAAAATACGGCCTCCCTGCAGAGTGTGGATGAGTTGTGAAAAAGGTAAGCCAGAAAAGTAAGCAGCTCTCTAGTTATCTCAATGTCCTCTCATTTCTAACAATTGATAGTTCTGTGACTTCATGAACATCAATAAAATGTTTCTGATGTTATTATATATGCATGCATGCACATACATATATGCTTACTTATAAGACCTGGGCATTTGCTAATAGAGTCCTGTAGTAGAATATTCTTCTACTAACTTAAAAATGTCAATTTCCTGCCCTTCATACTTCCTCAAATGTCAGCCTTAGTTTTGGGAACCTGTTTCGGAAATGTCACAGGAAAAAGACTGCATTCCACACATTCATATTTTTCACACCATTGTCAATAAAAAATGGAAAGGCAAAAGGAAGGAACTAACATTTACTGAGCACCTGCTGTATACTGACCACTTCTATAGTACTTTGCATCATCAGAACACTACCATAGGGAGATATTATCCTTCCCCATTTTACTATAGAGAAAACAGATTCAAAACTGGCCTGTTTTGCACCTCACAGAGATACAAAGAGCTGGAACAAGGGTATGGACTTTGGTTTCTCTGGCACTTTCTACAGCACTGTCCATTTTGCCTCAGTTCAAAAGTGGCCCGAGGGGATGTGTCCATATCTGGAGCCTGCACTCCTAAACTTGACGCTATACTACAAAGTCAAGCTTAGCTTCAAGTCTCCCTTCTGCATTAGTCAGTGTCCTAACAGAGATCACAGGTTATATGTGCACCATCTTCTTGAATGGAACTCGCAGTTTAAATCACAAACCAGCACCCAGGGAAATGGGTAGGATGTGAAGGCTGATCTGGTGACTTTTTACAAAAGGCTACATAATTAATGGTGAGTAATTTCAATGGCCAAATGTGGTAGTTTCAGAAGAGCACTCCATATCAGTCTTGGCTACACCAGCTGATCTCTGCCATGCAACTCTGAGTGTTAAGTATGTGCTCATGTGCAGAGATTGAAAAAATTTCAGAAACTTACACTGGGTTCTGGGCTTTTAAGTAAGCTGTGAACATTTGCTTTTATCTAAGGCATTTTCAAGAAAATTACTCCTGCTATCCATACCACACACGTTTATTTTTTTAAGTCGAATTATACATTTTCTTTTTAATTTATTTATTTATTTTTACAGACTGCATTTTGGTTTATTGTACACAAATGGGGTATGGCTTTTCATTTCTATGGTTGTGCATGATGTAGATTCACACCATTCATGTAACTGTACATGTACATAGGGTAATGATACCTGTCTCATTCCACCATTTTCATACCCCACCCCCTCCTCCTCTCATTTCCCTTTATGAAATCTAAAGTTCCTCCATTCTTCTCTCAACCCCCCATGCCCCCAACCCAATTTTATATCATCATCCACTTATCAGAGAAAACATTCAGTCTTTGGTTGTGTGTTTAACATCGCTAGTAATTAGAGAAATGCAAATTAAAACAACTCTAAGATTTCATCTTACTCCATTTAGAATGGTTAATATCAAGAACACAAACAAAAATAGATGCTGACGTGACTGTGGGAAGAAAGACACACTTTTACATTACTGATGGAGTTGCAAATTGGTACAGCCACTCTGCAAAGCAGTGTTGATATTCTTCAGAAAACTTGGAATGAACCCACCTTTTAACCCAGTTATCTCACTCCTCAGTTTATACCCAAAAGACTTAAAATTAGCATACTCATTAACACAGCCACATCAATGTTTATAGCAGCTCAATTCACAATAGCTAGACTGTGGAATCAACCTAGATGATTCAACAGATGAATGGCTAAAGAAACTGTGGTATATATACACAATGGAATATTATTCAGTCATAAAGAATAATAATATAATGGCATTTGCAGATAAATGGATGGAATTGGAGAATATCATGCAAAGTGAAATACATTTTCTTTTGAAAATTCTTCCTTGTCAGAAGTTGCTGGGGGTAAACTATTTGGTGATGCTGTCCCTTCTCCCTGCTCTTCCTCTTTGCCATTTAAAGTTCCATTGGAAATCAGAAGCAATCCCCTTAGTGAGTTTGGGTATTATAAACCAACCAGAGTGCAGGCTGCCATAGCTAAGATTTCTAAGAATTTCCATGATCCTAATAGTCACATTGACAATAAAGCAGAGAAGCCAGGCAAAAGTGCCCTTCAAGAACTTGGACGAAGCAGCTGTGTCTAACCCACAGAAGATGCACTTGGCCTCTGCTGACCCACCTCCTCTCTGCCCCTGCAGAGTCTGTCCATGCTGTGCTTTACCTCGCCCCAAGGTCGGCAGCTATAAACCTCTAGTGAGATCGGTCACATTCCTCCACCATTTTCCACAGGAGGTCTTGGCATTTAACAACTTGAAAAAAGTTTGACCCAATCTTGAAACTTGGGAGCAAAAAGAAAAGCATGAGTTCCCTATGGCCGAGGAGGGTGGAAGGAGCTAGCATTTCCCACAGCTGCCTTCTTTGCTGGGCAAAGTTGGAGGAGAGCTGCATTCTAGAGTAGTATGGATGGCTGCAGGATGCTGCTGATAAGGTAGGGGTCATAATGTCTACACTCCTTTTCCATTCCTTGCCTGGACATCAGGGTTATATTTCATTTATTGTATTATAAAGGGCATTGTTGGTTTTACTAGGAACAAATCCACCCCAACACTTGGCATAGCACCTCCATGTATCAGGCTGACTCAACAAGGCCAGCAGAGAAGAACCATTAACAGTGAAGGTTCTGGAGACATTTGCCCAGTTTTGCCAAGTACTGGACATGAGATCTTGGACCAGTCACTTAAGTTTTTATCTGTTACTCAAGTTTCCTTATCTGTAAAATGGGGAGAATAGGAGAATGTACTTAATAGACTCTTACAAGCATTAAACGAGCTAGTATTAGGGAAGTACATAAAAAAGAGAGTCACAAATGATAATAATTCATTAATTAGAGCCAAATTCTTCTATGTAGGACAGGCGGCACATTTCATTCAAGCTTCCTTTCTGTTTCTGCACAAAACAGTAAAGAAAGACTTGTGAGTTCAAAAAGAACTATTAGTCATATACTTTATATGTTAATATTATACATTCAAATTCATAGTTTTTAACTTTACTATGCAAGTTGATATAAATGAGCACCTGGCACCAGGTAAAACCCCAAAAGTTCCTCAAAAAGAATAAGTTTAAAATGTCTGGACAGGCCTGGATGCAGCTTGCTGCATCCCTGAGAACCAGGATGGTGCACTGTGACATATGACAGATGCACAGGGACCCCATAACCATGAGAGCACACCACCCAGTGACTGTCCAGTGTCTTCAGAACCTTCCTTCCCTTCCTCCAGGGGAGAGATTGCTTTAGAATATCAAGGGTTGCTCTAACTGAACAATTCAGTCAAAATTTTTTAAAAAGAAAGTTAAAATGCTCTCGAAAGGAGAGCAAAGAGGTGCCAGAATAAAATGAGCGGAGTATGGGGCCGCAGGAGTCAGCAACACTCAGAGACAAGGCAAGGAAACCTTTCCGGCTATCTTCCCATTCCGTGAGGAGCCAGGCCCCTGGCAGTCATTATTCAGAGCTCTGAACTACTCCTCAGATGGAGCGATTTTGAAAATGCAGCAGGCTCTGTGCTTTACATTAGATGTCTGAGTCCAAGGGAATAGGCTCTAAATGGAAGCTTGAAATCTTTTCTGGAGTTCTTGTTCATAGGATGACAAAGCTGCTCCTTCAATAATATTTTCTGGGAGTTATGGAATTTTCCTGGTTTCTATACTGCTGAAAGAATAAACTAAATTTACCCAAATGGTAGAAAAATGACTTTCAAGTATTCTGATTCAGGGTTCCCATTCTCATGTATTCTGCTTTCCTTCCACTTTAGGGAACTGCTAAAACAGCTATTTCAAAATTCTTGGCTTGCACCAGTGTGCAAAGAAGTTTGGTCAAAGCATGCAGGAATCCTTAGATGGGTGAGCCCACTGTGCAGGGGGGTGGCTATCATTCTAAAGAGAGGCACTATCTAAGCACCTGGCACATAAGTAGGAATGGACCTACTTTCACTGAAGTCTGGGTCCTTGTGATCTACCTCAGTCCATTCTCTACTCTGCTGCCTTCCAGTTGATAGTCAAATCCTGTTTGATGAGCCATAGCACTGATTAGTGGAGGTCAACATAAACCACGAGCAGGTACTCAGCAAATGGTCATTTCCCTCTTACCTCTCCCTTCCACCCTCTGCCTTCCGTGACCATATCCTACCAGCAGAGGATCTGGTTCACTCAGATGCTAAAAATGCCTTGAAAGGAACCTTACCCTTTTCCTGAGGTTCTTGCCATCATGCCACGTGTAGGAGGAGCCACTGGAATACTCACTGCAGGTGCTAGAAAGGGACAGTTCACTGCTGCTGCAGCTGTTTCGAGGACAGAGATGACCAGGGATGACAGCCCCCAAGCCAGGGCACTTCAGGGGAGGGATTCCTGATTTTGCATTCAGTTGGTATTCCTAAAAAAGCAGGACAGTTTTGAGTAAATGCCTGATTTATGGAAGAGTAAGTACCAACTAAACCTCATAGTGGGTGATCAGAAGCAAAGACTTAGGCGCCAAGCAGACTACAGGCACTGTTTCTACTGTGTGGCTATGGGGAAGTTAATTGGCTTTTATAGTCATGTTCTCCTTTTCAAAGGGAATAATGACAATACTGCCTACCCTAAAGGATTATTGCAAGGAGTAGATGAGGTACTGGATATGAAGCACATAGCATAGAATCTGGCTTATAATTGTGCTCAATTATTGCAAGCTCATTATTAGGCAAAGGTACCAAGATGGTGGTTTCTTTTATCCTGCCTTACAGGTGAAAAAAAAAGATAAATATCAAAACATGACTCAAGGGCTGAGTGTACAGCTCAGAGGTAGAGAGCTTGCCTAGCACGTGTGAGGCCCTGGGTTTAGTCCCCAACACCACAAAACAAAACCCCCAAACAACAACAGTAACATGACTGAATGCTACAAACAAAAGAAGACAGCAGTGTCCTTGGCTATATGGTTCAAGATCCAGAGCACTAGGCTGCTAATCTAGTGTCTGGATCAGGCTACAAAATGCCACAATAAATGTGATCTTGTGAAAAATAAAAAAAATAACTTCCATGGACCTTAATGTCCTCATTTGTAGAGTGGAACAGATCTACCAGATTACTCACATGGTCCCGTCTGGGAACTTTCATTACCCTATTCCCCTCCATTGACATTATTATTCTAAATAAGCTGTCAAATGCCCCCAGCCTATCTGTGCCCTCTTCTAATAAGCCATGCACATGGAACAACAAATGTATGCATTCTGAGCCTACAATGTAAAATATAAGAGGACATTTTGTATCCAGTTGGCTGTCCAAGTGGCAATAATGCACACATCAAACAGATCTGGGTCCTATGCAGAAGGCCCAGGCTATTGGAATGCTAGTGGGACTGCATAAAGCAAGGGTGAGAAATAAACTTGTGAACATCTAAGCACATCTTGACAGCCACATTACTGCCCCTTATGTAACAAATGAGGTTCCACAAACTGGAAAGGCTAAATTAATTTAGCACCCAGACCATTGAGAATAAAATCTCTCTATTACTATCTAATTCTATTCTCCTATCTATATAAAGCTTCGTTTCAGGAATTCTTTGATGGGGTGCCATCTATCTTGACATCACTTGCAGAGTAATGGAGCCTCTTACCTATGTGATTCTTTGACACTTTATGGGTACCTCTGTACCCCAGTACTTATCATTGATTTCCAAATGCAATTCCCACTGACGGTGACTAAACACCAGTGCAGGGAAGAAGGTAATGAGAATGTGAGGATGCTTGTGGTAATGCTGAGCCCCTGCATTAAGTGCATAGGGCATGTTTAATGTGCTCTCTAATCAATATCTATAATGCTTAATAATGTTAGATTTTATCTGCCTTGCTATCAATACTTTATTTTTTGCTGCATAACAATTTCTTTAAGTGATCTAAAAATGCCAGGAACTTTTATTACCCTATTCTCCTCCAGTGAAATTTGACTCTAAATATCAATGAAAGGAGAAATTTGTCTTAAAAATCCAGATTTCAACAATACCTATTGATGTATGACCTTGTTTATTGCCGGATGTAACTTGGTTAAGGGGACTTCATATTTAGATCTCAGCCACCTCCAACCAATAGCTCTGTCTTGCTGGAACACCTGGCACCTAAGCCTCAGCCATCACAGACATCTGGAATGCTCCCTGAGCAAATTTTCAGAAAGACCACACCAGGCCCCACCTCTACTTGTGTGCTGTCCAATTCCTCCAGCCTGTTCTCTCACATTTTGTTCTCTGAATAATCAGGGCAGTGGTAGCTAGCTACCTAGGGCTGCCTCTGCTGGTAGCTGTGTCTCCTCTCCAGAGAGGGATTGTGCCTGCCTTCTGCCAGGTGACCCAGAACTAAGCCTCAATGGCCTTTTCACACTCTTGTTAGCTTTTGGTGACAGTTTGTATCCTGCCTTCCCCAAGGTACTGGGACTTGTATGTGACTTCCTACCTACCCCTTCCCACTACACCTATCAAATTATACCCGTTTTTACAACTCAACTCAATTCTCAGGACTCTTAATGCATAGCCCCCCTTGCCCAATTATCACTCATGTGTGTACCTCCTGCAGAGAGGCTGGATTAATACGACAGGAAACTAGATCTTGTAAGATGGACTGGAGTGAGAATGAACTCTGGGCTCTCTTGGCCTTGAACTTGAATGCCCAGATGTGATAAAGGATAATTCAGGGAAGTGGGGAAGGTCTGTCAATGTCATGTTCAGCAGGGGAAGGTGGGGAATTGGGCAGAGAGGTGTCAAGAGCATTGAGCAATGAAGACCGAATTATTCCTGGCATATGGTAAAACTTAGGAACTTACAAATGTTGCTGCTTTTGTAAAAAGACACGCATGTGTGTCTTGCCTCTTCATCTAAACCATAAGTTCACAGTTGGCCTACAGGACCCTCTCTGAAACTTCCTGGTATCCTATCATTATCTGATGCCTGACATGCCAATGGTAAAATAAAAGTAGTGGGCAGTAACCAAAGTGGATGCACTTTGTCTCAGGGATAGTTCACAGGAGTTTCTGGAAAGATGTACTAGTAGATGATATTCTTGTTCAGTGTTTCCACCTCTGCCATGTTTTCCTGTGGCTGTGACATGGTGCCCCATGTTAAAGTAGAACAGAAAAGAATAAAAGCAACAGAGATCTTCTGATGGTCTCAATATTATTAGCAGGAACCCTGCTATATATATTTCAAGCATTATCTCATGTAATTCTCACCATAATTCTCTGAAATGAAAAGAAATATCATTATCCTCATTTTCTAAATGGGAAATTTGGTGCACTCAGATTTTAGTATCTTGCTTAGGGTCACTCGACCAATACAGCATTCTGATGCCAGACCCAAGTCCCAGCCACTTTGCTGTAATGCTGAGAAGGGCCTCTGACAGCACAACTCTCTGGGATACACAGAACACTAGAATCCTACTGAGCATAGCTGTCAATAGAAAATAATTATTGCTAAAATTCTTCTTTGTCAGAAAATGCATATTGGTCTCCATTGCAACATTACCTTAATTATGTTTATTTCATTGGCTAAATTCATACTGTTTTCCCTATTCAAACTGTATTTTTTTCAATGTGCATTTTAGATTACTGCCTTAAATGACATATATTTTAACATCTTTGCTGTGAGAAATGCAGTATGAAACCTACAATTTCACTTAAAAAACAGAGAGACTGAAGCCAAGAGTTTCTTGAATAAGAATTGCATATTTTAAAAATCCCTGATCTTAAGGACATGTTATAGATGAGATGCCATTAGGTCTTTATGAAAGTTTGAAGTGATTGCATTCCACTGAAATTTAATTTCAATTTAACTTGAGAATATTTGCCTTTGGTATAGATATCCTGTATACAACTAATAAAATTATAAAGTAAAATTCCAGTGATCCAAAATGTTCAAGACATTTATTTAAGTCTAACATTTTTCATTATGTATTTAAATGACTATTGTTTTTTCAAGTTATTCTTTTTACGTCAATGGGACTTAAAAGCCATGCTGGTTAAAGTTTTGCCAAATAAGCACAAAGCTAACCCTAGCTAAAGAAAAAAAAAATGCACAGCCCATGAATTTTTAAAAGTTCATACATAATATATCATAAAAGTAGGATGAATAATATGGGACATGGGCTTTAATAAAAAGCTCCTTGACCATTTCTCAGAGACTTTGAGATGTAATCAATACCCAAAAAGGTATCTTGGGGACAAAGCCAAGATTTATGACATTTTTGCCTAGAGTGACACTTTCTGCTTACTATATCAGCTGGGGGACATGATATTGAATTTCAGAGAACACAAGAAAGGAAGGTATTTTTATCTGCCTGACAATGCTTCAAGGATGCACTTTATGGTTCAGTTGTGACATCATTTTTGATGGAAGTAAAATAACAACCTGAACAAGTCCTCTGAAGGCAACTGGGGGACTCACGTGCAGCTCGACATCGGTTCGTGACTGTGTCAGACTTCGGCTCCTTCCCACCTCTGAAAGCAAATCTCCAGATGAAAGATCTAAGATGCGTGAGTGAAGTTTCTAGGAAGAGCCAAGAAGAAACATGGAATAGCCATCATTTAATTGTTTGCTTTAAAATCCTGCCTTGAACAGTTAAGTCTCAAAAGAATTGACATTTCTGGATCAGAGAATACATGCCCTGATTCAAACAAGTTTATTCCAGTTTATTAGTGTTCAACATATATGTATGTATGCAAACTGCATTTTGTAAACAATAATCATACAATTTATAGTCTTTCAGTCTGCCTTGGGAAACAGATAGTAAGAAAAATAAGTAGTAGTTGGAAGATTAGTAGGAAATATGTAAATATCTCCAATACACTTACTGACTAGTGTGAAAATTAACTTCTGATATTCATATTAAGAAACTCAGTCATCAAGTTAACCTAAAAATGTTGAATGGTGGTTAAAATCCAAGCAAATAATTACAAAAATGACCTTATTTCTAAACAGCACTGATCTTGTGAAATCTTCCCTTGGACACATTTTAACTCAAAGTCATTAGCATCATCTGTTAGAAACAATTAATGTGAATAGAAAATAATTGCATCAGGGATCTGGGGACTCAGAGGATTTTGTACATTAATATTTACGTGCTATTTGATTATATACCAAATTCTTTATTTCAGTTTTGCTTGGGAGGCCTGCTAAAACAGGGACATTTCACTATATTAATCTTCATACTAATTACTAAGACTTTTCTGTGGACATTAAATTTGATCAGTTTAATTGCAAATACAATAAAACCTGTGATTTATCTCTAATGTTTCGGCTAGGCTGGTGACATTTTAAAAGTGGTACTTGTACCCTGGTTTGTCTTGGTTACAATTTTTGTGACTTCAGACACTAAAAATGTCTAATCAAGTAAGTAAATAAGCATTCCCTGCTCGCTTCTGAAAATTTTCTCTTCTCCTTTTCCACCCTGGGGAGGTTCTGCTTCGGAGTGATGCTGATCTGATAATCATCCTAGATTCTGTGCTACAAGGTAGTGTTAAGATCATCTTAGAGAGCAGGGGCTATTTCAAAGGTCATTTTGTCTCAGCAGAAGGACAGGATGTGGTATGGCTATGCTCCATTCTTCTGCAGGAGTCTATTTTTGGTAGATCAGTTCTTCTTACAAGTGGAGCTTCACTACCAGCCTCATACCTGTATCTCTGTTTTCTCAATCCATGAGTAATGGAGGCACTTTCACAAATAAAGGGAATACATCTAAATCTGGCTGCCTGTTGCTTTGAAAATTAAAATTTTCCAATGGAGCTAAAACCTCAATAGGTAACTAGAAGAATGACACTGTGTATAATCAGTAAGTTCTCTCTAGATTCTGAGTTTTCTGGGGGCAAAGACAGAATTTCTCTCACCATTTAATGTCTAGGACCTGTCACAATGTATTATACTCAGTAAGTACCCAGTTAATGCTCATCACAGTCTATAAAGGAAAAACTATGTCATTAGATTATCCCTACCTGTATATAGGTTTTAAACATTGAGATAGTGCCAGAACAATTATAATGTTTTAAGACCCAAGAATACATTTATCAATATGCAAACAGTAGAAGTAGTTATGGGAAATGACATTCAACAAAAGAAATGATGATTTTGAGTGGTATATCATGTGATTTGGAGGAAGAGTCCTATATGGATATTTGACTTCTTATTCAGTTCATGATTGTACTTCACTCCTTTTTCTCAGATATATGATGTCACCCTTTCACTGACTGCATAAATATGTGTGTATAAAAACCTACTTTCCTAAATGATGTTACATTTCACTGGTTTTTATCCAACTGGTCATTTCCTGCCTTGAAATCAGTAAGGTCTTTGTGGAGATGGAAGAGGTCCTGGAGCAAGAGGTCAGGGCACCTGAGTTCCAGCCCTGCCAAAGTTCAGGTTTCGTGGGCTCTCAGGAATGTAATTGAACCTCTCTGTGTGAGATCCCTCACCTAATACAGAAGGATGGAAATGGCTGTTTAATCCACCACCAAAGGAAGGGAAACATGGTCATAGCAAGAACAGGTGGTATGTAGGAACCCACATGGCCTTATCCAAGTTTTTTTCATAATTGAGGGTGGATGGTAGGTAGTTCCTCATTAGTATAATCATTTGCTGTTAGAGCATCCATGCTTGTGAGTTAAACAAAAACTGACTCAGAGGAAAATAAAATCTACTTCTGGCCTGACGTTGTAAGCAAAAATGGTAAATATTCCTTCTCACAACTTACTTCAATAATCGTGAGTGCTCACAAGCCCAGGGATGCTATACTTCTTGCAAGACTTTTTTTTTAAAGGCTTATATTTTCACATCTATATATGTATGTATAATAAATATATTCTCAAAGAAAAACATATGTATATGTGGGTGCATAAAACTACTTTTGTGAAGTCATGATGTAATCTGAGCTTAATTCTGATCTTGATACAAAGTAGTAGGATATGTATGTGGACAATTCAAGTCACTGTCAGTAAGAGAGTAAATAAGAAGGCATGGCCCCTTCAGAGGAGTTCTCCTCCTTAGAGGGCAAATTCCCCATCACACACCTAGCCATGTTTCATGTTCACTGTTAGAGTCCATCTGGATAAAATCTCTTACCTGAACAGCCTTAAACTTCAAATGTTTAACCTGCAAATCCAGAAGAATCCTGGATATAGGCATGTTTTGCTTTAGATGTGAAAGGTAGCAAGACCACTCCATTAAGGTCTAAAACTGACCTTGAATCATCTGCTACTTGATCTTAGTAACTGAGGTTGGTTTTGGAAATAGACTCCTAGACTCCTATATGTTCAAACCAGTGAGAGATCCTTTCCTCAAATGCTTCCTTTAAGGGTGACAGTCTCACTCTCCATTTCTGTCAGACTGGTACCACCATATCAGGAATGTACCCTTCTGAGTTGATGCTTTCATCCATCTTTCCGTAGCATGCTATCCCTGCTCCTGTCCACCTAATGAAGCCCTGCCCATGATTCAGAGCTACATTAAAACCCTACCTGGAAGGTTTATATCCTCACTGATGCTGGTGGGTTCTCTCCCCTGATGGATTACATTGCTCCTTCCCTCTACCCTTCATCTAGTGTACCAATACTGAACTGCTCCTATGGTAGGTTCCAATCTCCCAGGAATCATCAGCTCCATGAAAACACAGGCTAACCCTATATTTTCACTTTGTCTCTAAAGCAAAGACTGGCACACAGCTGGACTTTACTCCTAGCCTCCTTTGTAGTAAACGATGGCCATGTAACAAGGTTAATTCCAGCCCATGGAGTGTGGGCAAAAGTGATGTCTGCCCTTTCTCCCTGGTCCAGGAACATCCCTATACATTTCTCTGTGCTCTATTCCCTTCCATTGGCTCAATGCAGTGGACTCAACACAGTAACCTTAGAGGAGAGATGTCCAACAGAGAGCAAACCTGGGGAAGAGAATTTGGATCCCTGAATCACCAACTGGAAGACAACTATACTAGGATCAAAAATACCTCTTTTGGAATTAATTTGAGGAAGAAAGCAGTTTACACTGGATTTGAGCCATGATTCATTTGGGGTTTGTCTGTTCTCACTAACACTGACCTTGCTGATGATGCCTTCCTCTGAGATTGACACTCTGCAGCACATAGGGTAGTTACTCAGCAGGTACTTGCATTTATACTCACATATATCTGTGTTAATTTGTGTGTGTTTAAGTGCATATGCACACACACACTTGTTTACACATGTATTATAATGGCTGTCAGGGGACCAAAGTGACTTCCTACACTGAGGATTTCAGTTTCATGGGGATAAAGCTTACTTTCTGCCATTAGATGCAGGAGCAAGGGTAGGGGTTTTCTTGAAGGATTACACTATATGACAACTCAAAGTGAGGAAATACGTTTTTTACTAGGGTTAAATTTGGACATAACAATGTTAGGGCAGCTGGTACCCAGATCACAGCCTGGTTAGTAATACATGGAAATTAACCTGCCCTCAGTTGGCTAGTCCTCTGTTCTCTTGTATAGTCCTGTATCAATGAGACCAGGCAGATAAATGTTCCCCATGACAGAATATACCAAAGATGAACTGTCCTTTATCAGGTGGGGTAGAGGTGGAGTGGCTCTACACAATGGCAAGAGATTCTGTGGCTCTCTGGTTAATGATGACAGCAGAGACTGGAGGCCAAGGTATGCTCACGTCTTTCAGAACTGGTCAGAGGGTGAGAGTTTTCCATTGTCTCTCTCTCTGGCTCATGTGCAGCAGTTTCTCAGGGGTCAGTGAAGGCTGGTTGTCTTTGATAGAGTTCTACCTCTAGGTTTTGAATCAGTTTTGTGCTGATTTCTTAACTTTAGGATAATAATTGCTAAGGCCTCTGAAAGACATCAGGAACTTCTTTAGTTGTATAAAGCAAGCTTAAAAAACAGAACTTCATCTAAGAATTTTGTAGAACATGGGATGCCATGTCAGAAATTACAAATAAAGTAGAATAATGAGCACCTTTTGTGTTTGCTTCTGTGCTTCCTAAAGTTTGGAAAGGAAGGTGTGAATTTGTCCATATCAGGATTTCTGAGGTTTTTAGCTCACCTTCAGAAGTCAAGAGGAATGGATTAAAAGGATTGTTTAACCATGGCTCTCTTCATTCACATTTCCTGAAAGAATGAATCTAATAACATAATCATGCAGGCAATTATTCTTCCCTCTAACTACTAAAAGCCAAATATCTGTACAAAAGGGAAGTTGTGAGAATACCTTTGGCATGTTTCTGACTAGCACACTTCACCAACATGAGCACCATAGGTTTAGCAATAGAGGGGGGATGGGAACGAGAGTTCTTAATTTGATCTCTTTCAATCACCTTGATTGACTTAACCTTGATGGATACTATAAATAGTCCAAATTCTACCCCAGTCCTGTCTTATATTCATAAGAACTGCATTTTTTTCTTTGTGGAAAAACTCTGTTGAAGTGGATGACATCTATTCATAAAACTCTTGCACTGCTTTACTCCCAAGGTGAGAATGTCTCTTATTGTCAGAGAACCTAGTGTTAAACATTCTTTACCTACCACCATTCCCTGAGATCCAATCTCAGCATGCTCCCCCCACTGGAAGATAGTTTTCTACTTTTGAAGTTTCAAAAAATTTAGAGGAGGAGTTGGGGAATTGCTCGGAATCTTTCCACGTGCCATGGTTATTCAGCATCTGATCCAAGAGAAGGAATACCAGAAGCCATCCCTGGTCACTCCCTATCTTGGTTAGTACTCTGTCCACCATCTTGCTGAGCTCTGCAGATCTCCACCATCTAGGATGCCTGCATTTTTGGACTTGGTCTTCTTTACAGATCAATCTCCTTCACAAGTGGTAGCCTGGATTCTGCTTTGATTTATTGGATGAAGAACCAACTGCTTTTTTTCAACTTTACATTGGTCTGTCTCTAATTCAGAGAGTTCATTCCACCTCAGGGCTTCCAGAAAGGTTTCTAGGGTACCATTCCTGCTCCTCCACCTCTGTCTTAGACTGGTCTTCCACTCTGTGCTTCATTCCCTTTCACTCTATCACAAGGGAAGCAAACCTGGAGTGGGTTCTTAGGAAATCCTCTCGGCATCTTTTGATATTGCTACCTTCTTATGATTTCCTTTCTGGATATCTTCTTTCCAGGGGTAGAAAATAACTGTGGCAGATTGGTGTATCCTTAAGAGAAGTGCTTTAAATATGGCTGTGAGTCAGACACAACCAGGTGAGAAAGATTTGTTCCTTCTGTTGGGTGGATAGGGCAATTTTCATAGGTATGGATATTTCCTAAAATAGTTCAGTCTGATGGATATAATTTCTCTGTGGAAGCTTTACTCACCAAGCAATCTTAAAAATAATAAAACAAGTTTTGCCTTACTCACATACTAAATTTGAATTTTTGCCACATTCAGAAATGTGATTTTTCATCAGCCCTTCCAAACCCCATCAAGAGAGGTTGTGGTAGATTCCTGGGTTCACATTTCATAGGTTTCATTCTAATCCATTAAGAATTTATTATAAAATTGAATATTGTATAACTGTATGTTATATAACTGAGTATTGTATGGTCATTTCTTAGGTTCACAAAAATTTGAGCCCAGGACAAAATCTTTTTGGATAAAAGCTGATGTTTAATTAATCATGCCATTATTTCCATTTTGAGATACAAAGATAAAACACAATACCCTCATCCAGCCATCCTGCTGACAGGACATGAACAGTGAATCTTTCCAATGTACTAGAAGTCCTTCAAAAACTAGGTACAGAGTTGAGGATGTCACTCAGAGGTAGAGTACTTTCCAGAGAGCACAGGGCCTGGGTTTGATCTCCAGCACCACAAAAACAAAAAACAAAAAAATTATACACATAATGATTTGATCTGACTCCAGAGTCTGAAATTTTTATAACTTATTTTTAAAGCTATCCACAACAGTTCTTGCTACAATTATTATTCTCCCTGGGAACCTTTCAACATGCCTTGCATGTCAATCTTCAGGTGCTCCAGTATATTCTGTTTCACTCTGGATGGTATCTTGGCAAATGACATGGGTCTACATCCTCTTTTCTACTTCTCTGGGATTCAAGGTTATAAAATGCTTTTGAAAACAATTATTTCACAGCTGTATTCAGAACCTTCTTCAAGGGTCCCTGCTACCATGACAACCTGATTATGCTGTGGCTGCCTAAGGGAGTGGCATTTCATTTGGTGACTAGGAAGTTTATGTGGGGTCTCTGCTGCTTAGGCTTATGACTAGAGTATCTCCTACTGCCCTATTTGCCATGGTTCCATTAACAGTGCCCTGAGGACCTGCAGGGTGAGAACCAGTGAGAAGATGGATGAGGGTGGAAGTAGCAGACCTTCTCTTGGGAGCCTCTACTCTAATCAGTGCAACAAGAAGCATTTATGATGCATCTACTGTGTACAGGATCCTGACTGTGAATGATGAGAGACTCGAGGAAGCTCATCAGTGGAGTTTATGAGATCAATGAATCCAAATGCACAACTAAGGAAAAGACACAAGAATTTCTAAGGGAGAGCATGCAAAAGAAATCATGGCAGAGTCCCGTGATATAGCGGCAGTGGCAGGGGTGGGGTGTACTAACAGTACAATAAAATACATGTAAAATAATATTCTGTGCATTGCTCTTACTGACAAGCCCCCAAATCTCTTGGTCTGAAGTCTTTACACGACATAAAAAAGAATCAGAAATATTTCAGATACAGTATAACAGCAAAGTGACAGGGTAGTGTGAAACCAGATATGGGGTTGGGGCTTCCAAGGCAGGCTGGTGGGATGTGGGGGCAGGTGGAGAGCCATTTTCTAAAGGCGATTCAGGCTTGCTTGCAGTCTGAGGATGGCTTCAGCTTCCTTATTGTCTTTTTCTATGAATCTGATCTAAGGGAGGAAGTGATTCAGCACAGCCCCAGCCTATTCTGGGATCTAAGAGATATGGAAGTGCCTTGAAATTTCCATTTTTATCCCTAATTACTTTAACAGGTACTTTAATAAGTGCTTTCCAATTGCCCCTGCTGTTTTGTAAAATTATCTATGCTGGTTTTTACATTTTTAATCCAGTTTTAGTTTTAAAAAGCCCTGACTTTGTGAAGCTTTTGGCCTTTTATATATGGGGGAACAAATTTGCCTTCTGACTAACTGAACTAAAGAGATTAGAGGGGAATAAAAACAAATGACTATTTTTTTTTTCAGGCCTACTGATGGTCACTGGTTTTCAGTGTACTGTTTATTAGGATGAAATGAATGAGCTCTGGCTCTGTGCCGGGAGGAGACACCATTGAAGCCCCTCCCCTAAGTTCCTCTTGTGAATTTTCACACTGTCATGGAAGAAGCTGCTATGTTAGTTTTCAGGGATGAAGAACCCAGGATGACAGAAGCTAAGGAAGAGATCCAAAGTCACAGGCTATATATATTACAGGAAGGGGTACAGCCAGGATCTTCTCCCAACTCTGCCTCCCTTCTAGGTCCACACTTTCTACTACATCCTGCTGGCTTCTTCCCCCATCCGTTCCCTGGCGCCTTTGCTAGGTGCATCCTGGGGAAGATGCTTTTTACCCTAAGCGCTGAGCCCTCCCTTTCAGAGCACTCCTATCTGCTGAATGCTGCTGCCTGGCGATTTGCCTGCCTCGATTCCTCTTTGGAGGCAGATAATTGAGAAAGAATTAATCATAATAACCCAACAATAAGAGCTGTGAACACTTATTGAGCTCTGATTCCCACAAAGTATGTGTTTCACATATATTATCCTTTGAAATCCTCAAGCTACACAGTAAGGACCATTATTATCATTCCCACCTTACAGGTAAAGAATTCGAGATAGTGTTGAGAAATCTTGACTGAGGTTACATAAATAGTATTTAAACCTCAGTCTGACCACAGATTTTATACTCTTAATTCTACCCAATTAAATCTGGTTAATGATTGTCTGTCATAGACAATTTCCTAAAATAATAATGTAAATTAGGTAACAAAACAGACTGCATAGAATTTAACAGAAAATAAATACTACCCCATGCAGTATATCCTCCCTTACTAGATAGACTCAAACATAATTCACTCACTAATTAAAAAATACTTTCCTTATTTGTATTTCATTATCATCACGGCTGGTATCATGATTGGCATTGTTTATGTTGTTTCCTTTGTGGATCTCTACATTTTTTTTCCAAAGAAACACAATTCTTTATGTAAATCTGGACATAACTGAAAACTAAAACCCAGACCCAACAGCAGCAAACACTTAGTGCTAACACATGCCAGGTACTGTGGTAGGGGTTTAAATAATTTCTTTCTTATTCAATCCTTACTATCACCTCACGAGGTAGAAAATACCATCACCTCCATTTTTCAGATGAGAAAACTGAAGAGGGGTTAAATACCATAAAGTCAAGGATTTAGACCTGGACATAGACTTCAGGGTTGTCCCTATGTCACCTCATTCTCTGTCACTATATTGTGTTATCCAAACTCCAACGTTGGGCTGGGAGGATGAACACACACAGTTTCTGCTACCTGGTGCTCATAGAAGGACAAGCTGTCCAGGCCCCAGCAATGGAGTGTGCCATGGGAGGCCTTTCTCCTAGGGAAGTCCTAGCTAAGAGATCTTATAGATAAGAAATGATTACTCAAGTAAAGGGGCTGTCTTTTCTGACAACAAAATACCATCTGATTGGTGGATTATAAACAACAAAAATTTAGTCCTGTCAACTGGAAAGTATAAGATCAACTATTGGCAGACTCAGTGACTGGGAAGGGCTGTGTACTGGTTCTCATGGGCACCTTCTCTGTGTCCTCAAAGACAAGGCAGCTCTCTGAGACCTTTTTTATAAGGGTACTGCTACATTGTAAGAATCACCTTCCAAAGTCCCCACCTCTAATACCATTGCCTTGGGTCTAGATTTCAACCTGAATTTTGGGTAGACACAAACATTCAGACCATGGCAGGGACCAAAAATGAAAGAAAGGTCCTGGTGGTGGGCAGAGCCCAATCAAAGGTCCAAAGATGAGAGAAAATGTGACGATTTTATGTAATGAGTTCAGCAAGACCATAGAAGCACATTGAAGTAAGGGAAAGGTGAGAGAGAGATTTCAGGAAACAGAAACTTGGGTCAAGTAGCACTGAGCAAGTCCAAGTGAATTTGAAACCATCATTCTCTCTAAAATACATACTTTCCCCTCTATTCCTTTGTTCACCTCAAATTTATCCCCAATGCTGGGCCTCCATTACCCTTATATATATATCCAAAAGAAAAGGTCTAGTAGTGGAGATAATAGAGGGGTATCTGGGAGGAAAGGTACACATCACAATTCACACAGCTTTTATACCTGTGAGGCATGCTTACTTCTTAGAGGAGTAGCACAGGGTCCAATTTAGTGTCCACAATTTCCTAGAACTGTGCAAAGAGTTGACAGCACTCTTGAGATCTCTAATCAATAATTCTGAAGACATACAGTGATCTTTCTGCGATGCCAAAGGGTTCCATAGTTTATCCATATGGGTGGCAAGAACCCATACCCCAAGGTAAGGGGAGAGGCTGATCAACAGGTACTAAGAACAGTGGGCTGGGCTGGGCACTAGACAGGAACAAGAAATTCTGGTAGGGCTGGGGTTGTGGCTCACTGGTAGAGTGCTTGCTTAGCATGTGTGAGGCCCTCAGTTTGATCCTGAGCATTACATAAAAATAAAATAAAGACATTGTGTCCACCTACAACTAAAATATATATATGTGTATTTATATATAGAAAGAGCAATTCTGGTGTGCATAATAAGGTGACTAAAAACAATAATAATAATATGCTGTATATTTCAAAACAGCTAAAAGAAAGGATTTTGAATGCTTTCACCTCAAAGAAATAATTAATGCTGGATAAGATAGACATGTTTACTCTGATTTGAACACTGCACAATGCAGACATGTATCAAAATATCACATGGTACCCCATAAATGTGTATAATTTTATGTGTCAATTATAAAAATGCTCGTCTATCAAAAAATAGACATAAAAGAAGAAAGAGAGAGATAAAAGAAAGAAACCAACCTGGGTCTTGCTCTATTTTTGTAACTACAGAGAGCAGACATTAAAATCAAAGATTATCACTTAACACCAGGAGATAACCTCCAAGGAAGGGAAAAATGCCTTGTTGGTGTTCTGGAGAAAAAGAAGAGATGTAGAATTATTTATAAGATGGGTGATTCCTTACATTATTAAAGGAACGATTTAGAACAGATTGAAATTCTGTTTGGGAGATTATATAACCACTGAGACCTTCCCAGGCTGCAAGATTCCCTCTCACAGCACTTCACAGCAGGGGGCTGGGAGAAGAATGATGGGAATGTTGAGGAAAATGGCTTTGGTGATGTGCACTCATTTGCACTTACTGCTGGGTGTCTGGGTTTTACAGGACAAGTTGCTGGGGTCCCATTCATCTGCAGATGTGTGACATAAATGCAATTTCTGGCTGAATGTTCAATGAAAGCCCATTGTCTCACTTCCCTGGACAAGTCACAGTACATTGTGCATTCTCAGGGCTTCAGCTTATTACTTTGGTTTGCCTTATAGACTTTGCTGCTAAAGATCCACATCATAGCTTCCCAGTAGGTTTGTCCCCAAGTAGTTTATAAAAATCCACTGTTACTTTATTCCAAGGTAAGAAATGCCTCATGGTATTATAAACAAGCAGGCTGAAAATTGTTATTTATGTGGCTTCCTAATAGCAATTTGAAATATAGGGCATAAAATTACTAGCTTACAATATTGTTCAATATTAACAGTGGGAAGGGTAATATGTAAAACAGACATTAAAGGATTAGCTGCAAAACACATTTCACTAGGTTAAATCATTTCTTGGCAAATAGCAGTTTCCAGCTATTACATAGGATTCATCAAGTCAAGTGGATTTATTTTTATTTTTCTATTATTTGCCAAATATATTCTCTGCTTAAATTTCAATTTTGTAGGTTTTTTCCCCCCAGACATATTAGGGGAAACTGTCGAAACAGAAACTGAGATAGAAATGATGCAAGACTTTGAACTCTCTCCTGCTTCCCCAGCAAATCTTCCACTGAGTGGGCCATAAAGACTCCACTGCAATATCTGAGAGAAAAGTACATGGATATGATATGACAAATACCTGCATGACAGATTAGGGAGTGACAACTGCAGCAGAAAATTCAGTGAAAAAAGGCAAATCCTTCACAAGACATACAACAATGTTCCCACTGTTCTTGCTTTAGAATCTAGACGCACACAGCACTTTGTTCTCATCAAGCACATCTGGAATTTAGTAAACAGTGAATTTGTGAACTAGCACCAAGAAGGTGAAAACGAAATTTCTAATCTCCTAGGGTGGAAATTGTAGAGTATTAAGCAGATTCTCGATGCATAAATATAAATAACATAATCTCTCTATTTTCTTCTGAGACAGTTGCCAGTTATCGTAATCCTAAAATTATTCCGTCTTCCCAAATCCCTAAAGATTTATTAATTTTCATAAATTGCTTTGATGGAAACTTTCCTCAAAGATGCACAGTAATCTTCCCTGAGCTTTCCTTTCATTTTATATCATGGGCAGCATTCAACCCAGAGAATTCCAAAAGTGAGTTCTTTTTTAAAGGAATTGGTTATGGATCTATAAATAAGTATTACAAAGAAATGAGCATTACCGAGAAAAGAAATTGTTGTAAGACTTGTTTGTGCAACTGCGAGAAATTCACATCCCTGAAAAGTAATTATGATTATAAAACTAAGGGTTTGCTTTGAAGATTTGATAGTAATCAGCTGGTTTTAAAGACAAGGCTTTTTTCCTTAGACTGGGCTGAAAATTACAAATATTTCTCCTCAAATGCCCCATGTTAATAATTTCACAGGTTTCAGGATATTTACTACATATAAATCTTTATTGATTTATTTGACTGTTTGATGTTGGACGGTAAATATCTTTTCATAAACCGATCAAAAACTAATGAAATAATAGCTAGATGCAGCCGTGCATGCCCATAATCCCTATGACTCAGGAGTCTGAGGCAGAAGGATTGCAAGTTTGAGGCCAGCCTGGGAAACTTAGTGAGACCCTGTGTCAAAATAAAATTGAAAAGGGGTGGGAGTGCAGGCTTGTGGTCACAGGCTTGCTTAGTATGTATAAGGCCCTATTTTAAATCCCAGGTACCACAAAACAAAATAAACACCATGAATAAGATGGCCTCCAACCTGAATGCATAATGATTTGGTCGCTGTTAAAACATGAATCACTTACTAGAAAAGCCAATGGCTGAAAAACAGCAGATGTCTCCCATACCAATGTGTCACCATGCTCTACCCCGGATAAAAGTCCAGGGCACAAGATGTGGCCATATCATGGGACTACCAAAACACTTCAATTGACTGGAATCCAATGGACACAAATGCTCAATTAGCTAGCATATTTAAAATAAACAGAATAATAACTATAAAACTATTTTATAAACATTTAGGATAACTCCTGGGCTTAGCTTCACAATAGTTCCTTAAACTCCCAATCAGGGAAGCAGGAGATCATGTGACCCCAGATGATACATATTGGGATTTAAATCTCAGTTTGGTGTGACTTCACCTTTTGAGGGTAAGTTGCTTCACCTTTTGAGTCTGTGTTTCCTTTAGGGATAACAAGAACAATAGTAGCTCCCAGGGATCTAGTGAAGACTTGAAATTTAAGACAAGGTACTCTTAAATTCATAAGGTTGAGGTAAGGATCTAAACTTTTAAAAGATTTGAGGTATATTAGATTCTTTAAAATGTTAGCTAATTCTAGGACCAAGGACATAACATGTGGGACCCAGTACAGTGTGCCCTTTGTTAAAAAGATATGAAGAATTTCCAGATGGTGACAGCAGAGCATTAAGTCAGATGGGGCCTTCCTGGGTCCCTGTGGGACTGCAGTCCTGGCTGTTACCTTCTCTGGTTATCAGTAGACTGTGAATGATATCCCATAATCAGTGAGGATCTAGTTATGTTCTCTGTGCTGAGCTTACTGGAGCTAAGTATGGACTTTGGAATTTTAATGTAATTTTTCAATAATAGTAGAATGTTGTGCTGTTGTTTTGGTCTATCTGTCCTCAGGTGATGTTAGAGCCAAGTGTATGCCTGCTATTATATACTGAAAGTATAACCTAATATGAGAATCATCTCTGTTGAAGAATTACCCTCTTGGTGGCAAATTCCAGGAAGTGTCAAGTCAAGTACAGGTGCCCAGCTGAGGTAGGACAGATATAAGCAGCAAGGGAGAGGGAGGTCGGCTTTGCCAGTGCTTAGTCACGGTTGCTTTTCATTCAGAATGTCAGGTGCAGCTTGCTCTAAGCACCTGCCACTGTTAGTGTTTCCTTTCCTGTCCCCCATAGGATGACTGCCCATGCCCTGGAATAGGCTTCTGCCTAAAGAGGAAATAGAGGAGAAATCCTCTGCTGAGGCATCCCATTGGCCTCCCTCCCAGGATGGCCTGGGTGGAAGTGAGTAGAACCAGTGTCCTGTGTTCACATCCTTCCCTGTGTCCACCCACCTGATGTTCCTGACCAATCTTCATGCCTTAATACTCCAGTTTTCTTGATCCTGAAGCTGATTTGGTGACACTGTCCTGTTGCTACCCATGGTCCCTAACATGACACAGACTTAGGACCAGTTCTGAATAAAATCCTGGACAATCACTCAAAATGTATGAAATGGCAAATGAACTCTTGAGAGTTCTACTCCACACAACCTTTCCTGATTGGTCCATGAGAAATGAAGTATTCTTTGCCACTGCACAGTGGAGTCATGGCCCCTCAGAGATAGAAACAAATGAGAGTGTTCACTTTCTCCTGTCTCCCTCTCCTTGAACTGCAATGTTTAACCATAATTATTAAGTATAAGAACAGCTGTAATACTGTCATCGTATGATACTTGCAATACATACCTCACAATATGAAAATTCTTTAATGATTTCTTTCTTATTTGTTTTACCCAGGACCAAGATGAACATGTCAGGTGGCACCAAAGTACCCCGCTGTTAGTCAATGGAGTGCTTGTAAGAGTTTTAAATTTCTATTTACATTTATTTCTTGAATCTGTCACTAGACTGTAGAATCACCTGAAGGAATTTGGTAGTTCTCAATACGATCTCATTATTGACATTTATGTTGATCGATGTTGGCTCTTACAGAATTGGAATCTGCAGATCAATTCCCTGATTAGATTCTTTCTCACTGCTGCCATAATCATTTTATCGCATAGGCTGCTGCTATCAAAAGCTGCTTTATCACTACGTAATGGGACAGGCTGAATCAGTTCCTCTAGTATGTTACAAGAAATAATGAAGTTTTCCTGGCTTTAAATCTTACTTTTCTCAAGTCTTAAATTCCCCTGGTAATTACATTTATATAAAGGTTAATTTGAACTTATTCTCCCTTAAATGTATCCTCCATGAAAAAAAACTGATGTTGAATCATAAGAGAAATGTTCACCATACTCCTTGAAATCATTTTTCTTTTCTTTTCAGACAGTTTCAGATGTCAGATTTTAAAATGGGTACTATCTACGTGGTTGTCTTGGCCACAACACCAGGGTGAGGAAACTCTGCAAGAGAAAGACAAATCCTCTCTGATGCTACTTCGAGCCCCATGACCAATGCTGTGAAGTCCAAGAAAAGACCAGTGTGGTATCTCCACAGGAGCCATCCTGAAACCTGGGGAACACGAGTCAGGATCTATGTTTTACTTAAACATGGTTAGGAAAGACACCAAATATGAAGTGTATTCATCCAATTATTTTCTGCAGGTTAGCATTACACTATTCCTAGGAGGCATAATACAAATTATACAAATTATTGTCCTTGATTCCACACAGACTTATGATATCTGAGAAATTTATAATATATATTCTCAGAGGTTCTTAACATGAGATCCCATGGGTCATGCATAGAATTCAGGGCATTTATGAACTTGAAGAGAAAAATGTGCATCTTTGATTTTACTAAACTTCAATAAAACTTTAGCACATCCTTCAGTTATGAATGTAGGCATCAAATTACTAAGGTATAAGCTTGTGAGACTTTATGTAGAAATCACAGACATCTTGTCACATTACAATTTTTTAAAAATCTCTAAATATTGTATTACACATCGTTTAAAAACTATGTCAGACCTGCCTTTCTGATTTTATTTTATACTTTAGAAATGAAGCCCCCATATTACTACATCATATTTGCTTTTTTCAACATTTTGGTAACTATGCTTCAATATACAGTTGGCCCTCACATCTGTGGCCACTGCTTCCATGAATATGACCAACCATAGATCGAAAATATTTGGTAAAAACCTGCTTCTTTACTGAATGTGCACAGAAATGATTTTTTTCACTATTCCCTAAATAATCTAACAACTGTTTACATAGTGCTTACATTGTATCAGGTATTATCAATAATCTGGAGATGATGTAAAGTGTGCAGGGGGATGGACTTAGGCTGTTTGGAAATACTATGTCATTTTATGTGAGGAACTTAAGCATCTGCAGATTTTGGTATCTGTTGGGAGTTTTGGAAGTAATCCTCTGTGGATTCCTAGGGAAAACTGTAAATGGTTTCCTTTATAATCCTATGTCTTTCATTTTGTGTATTTAAAAGCATCATTCTGAGAAAGAGAACATGGGCTTCTTTGATATGAAAAAATGGTCCATGGCTAAACAATGGTTACATACTCCAATTACCTAGCTGCTCCCCAACCTCCCATTTCACTCTGCCAGTGGTGTGGAGCCCTTCTATTGTTAAACTGACTTTCCAGATGTGTGAAAGAAGATGGGTGGATTTCAGCCAGATAGTGTCCTGGCCATTTACCTCTGGAACCTGGAGGCGCAGTTCTGGTTGGATAAGGATCTTACCTTAATTTGAATCTCTACTGAAATAATTGGTTTTCTTTTCATTGCCAAGGTGAGCACTACAGTTATGATTGTTATGTATTGTTGCAATCTATACCTTAATAGCATCTTAGCCCTGTGGTGGGCTCACAGAGAAACTGCTTTCAAACTTCAAAAGGCCATTAAAACATGTGCAGATGTCTGGAAAATTAATACCATTATCTAACTCTCACCCTTTGCCTGTAGGAGGCAAAGAAGAGACAGGCTTGTGAAAGATATTAGAGATCAATACACAGTCATAAAGCAAAGAGCTGTCCTTCCAGGGATTGCGGGTGGTGACCAGTGAGAAATCTGACAGTGCTTTTGAAAAGACTTCTCATTAGATTTTTAAAAAGTCATTCACTCAAAGTGTTAAAAATTCAAAGAAAAAATGGGGATAAGATGAAAGGTGTAAGAGAGAGAAAGAAATAAAGATAATTTTCTGCCACCCTACTTCAATTTGGGTATTCAAGGTCCCCGGCTCTGGAGAGCAAGTGTATTCATTGATTCACATGACAGAAGCTGAATTTGTCAAGGTTGATGTTGAGCAAGTTAATGTCTATGTTCAAAAGTGTTTTTGCATTTTGAAAGACTTAAGCTTTACATTACTTCCTGTAAAATTCTTGGCATAGGAGATATTCTCATAGGCAGTTTCAAGACTTTATATAAAGTATCCAGGACCACAATTATATTCTCTTCCCTTCATTTTATTTCCAACATATTTTATTCTGTAAGTGTTCCAGGAACCCCAATAAGATTGAAAACATGATGATTTTTTTTTTTTATCAGAGAATGGAAGCTTTATGTTTTTATTATAGGATTTTCTTTTTTGGAAAATATTCTTCAATTTTGAAAGAGGACAGAGAAAGAAAATTCTATAAAAGACATTTTTTACTTTTTCCCTCTCAGAAAGATGAAATTGACCATTGAAAATACACTGGGAACACTTAAGAAAATATTATATAGAATCCGATCTCTAGATAACCTTTTGAAAGAAAATCTGAAAACAATCACAGATTGTAGGTAACCCATCTTTTTGAATGGAAAATATTCCTTTCAAGTTCAAGATGGTATCTACCAGGATTGCACCTAGCTTTCAGGTGCACCATTATTTTTAGGTGTTTGTTTTTCTCACACAGAAAGAAGTCCACAGAGAGATGGTCATTGACATTTGGGGGACTCTCTATTACTACACTGCAACCTAGCCTATCCTAATTGATTTAGTGAACTAACATGAAATATCAACCAGGAAGAAAAGTGGCAAAAGTAGGCTAGAACAGGTTCATGGGTCATGTATCTGAATCACATTTTAATTGTATGGGGAGTGTTTATGGGAGATACAACCTTTTGGAAGAGATGTTTTCCTTTTAAAGTTCAAAATAAATAAGGATTATCTAAGAATTCTATTCAACTGCAGAAAGAAACAAAACAAAACAGAAAGCAATACTTATAGGGACTTCGGTTTATATGGGTTTTTATTCTTCACACAGTTAAATACCCTGAGGCAGGCAGTTCAGGGCTGGGGCAATGTTCACTGATGGCATCAAGGAACCAAACTCTTCCCATCTTTCAAGCTTTCCCAACTTTTGTGTGGGTTTCAAGTCAAGATGGTTGTTATTCATCCTGGCATTGCTTTCTCCATTTTTGCGATAGGAAGAAGGGGTATGAATGAAGAACAATAGCAATTGTGTGTTATTCACTGACTGAGAAAGCAAAAGCTTTCCCACAAATCCCCATGGCAGATTTTAATTTAGATTTTGTAGGCCAGAACCAGGTCTATATGGACACTCACAGAGCTGAGAAATAATGCATTTGGCTTTCTAGTCTTTGCAGTAGATAAAAGAAGGGAGAAGAGATTGACCAAGTATGGTAGTCATGAATGCTGCTTGTTAAATATTCTTTCCCCCTGGGAACATATCCTCTTGTACTTCCATGACCTTTTGTGGTTGAGTGTAGTCATGTTACTAGTTCTGGTTGAAGAATTATGAGTAGAATGCTTCAGACCACAGCATTTTTAATGAAATATGATACTCTCCCACCCCACCGCAGGCTCTTTTTTCCTGGCCTGGTGGCTGGTAATGTTTGAAATGGTGACTAGTTCACCATCCAGGTCTCTTGACTGTCCAGGGTGTGCAGAGCTCCCCTGATGTCTTACTAAAGACATGCAGCATGAGCAAGAAATGAATCTTTGTGTTTGAAGTCATAGAGGCCATGGGGTTATTTGTTACTGCTGTGTAATCTTTCCTATCCTGATTCAGTGAGTCAACCAAAATGTCAGTCATAATGAACAAACTTGAGAGACAAAAGAAGTCTCAGATAGGCCCATGTATCAGACATCTCAGAACACACACTGATTTCAGTGGGGCAATATCCTGAGGTCAACCTTCTCCACTTCAAGTGCAGTTAGGTGAACTTTAATTCATAATGTTTTCTCTGTCCTTGTACTACCCACAGGACACAGACAAATTATTCCTCTCTCCTGTGTCTCTACATAGGTGAGTGGTTAATGAAACATAGCATGTTCAAGGTAAGCCACCAAATTTAATATGAACTTCCGGGATGACCATCCATGATAATTTAATGCATGATAATGAGGGATGGCATAGTTTATGACTAGCCTAGTTAATGATATAGTTCACATCTCTGAGTGGAGAGTGTTTCCTTATGAGGAAGATAAAAAGGCTGTAGGGAAAGGGTAGATGAGTAAGTTAAAGTATTAGTGGCTTCTTTGGTTATATTAAGTATCTGATTTTATCTCTAAATATAGCATTTCACATCCTCAGCAAAGTCAATAGGAATTCACTCAATAGTGGCAGGGCTTATCCATAAGGACCCCAAAGCTTCCAGTATCAAAGCATTGCAACAGAGGGCAAGTCATATGTGAGAGGAAAGGGAACATTAGTAGAATTCAATAAAAAGGAGGTGATTGTTTGACTGGCTGTTTCATGTTTCACTGTGGCTTGCATTTCATTTTAACTAACTATTCCTGACCTTACTGTGAGATAGGAGAGGCAGGCCATGTGGATTTATGCCAGCTAAATGGTTGGTTCCCCAACAGATGGTAACAAAGAATCTTACACAACATATGTAGGTGCTGAAAATCACTTAATGTGACTTTAGTTGGGTGCATCTGGCTGGAAATGCATTAGGTCTGGGGACACTAAATGGCTACAAGTACAGTTATGGATGTGGTCTCTTCTAAGCAACTGTACTCTTGTTGTTCTCACTTGTAAAGGGCAAAGGTTAGTTTGGAAATAGTAACAGAAAAACAGAAGACCATTGTCACAATGCTACATTTAACATGGATCTTTCAATTGCTCATTTAAAAGAAGGGACAAGATAACTCATCTCTTCCTTTTGCAAAAGTGCAGATTTCTTTAATTTCCTTGAATGTGTGCATGTTTCATTTTTGGTGGTTGTTTGGAGTGTCAATTTTAAAGCAAAAAATAAAATACATATTTAGTAAATATTTAAGAGATTTACATATCCTAAACATGCAATGCAACAGTCATAGTTACAGTTCCTTTTATAGATTTCAGTGGATTCCCACCTTATAAGCAGCATAAATTCTTTAAATCTTTGAATCATTTAATTTTATGTATTCTTTTGGTATCTCATTTGGGAGTTATGGGGTGTGAAATTTGCAGCATGATGAGAAAACAATTAACCAGCACACCTGTTGTTCATGCATGTCAGACTCAGGGAGGGCCTGCTGGAGCTGGTATTTTATTCCACAGCATGCTGTCAACCAAAGGGCTAGCAGAGATGACCTAACGACACCAAATGGCCTTTGTGTTTGTATTACATGCCTTATGCTTTGCCCCGATGTTGAAATGATACTTGCTTCTCAAGTCAAAATCGTATGGTTTGTAACCCATAACAACAATTTGGGTTATGAGATTTGCAGGCTTAACAGAAAAATTAAAGTTAAGATTTGCTACAGAAGGAATAAGATGTGACAACATGGTGAGTGTTGAATGCCTACTATGCCTAAGTAAATTAGTTTACAGTTAAAGAAAGGGGGAAACAGGACACCTTGGGTTTGTTCAGATACAGAAACGTTATTTTTTGCTACCTTTCCACTAACAGACTGTTGGTAGCAGAAGGAAGTTTTTTTTTTTAGATTTTTTAATTTAATTTAATTTTAGTTAATTGTACACAAATGGAGTACAACTATCATTTTCTGGTTGTACACAAAGTAGAATCATACAATTTGCCTATTCATATATATACATAGGGTCAAGATGTTTGTCTCATTCTATTATCTTTCCTTCCCTGCCTCCTCCCCATGCCTCAGTTTTCTCTAAACACAATTCATCCCCTCTCCATTCTTCCTGTACCTCCCCCGACCCCCTCTATGTGTCATCAATCACTTGTAAGAGAAATCATTCCACCTTTGGGTTTTTGGGATTGGCTTATTTCACTTAACATGATCTTCTCCAATTCCATCCATTTACCTGCAAATGCCATAATTTTATTATTCTTTATGGTTGAATAATATTCCATTGTGTATATATACCACAATCTCTTTATCAATTCATCTATTGAAGGGCATCTAGGTTGGTTCCACAATCAAGCTATAGTGAATTGGGCTGCATAAACATTGATGTGGCTGCATCACTGTAGTATGCTGATTTAAGTCCTTTGGGTATAGGCCAAGGAGTGGGATAGCTGGGTCAAATGGTGAATCCATTCCAAGTTTTCTGAGGTATCTCCACACTGCTTTCCAGAGTAGCTGCACTAATTTGCAACCCCACCAGCAATGTATGAGTGTACCTTTTTCCCTACATCCTCGCCAACACCTGTTGTTGCTTGTATTCTTGATAATAGACATTCTAATTGGGGTGAGATGATATCTTAAGGTAGTTTTCATTTGCATTTCTCTTATTACTAGAGATGTTGAACATTTTTTCATATATCTGTTGATTGCTTATAGATCCTCTTCTGTGAAGTGTCTGCTTATTTCCTTAGCCCATTTATTGATTGGGTTATTTGTATTCTTGGTGTAGAGTTTTTGAGTTCTATATATATTTTGGAGATTAGTGCTCTATCTGACGTTTATGTGGCAAAGCTTTTCTCCCACTCTGTAGGCTCTCTCTTCCCATTGCTGATTGTTTCCTTTGCTGAGAAAAAGCTTTTTAGTTTGAATCTATCCCAATTATTGATTCTTGCTTTTATTTCATGTGCTTTGGGAGTCAGGTTGTTTTTTGTTTTGTTTTTATCTTAACTGCTACTTAAAATTTTAATTTGGGGGCCTGGCGTGTAGCTCAGTGGTAGAGCTTACCTAGCTTATACAAACCCTGAGTTCAATCCCTGGTACTGTGAAAAAATGAATTAGGGGACTATGAGGCCAATAACAAAAAAACTAATTTTCAGCTTTGATTTGTTCTTTGCTGTGCTAACATAATAGGGACTTAGAGCCTGTTTTTGCTAGAAGCCCTAACTCTTCACTTGGGCCTGTATATGCCCAATGGGTAATTAAAAAGAGGATAAAGCTTGGCATCTCTGCCTTCATTTGTATCTCTTCCCTTTGTCTTAAACTTTGTCTCAGATTCTATACATAGGCATATCAATCATTTAAGGAGTATTCATCTAAAGTGGGTGGGTAATCACTTCCTTCAAGGCTGGACTGAAGACACCAAGGTAAAAGTAAGATAATTTCAAGATCTGCAGGGACATTCAACTGCCAGTTTTTACAATGTACTGTTCCAAACCCTTGGACTGTCACACCTCCCAGGAACAGTGGCACGTTGCAGGCAGATACTCCAGGATGTGACTGCCACCCCTAAGCAGAACCAATCATCTCACTGGCCTCAAACTGCTTCCTTTCCAGATTCACAGGTCTGATAGGTAAACATCCTGAGAAGCAAATGGAGATTGCCCCCTTGTGATAAGACCTTACTGTGATAAGGACTTCCAGAGCCACCTTGCAGAACCAGAACTGAGATAAAGATCAACCAGACCAGTTTGACCAAGACTTTTTAAATTATTATTATTATTATTATTATTATCATCATCATCATCATCAAAATCATTATTATATGTTACAATTATACATAATGGTAGGTACTGGGGAATGAGATTAATCAAATGATATTATGTGTATGTATGAATATGACACAAAGTCTGCTTCATTGCACATACCTCTTGTCCCTGGTCTTACTTCTTTCTCTATTTAAACCTAAAGCTCATGTCAGTACTCTGAAGACAGGGCTAGAAACACTGATTCCCTTGTCTTGCCTGTATGATAATAGTGATTAAACTTCCTTTCCTGTTGTCATCATTACTCTTTCTGTTTGGGGCAAGCAGCCAGACCTGAATTGTTTGGGCCTTAGTCAGGCCTTTGACCTGGGACTTTAGTAAGCCAAGAGGGGATACCTGCTTTGTTTATAAGGATGGTTCTTACCCTATTTGGATCTAATGCCCATTGCAAACAAATTTCCTATTTAACTGGCAACCAATGATGTTCACAGGTATAACCTACTATACAGAAAAGAAATAACAAAGCAGGCTCAACTGCTCTCTCTCAAAAGGCCTCCTTTCAAGGTTGCACTTGGCTGACATCTGGATGCAGGAGGGTTCTCACCACCCTAAGAGTGACTTAAATTGTCTAAACTATTTGTGCAATGAGATGAATATTAGAACATGCTTTCTTCCTGAAATTTCAGAATTTTGTTATGTTCCAGGTGGAGGATGCCAATATGAACAGTCTCCAGTAAAAATCCTGGGCACTGGGGCTCTGATGAGCTTCCCTGGTAGACCACATTTCAAATGTGTTGTTTTTACAGCTCATTGCCGAGGGAATTAGTATTGTACTGGAAGAGTATCCTTGGAAGCATGCAGCTGATCCCTTAGACTTTACCCTATGCACCAATTGCCCTTGCTGATTTTGCTTTGAATCCTTTCACTGTGGTGAACTTTAGCTATGAGGACAAGTATATGACTATGTGCAGAGTCCTGTGAGTCCTCTTAGAGGAACAGTACTGAACTTGGGAATCAAACTTGGGAACAGTACTGAACACATTGGCTTATAACAATTTCAAAAAGTATAATTCATAAAATCACATAAGAAGAAAAACACCCTGTTTATATAGAACAGTAGCTTTTTGATATGAAAATGCTCAGGCATCCCTCTCCTACAGAACACAATGTGGTCAGATGCTTACATAGCAAAATCACCACAAAAGCAATAGCCACAAACGTAGACCCTTACAGTTTTCTGGTGCTGGCAACTCAAATATGTTAAATGCCATTAGAACTAATGATGGGCTTTGGTGAAACAGTGAGAAATTGTTGTTAAAATTATAAATAAGATACAGTTCAATTCTTACTTGAAGAAGTCAAAGAAAATTCAGCTTATACTAAACTCATGTCAAAAATATTTTGCTTCTATGTAAACTGGTGTTAGAGTCTCTTCTTAGATAATTATAAATACTCATGAAAGTCTGGTGGGACCACTGAGGCAGTGAGACAAGGGCAATTTGGCAGAAGGTGTCTTTGTTCCCAGACCACAAAATATCAGTAGTGTTTCCCACACTCTGCATGTGCCAACAACATGCCCCAAATAGCTCATTCCAGGGTCTTCTATCAGCCTTCTTAAGAACTGGTCTTTGAGAATAAATTAATGAGGTTTGAGGACCCCTAAGCAATGCTTGTGGCTGGTGGAGACAATGTAACTTAATAACACCAATGAATGAAGTAACAGAAAGTGGGCGTTTCCCTAAGAGTTGAGGGTACACTTCAGTTTCACTTAGTGCAACACACGCTGCATCTACAAAGCAGTGGGTGTTGGGCAATATGCCAAAGGATCAGGCAGGAGTGGAGGCCTGGGAAGAGAGAGTGCTTGTGTTTAGGGGCAATGTTACACTCTCGTGTATCCATAAATGTGCCGATATGAGAAACAAGAAGGAAAGAGGTTGCTTTTTCTGCATGAGTTGAGGACCCACACTGTGAAGGTGGGAAATGTTATGATGTTATGGGTATCTGTCATTATTTTGGGGACAGAGTGTGATGGTACAGTCATGAAAATAATGGCAACTACAACAGTAAAAATGACGGAGCATTTACTGTGTGACAGGCCTGGTCCAAGTTCTCATGTGTTATTTCTATACTCACAATTTCTCTATGAAGTGGATGTGATTAGACCCATTTTATAGATGAGAATGGTGGCAAAGAAAGGTTAAAAAATAAAACCTCACTCAAGTTTAAAACACAGTCTGGCTGCATAGTGTGTGCTCTTAATCTCCATGCTATGAAGAATGTTTCAATAAATAGTAGTTAGAACAGCACTAAAAAGTACACAGAATTTTCTTGTCCCATGGCCTTGAATTTCTTTTTAATGATTCTTGCTTTGAATAAGGGCCTCAAAGATAGACAGTTTTCAATAGATTTCAGCTGAGTTGCTGAGATTTGATGGAGCTGTCACTTGTGTATTTGAAAGCTCTGACAAGGTCCAAGGTTGATCCAGTACTGGCTGTTGGTCTGCAAGGGAAGGACTATTATGTAGCAGTGAAGAACTATTATGTAACAGTGATGGCTTTGAAGTCAGGATTCTTTTCAAGTTGAGATCACACCAGCTGTGTGATCTTGTTTATATTTACATAAAACAGGGTGCTATGACTTGGATATGAGGCATCCTCCAAAAATTCCTGTATTAATGCAGTAATATTCAGAAGTAAAATAATTATAAATTATGAGAGCTAAAACCTGTCAGCAGATTGAGCCATCTGATGGATTAATAATTTGGATAGATTAACAGGCTGGTATCTGTAGGCAGGTAGGATGTGTCTGGAGGAAGTAGGTCCCTGGGAGCATGCCTCTGGGGCTTATATTTTGTCACTGGTGTTGCAATTGCTCTCTTTCTCTGTTTTCTGGCTGTTGTGAGCTGACCAGTTTTTCCCTACCACACCCTTCTGTCATGAAGTTTTGCCTCACCTCAGACCCTGAGCAATGGAATTGGCTGACAAATGGATGGACTGAGACCTCTGAAATTGTGAAACCATAAAAAAACTTTTCCTTCCCTAAGTTGTTGTCATGTATTTTAGTCAAAGCAATGAGAAGCTGAAAAACACACAGGGATATGATTAATGAAGATAATGTAGATTAGGCATTTCATGTGGTATGTGGACCATGGGGAGTATACAACATATCATCATTATTACCATGGGTCACCTCATAGAGCATGTGCTTGGTCCAAACCCAGAAATATCTCTCTCTCTTTCTCAAATGAACTTCCTGATATAGTCTGCTTTCCATAAATAACTATACTGGTTCAGCATATGACAAAACTAAGAAGTAGGGGTTTGTCATTGGTATTTTCCTGTACAACCTCACCAGAGAGCCCTACCTTCATTATCAATTATACCCATCACCTCCCAAGGCCTGGGCAGGCTTGGCCTGGCCATTACTCTATGTCAGAGCTATCCTTTCACTTTGGTTTCCAGCCGTCCAGTGGTGTCATCTCAACTCTGAGCTAAGAGACCTGGTGTCATACAAAGAAAATGGAGATGGAAGACTGAAGCAACTAGTTGTCACAGGGAAATATTCATAAATGTTCTTTTATAGTGACTAAAACAATATCAGTTCACCGAAGAAAACAACAGTCATGCTGCACTTATTGAATATTAGTAATAAAGTACTGTTGGGGTTTGGATCTAGAATGTTCCTCAAAGTCTCACGTGTTCAGAGGAAGAGCTGTTGGGAAGTGACTGGATCATGAGGACTCTGGTCTTATCAGTGGATTAATCCCTTGATTGACCAAGACATTACTGGGAGGTGGGACCTAGTTGGAGGGAGTCCTTCAGTGTCAGTGTGTCCTGAAAGGGTTTATCCTCTCTCTGGCTTCTTCCTCCCCACCCCGTGCCCTTTCAGTCTCTCTCTGCTTCTCTGCTTCCTGGCTGCCAAGAGCTAAACAGCTTTCCTCTGCTGCACCCTTCTACCATGATGTTCTGCCTTACCTTTAGGCCCAGAGCAATGGAGCCAGCTGATCATGGACTGAAACCTCTAAAACTATCGACCAAAATAAATCTTTCCTCTTCCAAGTTGTTCCTGTCAGGTATTTTGGTCTCAGCAATAAAAAGCTGACTAACACAGGTACAATGCAATTATTTTCCATTTATTAAAGCATCAAAATAAACAACTTGTCCTTTGAGGTGAAATAAGTTTTGAATTGTAGACTTGCAAACTGTATGCCTTGGGGAAAGGTTGAAGCTTATTTCATTTTCAATAAGATGGGGCAACAACACCTATCTCATGCAGTATTGGGGGAAATAAACAAGGTGATCTATAAGAAGCATCAGAACTTCCCCACATAAGATACTCAATAAGTGATAACTGTTATATAGAACAGGGATTTGCAAACCTCAACCTGGGGGCCAAATCCCCAGAATTGTAAACACAATTTTATTGGAATGCAGCCACACTCACTCATTTTCATATTAACTACATCTCCTTCCTCCTATCATGACAGACTGAGCAGCTGTGACAGAGACTCCACAACCTACAAGGACTAAAACAAATCTGGCCCTAGTCTGAAAAAAGATTTTTTTCAACCCTTGTTCAACTTGTAGTATTCTTCAGAATCACCTGGAAAGCTTGATAAGACTCAAGACTGTGGGAATCCTGACCAGAATTCTGAATCAGGACTTCTGGGTGGGGCCCAAATGTTTTCATTGTTTTTATAAGTCAAATTACTATTTGTTCTTTTCAGATATACATGACAGTAGAGTGTATTTTGACATATAATACATACATGGAGTATAACTTCCAATTCTTGTGGTTGTACATAATGTGCAGTTTCACATTATATATGAACATAGGAAAGTAATGTCCAATTCATTCTACTGTCTTTCCTATTCCCATCTACCCTCCTTCCCTTCCCTTCATTCCTCTTTGTCTAATCCAATGAACTTCTATTCTTCCCTCCCCCCTTATTGTGTGTTAGCATCTGCATATCAGAGAGAAAATTTGGTCATTGTTTTTTGGGGATTGGCTTATTTCACTTAGCATGATAGTCTCTAGTTCCATTCATTTGCCAGCAAATGCCATAATTTCATTTTTCTTTATGGCTCAGTTGGTTCCATTGTCTAGCTATTGTGAATTGAGCTGCTATAAACATTGATGTGGCTGTATCACCATAGTATGTTGATTTTAAGTCCTTTGGGTATACACAAAGGAGTGGGATAACTGGGTCAAATGGTGGTTCCATTCCACATTTTCTGAGGAATCTCTATACGGCTTTCCATAGTGGTTGCACCAATTTGCAGTCCCACCAAAAATATGACAGTAACTTTTTCCTGAAATCCATATGGAGCAGAATGAAATTTAACCCCTATCTCTTACCCTGCACAAAACTCAAAGTGGATCAAGGACCTAAGAATTAAACCAGAGATCCTGCTCCTACTAGAAGAAAATGTCCCAACTCTTGATCATGTCAATTTAAGAACCAACTTCTTCAACAAACTCCTAAAGCACAAGAAGTAAAATCAAGAATCAATAAATGGGATGGTATCAAACTAAAAAGCCTCTTCACAGCAAAGGAAACAATGAAGAGAGAGCCTACAGAATGGGGAAAATCTTTGCCACCTGCACCTCAGATAGAGCAAAGAACTAAAAAACACCAAAAAAATCAATAAATAAGCAAAGCAAATGTTTTCATCTTACAGATTCTCAGATGATGCTGATAGAGACAATGCAGGGACCCCAAGTGAGAATCATCAATAGTGAAACTTTTCAAATCCCTATAATTTCAAAAAGGTTATACAAATTGTTAGGTTGGCTTTTTGGCTGTTGATAAACAACTTAAGAAACATTTTTTAAAAACTCTATCTGGTGTTCAGGGCCACAGATTTTCAGGGCCTTTATAGATTTCATGACTAAGGGTGTTAACTTCCCCCATCCTCCAGCTCACACACAGTGAAAAACACAACCAATAAAACCCAAGATATCTGTTCCTCTTATACAAACTCACTTTGGTTCCCTTCTCCTATTCAAAGCCAAAGGACCTTTCTAATGTTCTTCTGACAGTAGTAAAACCAGTATCTGTGGTTTCAGTTTTCTGAGATCAACCTCGGTCAGAAAACATCGAATGGAAAATTCCAGAAATAAATAATGAATAAGTTTTAAGTTGCCTGCTATTCTGAGTAGCATGATGACCTCTTACATCATTCTGCTCAATCCCATAGGGGACATAAATCATTCTTCTGTCTAGTGTATCCGTGCTGTATATGCTACCTGTACATGAGAAACACAGTAGCTATCTCGGTTATCACCTAGTCAAGTGCTTGTGTTCCCACATTCCTTAGTTAACTAAATCATGGCCACAAAGTGAAAGAGCAGGAATGCCACCAATTGGCATATGCCAAAGAAAAATCATGAAGTATTTCCTTTAAGTAAAAAGGTGAAAGTACTCAAGAAAAAAAAAATCAGATTGAGAATGGTCAGATATTTTGAGAGACAGAGCTTACATTCACACAATTTTTATCACGGTATTTATCAAGATAAATAAAATAATCTTATAATCTTATTATCAAATAATCTTATTAACAAATAAAATAATCTAAAATAATAAATTTTATTATTAAAATAATAAAAAAATATATATATATACACATATATATATATATATTTTTTTTTTTTTTTCTCCTGGAGTTACCTTTAGGGACCTTCGGCCCCTGAGCCACATCCCCAGCCCTATTTTGTATTTTCTTATTTAGAGACAGGGTCTCACTGAGTTGCTTAGTGCCTTGCTAAATTGCTGAGGCTGGCTTTGAACTCGGGATCCTCCTGACTCAGCCTCCCAAGTCGCTTGGATTACAGGCGTGTGCCACCACGCCTGGCTTTATCATGGTATATTTTTATAATTGTTCTATTTTATCATTGTTGTTAATCTCTTACTGTGCCTGATTTATAAATTAAAATTTATTATAGATATGTGTGTATGTATAGGAAAACACAAAGTATGCATAGAATTGAGTATTATTCACAGTGTTAGGCATCCCATGGGCATCCTGGATCAGATTCGATCCCTGTGGATAAAGAGCAGTTTACTGAACGTTCCTTTCTTTATCCCTCTCTCAAGATCTTAGTGAAAAAGTCATTTTCACATTACCCTTTCCAACTCCCAATTTTTAAAAACTACCTTTAAAAGGATACACAGAGTTAAAAATATGCATTAAAAGTTCTCAAAAGTGGGATACACCAATATTTTATTTATATTTTAATTTGGAGGGGTGCAAGGAGGAAGTTGGGAGTACTAAACTGACCAATTGGTGCATCTGGTAATTATGCTAAGGTGCTAAGAATGAAAAATTGCTTACAGTTTCTCTCCTTGCAAGAGCTGACAGGAACTAGGTGAGTAACCAGTCTCATTGCAAAGACAAAGGGCCCGGGTTGAATGCACCCTCTGTGGTCATCAGTAAAAGAGGCGTTTTGGAGACTTGTTTCACTTTCCAAATCATAACACAGACATAATAGCACCAGATGAGCCCATTTTCCCCATCTATTGAGTACTAGAAAATCCAGAATACTGAATATTAGGGAAAAAATTACAAAACAACTTCATCTTATTGAGATTGACAGCTAGGGTCTATAATTTACCATCCATCATCAAGTGTGAGAAGAACAAAATGCAGTAATTTTCAAAAGAATATGAAAAGGATCAGTGGTATTTAAAGGTCTTTTACTTTTTAAAAAATTATGCACGTAATATATGAAAGCATTCCTATAGTAAAACTCCAAATAATGTTGAAATGCATAAAGTGACATTCAAACTTATTCACAGTGCTCCCTTTTCCCATCCTTTCCATCAGTCCCATTTTTCTTGACAGAAAATTGTTTAATCTGGTGTGGAATCTTCCAGAAAATTTCTGATTCAGGTAATTTCCTAATACAAATACTATTTTTTTTTTACAGACGTAAATGGATAGCTTAGAACTCTGTATGTTGTTCTGTAGCTTGTTTTTATATTATTTTATTTTTTTTACGTAATAGGGTATTTTGGAATTTTTTTTATCAGTACATGAAGATCAATCATCCTCATTTTCCTCCTGAATGGTGTTATAGCACATGAAAGATCCATTTTTCTTTATGTCATTGCCACTAAGGACAATTATGACTATTTATAATTGTCCTTATGAACAATGCTATATAAATATTCTAATATTTATGTGAGCAAGTGTGCAGGGTAGACACCAAGAATTGGCATTTCTGGGGCTGAAAATATGCATGCTTAATTTTTGTTATAAAGATCCAAATAGGCATCTAAGAACACTGAACTACTTACTCCTCATGATCCAATCATTGGATAACAATTGCAAAATATTTGTCAAGCATGTTATCTTATTTCTGTTTTATTTTAATTTCTTTGATAATTACTAACTCACTTGATTGCTTACTGGATATATGCTAGGTTTTACCCACTTGTGAATTGGTTCAACATAATTCTTAATCATTTTTTTCTTTGAGGTTGTCTTTATTGATTTGCAGGGTCTCTCTCTTAATAATATATGTATACAATAACATCCATATATATGTATGTATACAAAATATACATACATATATATGGATGTTATTGTAGGAATTTTTATTTCCTATTGATTTTTAACTTTGCTTATGCTATCTTCTAAATAGAACTGCTGTTTATTTGGTTGACTGATTTGGTGTCACATTTAAATATATCAGTTGTTTTCTTTATGACTTCCAGATTTTGTATCTTGCTTAAAAATACCTTATCCATCAATTTTCATATACACAAACACACACGTACATGTTTGTGCATATATAAAACAATTCTCATACACATATATATATACACACACATACATATATATACATACCTACATGTGTATGTATATATGGATGTATTTATTAATTTTTTGCAGTAGTAGGGATTAAACCTAGGTTCTCACAAATGTTAAGAAAGGTCCTCACAAATGCTCTACCATTAAGTTATATCCCCAGCCCTCTTACAATTTTATTTTGATACAGGGTTATGTTATGCTGCTCAGACTGACCTCAAACTTATAACTCTCCTGTCTCAGCTTCCTGAACAATTGGGATCACAGGCATGTACTACCATGCCCAGCTTCCAAGATATTTTACATTTAACACATTAATCCATCTGAAATTTGGCTTTTACATTTTTAGAGCTACAATTTTTTAGACATTCATTAATGACTATTATCTCCTCTCCTAATTTAACATACCTCTATCATGAACAAAACTATCATTTAAACATTGCTTCAGGGAATCTTTTGTTTCTTTCATCCATTTTCTACTACTGTGCCTGGATCATATTGTCTTAGTTGTAGTTTTTAACTTATTCTGAAATTTGGTAAAGTCCAGCTTCAGTGCTGTTTCAAGAATTTTCATTCAGTTCTTGTCAGGGTCCATAAAATGACTTTAATTACCCTCAATTTGAGGATTTAATACTTTGTTGTATTGTTGGGTCTTCCCATCCAGGGACGCTGTATCATGTGATAGGATGAACCTTTTACTGTCCAGCAAAATTTTATAGTTTGCATCACATAAGCTGTATATACCTCTCAAATAGGTTTGCTTATAGGCATTTGATTGTATTTGTTGTTACTATTAATGCATTTTCTCCTACTAAATTTTCAAGTTAATCATTGTTGGTATGTAGAAATGTTATATTTCTTTTTATAGTTCAGTATTATGAGTAAAATTTCTTACTGTAAAGTTTTTCTAGTAATGTCCTTGGACTTTAGAGATTACAGTTTTCAGAAATAAAGGCAACTACATGTCATTCTTTCCATCATTTATGCCACCTATTCTTTACTTTTCTTCCTTTATTGACCAGTTATTACTAAATAGTAGCAATATATATTAATTTGTATTTTTTTGTGTGATTTTAGTATGTTTAGTATGAATGTGTGTACATTTCACCGTTCAAAATGATACCATAGGATTCTAATAGACAACTTCTAGCTTGCTGAGATTTCTTTTTCTCTTTAGGTATGGATATGTAATTTCTGGCAGTTATTAAGATAACTATGGATTTTTCCCTTTATTTTTAATTTAAAGGATTACATTAATGGAATCAATAAAGACCATCTTTGCACCACTGGAATAAATTTTGCTTAGTAATAATTTGTTGTAACTTTTAATTTATCAAAAAAAACAAAAAAAACCAGTATATTGACCTTTCCTTGAAGGAAACACTGTGCTCAGAGGTCGGATCTGGGAACCTTCATCCCAGCTCCTTACTACATCAAAATTCCAAGATTGAGCATCTTTAGGGCACCTTCTCCTACCTTTCCCACAACTTCCCTGTTGTGAGAGGGCAGGCCTTTGACTCATAGTGCTCCCATTTGAAAGAAAAATTACGTCTATTTGAAGAGGTAAAATGTATATTTGAAAATAAAGAGACCCACAGAATTTAATAGGCATGAAAGAAAATGACATCAAAATCTATATAGATTTCAGGGTTGTTCAAGTGAATATGACAGTAAGCCTTTTTGTTCTGTTTTGCTCTCATTTATTTTTATTTACTTTTTAAACTTTTGGAACATGTGACAAATTTTATTGACAAAGGGGGGACTCCTGTCCTCATTCACCCAACACACACACATCTGTGGGTACATGAGATGTCATATATGCTCACTGGTTCTAACTATGCCTTTCCAAGAATATAACTATAAGTTCAATAGAAAAGCCACTAGACAGAGTGGAGAAAGAGAACCTCATTGGGAGTACCTAAAACTAGAACTGAAAGCCTGGTAGAGTGTTGTGTGTGCTGCTTCTCCACCCAGTTCATACATGGCTGTGGATTGGCTCTGACACACACAGATGAGGGGAGCCAGAGAGCCCCTCTCTGACCTTCCAGGCCCTGGAGCAGACTCCCTGGGGATCCCCGGAAGGGATATCTGTGGGTGGCCCTGGAGTCAGGCCCAACTCATTTTGTTGTGTTGCTCACAACAACATTTTCATAGGAAAGAATGGACTTAAGATGAAAGGTAAGGTTCCACAGGTTATCAGTCAAGGTTTAATTCAGAATTTTTCCATGCTCTCATAAATAAGAGATGTATGTTTCTTTTTTGTTCATTTCTTTTGTGTTCAGTTTCACTATCTGGTTTAGCATAGACTTTTACAAGAAGTTAGGAAAGTTTCCACCTAAAATGGTTTAAATAACAACAACAAAAAAGTATGTGTCAAAAATGGTTTGTTCACCCTTATAAAACTGGGCTGCTTTGCTTAGGGATAGGTCTTTGGTGTCTCACTTTCTCTATTCACTGGTAGGGTGGGGGTTCCTACCTTCCCAGAGAGGATTTTTGTCCTTTATCTTCCTGAGAACATTAAGCATTCAATTTTATTGGTATAAAGCTTTCCTTATCTGTAGTTCACACCATTTTCTAATTCCTAATGTCATTCATCTGCATTTTTCTCTTTTTCCCCAGACTGGACTTGTTCAAGTTTCTTTCTTTGTTGGGGAGGTCTGTGTTGATTTTCTTCACCTTTCTGCCTCAAATGGATTGATTAATTTTTCTTTGTTCCAATTTTCATTCAAATTATACTCATCATAGCAGTATTCTCAATTTTTATTTTAATCTTTATCTGCCAGTTAATTTTACATCAATTAATTTTACTTCATTCAAGTAAAATACATAAAATTTTAAAAGTTAGCTATGACTAAGTACTTCATAACTGAAGTAAAAACTAGAAGTCTCTTCTTCTTTCTCCAACTTCCTGACCTACGTCCTACCACCAGGTATTCCCATGATATTTGGTTCAGTTTTGGGGAAAACAAACATAGCTGAGGTCTATGATTCTTGCCTATCAGGCACATCTAAAAATATACAGACTGCAACTGACATATAATGTTGTGACTTAAGACTTTTTGATAGTAGGATGGTGTGAAAATCAAATGCATACAATAGAAACTATTTTTTTAGCTTTTCTATAAATTATGTGACATATTCAAAACTTTATTATAGAATAGGTTGTATGCTAAATGATTTTCCCCAAATGTAGGTTAATATAAGTGTTCTGAGTATGTTTAAGGTAGGCAAGGGTGTTAGGTTTTTGGGTAGGTTAAACATATTAAATACATTTTTGGTTTATGATATATTCAAATTATGATGGGTATCATCAAGATATAACCCAATTGCAAGTGAAGGAGTCTATACATCAGTTAAGTCATTTGATTCTTGTTCTGTTTTACCAATGGGACAACTGAATTTTTACAGTAATGTTAAGACACTTCTTTAAGGTCATACAGCAAGGAAGTTGCAGAACCAGGATTCAAATTGAGGCAGTTATAATCTTAACTAGGACAATATTCCAACCCCAAACATGCTTTGTAACATGTTACATTGTTACTTCTTGACTTCTCAACTTTTGCTATCTTCCACTGACTTCCACCATGCTAAATGAAGATGCAGCTCTCCCATCACAGACCTTCACCTCCCTGTAATTCATAATTACTGTTGAAGCAGACAGCAGATGCATTACTGTCATGGCCACAGATTGCACAGCTGACTAGTGTGCTTTATGATCTCTTCCATGAATAATCTCTTACTTTCCAGGGAGTAGCATCTTTTAATTTTTTCCCTAAACACCTGAAGTTTTCCTTCATTCTCCAAATGCCCATGAGTGATCTATTCCATATTCTCTGGCATGAATTGCTTTGCTTTAAGGTTCAGTTTGTCTTTTCCCAAGGTAGTCTGCCCAGGACCCTGCCTGGGCTAGCTGCTCTACAGGTCAACCTCACAGAATTTGATTTTGTATGTTCATGGAGCCATTCTTCATCATCGTGAGTCTTCTTTTGTGGCCTTCCTGTGTCAAAGCCTCTCTTAACTAGATCCTGTGTCCTCCCACTCAGCTGGCTAAAGCATACCTGGTGGTAGTCTCCTAAGCAAGGGGGCGTGGGTGATTCTTCATTTGTAAGACTCCCTGTGAACTGGAGGAATATCTTGGTGTATCTTCACCATGATTGACACTTTGTTGTTGATAGTAGGTTGAACACTTTGTTTCTCTGTTATGTCAGCATGAAATGCTGATGAGAAATCTGATGTTTTTAAATTTATACCTCCTATTTTGAGACTTGTACCTGATACTCCATATCCCAGAGGGTGCTTCTCTTTTTCCCAAGTGTTTGTAAGCTTCCCGATATTCCTGAGGTGGGAGTTAGTTTCTATCATGGGGCTAGGAACTCACTGGGCCTTCCAAACTGAAAGCCTTTGTGTTGGGGAATTATTTTATTACTTCATAATTATCTTCTATTTTTTCCATGTTTCTTTTTTTCCTCTGGAATTCCTGCTATTCTTACTTGTGGATTCGTCCTCTAATCTTTTCTCAATTTTCTAGTTAAATACCTACATTTTATGTGCCAATCTTCTACTAAGTGTCTCATTTTGGTTATGGTATTTTTAATTTCTAAGAAGTCTTCAATTTTCTCTGACATCTTTTCATAGTAATAATTTCATTAGATTTTTTTGTCCTATGTTTTTTCTTTTCAATTTTTCTTAGGTCTCTGTTACATTCTTTGGGTCCCTTTTCCCATTTGTTTGTTTTGGTGTTTGTCATTTTTCAAATTTAGCATCAACTTCCTTGGTCATTCTTGACTATTTCTAAAACAAAGAATGTATTTCAAAAGGCTGATTGAAAACCCCTGTGCATGGGCAGGGCTTGTCCCTCACTGGACTTCATTGAGAGGAGGGTGAGCTGAACTCTTCCCAATGGTTGAACCTCCAAATGCCAGGATCTAGAAGCTGCTCAGTTACTTTTGAGATGAATCTTCCAACCCCGCCTCCTGGGATGAGAGCAAGGTGGTGCACTTCTGTGTTGTGTGTTCTGGCAGTTGGACAAAAGCAGAGATGGGAAAGGGGTCCTGTAGTGGAACTGTGGACTTAAACTTGACTTCCTCTTTCAGTCCTGTCACTCCAGCCCTCAGCTCTACTGGTCTGAGCCTGGAGCCTTTCCTGCTCAAATTATTCACAGGACTAACCTTTGTTTCTCTGTGGAGTGTTTTGAGTGGTGGTGGGGTTTGAATCTGGATGGTGTAGCCATTCCAAACAGACTTTCAATCTTCCTTCTGTTGATGGTACCTGGGGCCGCTTAGTTCTGCTGGGAAATTTTCTTCTCTATGTGGTTTGCCCAGTTCCAGCATTTAGGTTTCAGCTTCGTCTGACTTGATTTAGTTCCCACTACATCTGTTTCTCTCTTCTAAAAATTCATTGAAATATATCATCTGCTTTTACTTTCTCCTCTACCCTGCTTTTCCTATATGGGATAATGCCTTTATTTCTATGGCAGAGCCATTAAAGTACAATTGTTGATAAAAATAGAGTATTTTTAATTTTAATATAATGCCAGTTAGTTACCAAAAAGTAACACTTCACATACATGTGAATACACTCTCCATTGTATTCATAACAGTAATAGTTATTATTTCTCACCTTAATTACTACTAATATAATTGGATAAAAATATATTTAGTTGTTACATAATTGGCATTTCCCTAAATTCTAGTGTCTTGGAGAATCCTTAGAAATGTTTATTGGCCATTTGGATTTGTACTTCTATCAATTGCATTCTTATACATTTGCTCAATCTATTCTCTTACATGATTCCTTATGTTGATTTGTAAGAACTCATTCTATATGATCCTTATGTTGTGAATCACCAATATTTTCCCCAAATCTATATTTGTCGTTGCCTATAGTTAATAGTACTTTTCATCCATACAAAAGCATTTTTACAGAATCAAATATTTTTACCTTTGTTTTGTAGCTTCCTGTGTTCTTTTTGTATTTCTTATTTATATCCCTACCTATTATTTGCCTATCAAAATTACTCAATTTTGAAAGATTCTGTCTTTGTGTTCTGACAGCTCTAACTGTAATTTTTTAAAATTATGTTCACTTTGCATTTAAGTTTTTCCTTTGTACATTTAATTGGTGCATACAATTTTGTCTTAATTTTCATTCATGACAATTTTTTTACTTAATATTCCCATTTATCTGCTTAAGACTTTTAAACTTAAATTCTACTTTATCTGCTATAATTCCTCTACATTTATTTCCTTTAAATTTGTATTTATTGGGTATCTTCACCATCTATTTTTTCCCCTTTATCATGAAAAGTTGATGTTTTTGTAGTAGTTTTTAAAATATATAAATAGCTGAGCATTGGGTTTAATTTTCTTTTTTAAGATAGCAATCTCTAACTTGGCTTTGATTACTCTCTAATCCTATTTCCCTTCTTTACCATATGCTTCATCTTATTTCTTCTTACTCTAGACATCTTACTGTATCTTGATTTATCTCTTTCCAAATCAATATTTTTCCTTTATTAACTTAAAAGTTTATTCTTTGGCTCTAAATCATATAGATAACCCTCTCACATTGTAAGAAAACATGATTCCACCTGTTTTCCCCTCTGAAATACATGGTTTCCCTTATCTTTGCATTCCTCCCTACCTCCTGAGTAAAGATCTTAAGAACACTGTGGCACGCTCCCTTCTCTTCCTCCTCTCCCCACCCATGAGATCTCTGCAAAATCTTTACTCCTCTTCTCCCTCATTGCTCCCAATTCCAAGGTTTGGCTGAGCATAGTTTGGCATTGAAAAAACTAGACTAATATAAGTTTTCAAACAATTATCTGTAAAACAGAAATGAGAATATGCAATGTATTCCGATTCAAAGTCTTTATTGAAGCACATCACATTCTCAGAAGTCTCTCATAATGTGTATATGTGATTGTGTGGGTACCAATAGCATATGTGTGTATTCTTCTAAATATAATGTTTTCCTTTCATTAGTTATTATCCTGATTTAATTTTAAAGGATATATTCCTGACCAAATAAATATGAATATATTCTCACTTTAAAGAATTCAAACTCTCCAAGAAGACTTACCGACCATCCCTATTTCTTTCCCTAAAGATAGCCACTGTTATAAGTATGGCATGCACTTTTCCAGAATATTTTCCATGCATTTATCTACATATATATGTATGTGTACATATATTTTTGTTACCTTATTCATTGTTTTTATGTGTGAGTATGTCAAATATAAATTACATCATGTTATCCATATTTCTGTGAAACTTCACTTACTTTATCTTAGCAATCTTCCGTGGTAAATATAGTTTAAATTTATCCTGTTAGAGTATGGTATGATGCATAGGTATAGAGTAGTTTTTTGATGGGCATGTAGGTTGTTTCTACTAATCTATTGTAAACAGTGAACAATGTCTTCCGTTGTCCTTTGCACATGACTGACAGTTTCTATAGAGTAAACATGGATATATGGAAATACCAACTTCAGGGAGAGATGCCCTTACAAGAAATTACCATTCAAGAATTGTTATACTTATTTATAATCCCACCAGCAATGCATGAGGCTTATACTTGGAATAGCAGTGAGTGTGATGGTTTCTCTCTATCTTTGACAGCACTTAATATTATCTCAGTTTTATTTACTCCAATCTCCTGGATGAAAAGAGGCATCCTGTGTTCTTAATTAATAGTGAGGTGAACATCTTTTAGTAAACTTACTGCTATTTCTGTTTCTTCTCCTGACAGTTGTCTGGTTCTACTTGTCTTCCCTTTCTAATTTTTCCAACTCATAACAAATATGTAACTCCAAAGAACAGGAATTATATACTATAGTTTACAATCTTTTACTATTAAATATGTTAAAATATTTTCTCCTGGTCTATTGACTATTTTTTCTTATACATTGAGAATAGTAACCCAGGTAAAATTTACATTTCTCTATGGTGAAGCAGGCCCCAGCAATTTTTATTATTTTCAAATGAATCATTAAATGTTCCCAAACATTTATTCATAATTCAAATTTACCCATGGACACTTTTATCATAACATAAATTCCCATATAAAAGTAGCCTGATTTTGGAATCCTCTTCTATCGATCTCTTCTTGGTTCAAAACAGTACTCTAAAAATTGCTAAAACTTATTTCATATTTTTAAGTACCATATGTAATTTTTTCACCTCCCGTGTAGTCCTATGTTTTCAAAGCTTCCTTGCCTATTTGAGAATATTTTTAACCACAAGGTATATTTTATAATCATGTTGACTAATCTCATTAAAAAATTCTGTTGGATTTGGGACGAAAAGCATTGGATTTTAGATTACCTATGTGGACTTAACTTTTTATAATATGTTTCTCATCTCATGGATATACAATATTTTTCCACTTATTCATTTCTTCTGTTCTTATTAAACATTTTCTGTTTCGTCCATTTAGATCTTACACACTTCTTACTATGTTTTATTACTAGATGACCTGTTATTTCTTATTTAAATAACAAATGGAATCTTTTCTCAATTACATTTTCCAACTGTGTTGTTTCTGAAATTTATTGGTTTTCAAGTATTGTTCTACTATCAGTTTACCTTGGTTAACTCACTAGTTTTCAAATTTCCAGAAATTTTTCAAAAGGCTTATATTCCAGTAATAAGCATTTAATTTGATATATTGGATTCAGAGACAAGGTTGCAGAACTGAGATTTAAACTTAGGTATCAAATGTAACTTTCCTTTCTATATATTATTTCATGCTAACTCTTAGTATTCAGTGACTCCTCCCCTATTTTCACTCATCCCTTATCACTTTTCCTTAGCACTAATCAAACTATAATAATAAACACACATAAATACACACAGATTCTCTGGTTTCTTCTAAATCCCCTGTTTTACCTATGGAGACTTAAGGATTTACTGACTTGTGTAAGGTCACACAACTTAGCACCAAGCAAGTGGCAGAACTGAATTAGCTTCTAGATTTATTATTATAATTCTAAGAGATAAACAGGAATAACAGTGGCTTAACTGTCCATCTTTTATAAGGAGTATAAAGTTCCACACATTGCCTCATCCATTGTCTTATTAATTGAACAATTTGTATAGTATTTTATGCATGTGTATGGAATGGGCAAATTTTCATGTCATGAAAATGTCATATGCTTCCAATTGTATATTTTTAAAAATTATGAAATGGTCATATTTATAACAAAATGCAAGCATTTATAGAGTGACTAAAGATGATTATCAAAATTTATACCAAAGAATGGAAGGCAATGAAAACTAACTGAACCCCAACAATGATTCAGCTTTGGAAAAGGTGCAAAAATAGCATAAAAATGGGGCAAAATGATAATAGAGAGGTAACATAATTAAATAGCTATTACTGGTAACTTAACACATTATACTAAGTACTTTACATAGGCTAACTAACTCCAAAATACACACACCACAACCAAGAAGTCAGTATTATTTCTTTCTTTTCCCAGAAGAGATAACCAATGTCTAGAAAGAAGAAATTGCTTGCCCAAGGTTTCAATATTAATGAGTAACAAGGACAGAATTTGAACCTGGTATTATTTAACTTCACGCTTCTGTGCTACCTATTTCTGTAAGTAGTATTTTCCACAGAATCCAACTAGGAAGATATACACGGATCCTCCCATTGGCAGGACTACAAAAGTCCAGCAAGTCCTGGATGGCATTTCTCAGTATTAACAGGGACACAAATGCATCTACTGCATTCAGTCAGGTGACTTACTGAACATTTTCTATAAACACCTTCAAGGAAGTATTCGTGATGTATATCATTACAAATCAGAACATACAAACTTCTGATATGAACAACTATATGACTGTATATTAAATATATATTGAGCAATATAAGTCAGATTCCATTTATAGTAAACTCTCAAAAAGGAAAAACTAATCCATAATGACAGAAAGCATATCAGTGGTTGCCTGGGGCTGGGGACTGATGGGGATGGGCTGGATAGAGAAAGTGGAGAATGATTTTGGTGGAGGAAGGATGGTGCCAATGTTCTTTAGGAACAGGTCACGACTATGTGCAGAAAGGGTTTAATGGTTCCTCTTAACTAGGGCAAGGACTAAGAAACTGCTTTTGAGAAATACCAAATTAATGTTACATGGTCTTTAATGTTTCAGTAGTCTGGTCAGAGAATAGCAGCAAAAATTAACTACTAAAATAAACAGTCTGGCAGCTCACTGCACAATCAACTCTGATAATCCATCTAGATGCACAAAGGGCACACATGAACATCTCAAACATTCTGTTTTGAGGTGGAATTAAAGCAGTGAGCTATTTTCTTTTTTAGCAATGGACATAACATTGTAATGAGAAGACAATTTTGCATCTGAGGCATCCATTTGCAGATTACCTCTTTCATTTCAGCTTTCCTCATTTTTATGGCAAATTCTACTGCAACATTAATGGTAATAGCTTTTTGCACTCATATCATTATGAAATCTTTACATTAACTCAAGGATCTCAATGGCTGCCTTCAATAATCAAATATAATGATAAAATATGAGCAAAACTTACTTAAAACATCTGTATGCATCTCATATAAGAAATGGACAACGTGTTCTACTTTGAAATTCTGATTATCTTTATTATTAAGCAATATGATTCCTATACATTATCCTTATTCCCTCCCACTTAATATTTAGATATTCGGGAGGGAAAAGCAATCATAAGAATAAAAGGTGGAAAAAAATCTCTTAAAGTGGGTCTTGTGCTTTGAATTTATAAAGGTGGGCACTCAGGGATACAGCATTAATCAGAAAACAGGCCTAAAGGAAATGATGTAAAAGAGAAAATATTCAACAACATGTGAATGAATAAAAGGTAAAAGGAGAGTTGTGGTCAGATCACTAGAATGCATTAAATCTTCATTCAGGATTAATTTTTTGATTAGGAAAGTTATTATACTCCCTGAACAAAGGTTTTGTTGTTTCCTGTATGTAGGTAAAAACCCTACTGATCTGCTCAGATGCCAATGATTTTGTCATCTAGCCATAGACTCTCACTACTTAAAAATTAACCATCGGATTAGGTAATGCCATCCACAGTGTTTTCAATGCACCCAACTCTAGCATACCTCACACACATAATTCTTGTTGGAACATTCATTCAGCTAAAAGCCCATAAAGATACACTTAGAGCTAAATATCTCTACAGCATCCCTAGAAATCCAAATTCCCAGGGAAATTCCACAGAAAGTCAAGAACAAAGAGGAATTGATTTAACAGGTATACTTTGGGCCTGATACCTCTTTCCATCAGGCCACAATTTCTCAAAAATATCCTTGCTGAGCAATGGAGTCACCTGCTACACTTCCCCTGTTCCTCTGCCACCCAGATGCGGAGACCAGCCTCCCAGGAAAGGAAAGGAGAGAACTGCAGCATTTGTTTACCCCTGCTATGTGATAGCCATTGCATTTTAGATATCTTTCCACTGCTTTACTGGTTCAGATGGAAAATTAGGGTTCTAGGAATTTCAGGAACCTGCCCCAAATCACCCAATGGAACTGTGGGAGAGGGAGGATATGAATTCAAGCCTGCTTGGATCTTTGTAATCTTTCTGCTACTGCACACAGTGGCTACTTCTCCCCTCCTGTCGCTATGGTCTTCTGAAGCATGTCTCCTTAGGGTTCAATGGGTTCAGTCAGCCCCCACCATGAACCATTTCCCAAAGTCACCCAATGGGCTGAAAGCACATTTCTCACGACAAGCTCTCTCTCTTCCTTAATTCAGTTAAATTTCAAATTTATTATCCCATGGCCTACTGGAAGATCACAATACTGGAAATCAGGACTCCTGGATCCTAGTCATCATTTTGCCCTAAACACACTGTGTGACCTTGTACAAAGCCCTAATGGATCTAAGTGTCAGATAACAGAGGATGGGGTAGGTCATATGATCTTAAAAATTGTGATATAATAGGCTATGATTCTATTATACCTTGTCATAAACAAGGTTCTAGGGCAAGTGTTTGAATTGTGTTACCAAGTTATTAGATTCATATCCTTATTTGTGGAAATATGTCTTATGCCCATAGTGGTGTTGCCTATAACTTGGATTATCAGGACACCAATCAAATCTGTTTAACTTGATTTGTCCGAAGTGTAGCACACTGCCAACTCTAAACGGATGCTTAAATGCCTTTTAATTGGTTGATTTTCTGAAAATAAATGCAATATCCTTTCTCTACACAGGCCCAGAAAAAGCAAGGAAGGTGACAACTGGAAATGAGGGCCTATAGTAGGCCCTTTAGGCAGAAAGCTTTGTGCCAGAAGAATCCTGGCAAAGATGCAGCAGCCTGGAGGGGCTTCATCCACTAGTGAAAGCTCAATAAAACCCTGAACCTATTTTTAGGATTCAGTGAGCTGACTTCTGCTAGAAGTGTGGAGTGACCTCAAAGTTTTATTTAACTACAAGGTTATCTATTTGTAAAACTCTGTAACCAGTTCTCACTCTACCCAATTTCAGAAATAAATCTTGTATCTTTGATATCACATATGCTAAGTTGACAGAGGCACATGACAACCCCCATAAAAGACCCCCTGCCTGGGTTCCCCTGCTTCTTTCACTCTGCATTACTTTATAAGGAAGTCTTCTCCTGGTCCTTCTGTGTGAGGTAGGACAGGACAGAGATTTAGCAACTATAGCATACAACATGAGGTAATGGTGACATACTTGTGTGGCCTGTCTTAGGTCATCAGAGTCAACAGTGGCAGAAGGCCTTTGACATAAAATGGAAATGTCTTTCATTCCAGCAAGCCTCTGTGCAGGTGAATGGTCTCTTAGGTTTTTTGTTTTGTTTTCAGAAAAATAGGCATTAATTTGGTTGTTGATTTTGAGACAAAATGTTGACAGGGATTGTCTGAAACTGACCCGGGTAAGGGAGACAAACTGCTTTAAAGGTAGGAAAGGCAGCAAGGATACAAGTATATGAAGATAACTTTATAAACACAATAACTGGCAATATTTCCTGGGTTTCTCAGTCTCACAAAAACGCCTACTGCCTCACTTGCCCAAGGTTTCTATCAGGGTTTTTGAAAAATTGAATTGGGCCTATGTGTGCTTCTGTACGTGTTAGTAAGTGAGAGTGGGTAGTATCTTTTTGCTCTTGGAGCTAATCCTGTCTATTCTGCTGCAGCCAGGCAAAAATGACAAATTAGTGGCATTGAGACATTGAAAGCATCTTGCAATAGGAATATTTATCTTTATCTCTCTGATCCTGTAGGGAGCTACCATGGGTCCAGTCCTAGTATATCTCTGAGTGGCTACAGCAGCCCAGGTACAGGGTTAGGTGTGCCTGGGCTAATTCACTTGCCTCAAGGGTCTGACTATCCTAAGTAATACAGGGCTTCAGCGCTTGTGTTTCTCTCTGCATTTCTGGGTGAGCTTTGCGAAGACATCTGCATGCTTCTCTTTGGCTCTGTGGTATCTACCCGATCCTCCTTTCCCCTACCTAGTGCATGCAGTCCAGATTGAGGATTGGGAAGACAGACTTCTTCCCTGCAGCCTGACAGGTTAAAGACTTGTCTCAGAATCTCTTGGAAAGCTGCAGCAGATTGCGAATCACCTCCTGGTTCCTGAAAGTGACTCCTGAAAAGTGGCTCCTGAGTGTGTGTCAGGGCCACCCTCAGACAAGTGTACCCTCTTGGTAAAAGAGGCAGAAGAACAAAGCCAGAACTTCTTTTCACTCCTGGAAACACTGGTCTTTCATGTCAGAGTTTGGGTTCCTTAATCTTTTCATGCCAGGAATAATATTTCCCTGGTGTGACATCCACTGACAGCAATGGACGTTCTGCAACTCACAGTGCCAAGAAATTAATGCTCAATCTGCATAATGAAATCCCCAGGTAAGCATCGCCATTCCTTCCTCAGTATTTTCTGTCCCTTGCATTTCCAAATTCTCACATTTATCCAAACTTCATGAAAATGTAACACTAACACTTTCTAACTGGGGGAAATTTAAGGTTTCTATGATAAACATTTACTGCATGAAATTTAGAAAATCCAGAATAATCAGGTTTTCTTAAGTGTTTGAAAAATGGAAAAAAATACACAGCTTGAAATGTTGTATGCTACAAGGTGAATTTCCTGAATTTACATTTCAACCACTTAGTCTATTACAATATAGTGTTGATTTATGTTCAGGGTTTGAACCTGTACTTATTGTTAAAAACCTTAAAACAACCCTTAGACACAGAGAACTCTTCATTTTTCATCAGCTTCTCTAACTAGATTCTTCCTCAAATAAAAAAAAAAAAAAAAGCTAGACAGAATTTTCTTGAAGGTCACAGTGACACAGAATTCAGCAAGCATGATGCTCCTTGGGTGTTCTGTTTCTCTGCAGAGCTGAATGAGTTAATCTGAGGTTTTGGGAAGGACATGGGAAGGCCAAAGGAGACAGAATAAGAATAAAATGACTCTGTAATTGCACAGCTGTAATAAAAGTCAGGACCTGGGATTAATATGAATATATATCCCACTACTAAGTTTAGTCCTGAGTTTAGTCCACAAATTTTCAGAAGCCTGTTACCCTATGCACTCCAGTTCCTCCTTCAAAGTCTAGTTTAGCTGCTATCACCTCCCAGAAGGCTTCCATGACTTAGCGGATAACATTCATTACTCTTTCCTCTGAGGACTTCCAATGGTAAACATTTCTGCTGCATTTAATACTCTACTGCCCAATCATTTGACTTACCTGTCTCCTTGTTAAAACGTGACCTCTTTAGGTCTGAAACTGTGTTAATCATCTCTGTGTGATTAACACACACAGAGTACCATGGACATAGTATGTGCTCAATGAATTTTTGTTAACATAATGAATGGAGTAATATTTGCTGCCTGTGCTATGAATCTGAATAGGAAGCCTAGTGGCCAAGTGTTCAGAACACATACACCATGCTTTAAATGAAAAACCCACCCTCACAAGAGAAGAGAAAGATAAGCACATGGCAGGCCACCCCTGGCCACAGAGGTTTTATCAGTGTGATAAACGTGGCAGAACAGGTGTCAGCCAATGTTTAAACATTGAGAGGAGGCACACAAAACTCTGCACTTCCAGCTGCTTAAAATTTCTAAAGCCATGGCAATACCTAACCAGTATTTCTATGTGGCCACAATGGGCTAGAGCTGATCACACAGCCTCCTTTGTTTATTACTTCACCTGGCTCAGTCCCTGATGGCATTGGATCTTAGGACACATGTTTTTACACTGTTTACAATGAGAGGATGGTTTGTGTGGATCCAATCTTGTGCTCTTGAAAGATATTGATACATATTTGGGATTTATCTGATTGTGGGAGGATACAAAGAACAGGATATCCAGTATCTTCTATTAACTAACTTAAAATTTAGGGGTAGGCTGACTGGAATGAGAGGCATAAAACTCATACCCATGAAACAATATGGAAAAACGTGTCCCTCTGGTCAAAAACACACCCATGTAATACCATTCCCTACAGCTATAGGGAACCAAACCTTCTAAGATGGAACATGTGTCCCAACAGGAAAAGAAAAAAAGCAAAAACGAAAACTGAATAAGCAATAGACATCAACAGTAAAAACCCAGAACTCATTTAAAAATAATTTTCCCTAATCATCCTGACTTAAGTAAACACAATATTTCAAAGTCTGCCTTCTTCATCATGTGGACACAGGGCCCTAAGGACAGCTCTCATTTCTATCCCCTCATCCCTCCAAGGCAGTCACTTCATTTGTGCAGCCACCTCTCTCTACCTCCTCTGACACAAGCCTTCCAATTTTCCCCACAGGTTCACTCAATCATTACTTCACATAACACCTAAGAAGGATCCGGTTTGTGCAAGTTGTATATTAGAAGAATTCAAAGATCAGTAAGTCAAGAATCATCAAGAAAATAAAGGGCCAAGCAAAAAAAAAAAAAAAAAAAAAGGTCACAAAAATCATATCTTGATTTCCTTGTAACAGACAGGTGCACCTTCCATAACAGCTGATCATAACACGACATTCAGTCAAGATGGGGGGACTGGACTTGTTTAAAAACAGAACAACAACAAAACCTCTCCACTGATTTTGGAATGAAGAGAAAACATGTATAAAAAAAGCACTGCAGAATCATTACAAAGTAATATCCACACACCATTGTAGGCTGGGGCAGTGAGCAGAATGTGCCCAGGAGATTGAGGGAGGAGGGGGAAGGGGCTCTGCTCTTACTGTAGGAGCATTTCCAGAGCACATGGATTTAGAAGAACTGGAAGGAGGGAGACCCTCTGGTGCCTTTGTGCAGAGCTGGCATTTACCTTCCTTTGTGCAACGAGCTGCATGCTGAAGCTTGGCTTCCTCTGCTGGGCCTTCTCCAAAAGCTGTCCAGGTAGTGCTAAGCTTCCACCTATCTTTGCCTATCCCCTGTAGCATCCCAGGCGTCTCTTGACACATTGCTTTCTTTCATGCTTACTGTAGACCACAGACTCTTGAGGAAAAGTGTTTCTGCACTGAACCCCCACCCCCAGTCCACCCTGCATGGCACTGACATACTTCGGGTGCTCCCAGTTAGTTATAAATGAGGAGAGGCATGAGAGGCAGGGGAGGCACGGGTGTGGGTGGAGTAGCATTGTGAAATGACATACAAAATGGAACAGCTGAAAGGAAACCGATGTCGTGCTCTGTGGAGGGAAAATATTTCTGCTTGGCTACAGCAAAGAATTTGTGCTAGGGAAAAAAACAAGGAAAGAAATATGAAGCCATTGGGGTTAAGCAAGTCTATAGAGGGCCCTGGGTGCATTATGAAGAGGGAGGAAATTCCTTTTTGCCATAACCTTGAAGAATCTTTCTCATCTTCTATGCTGCTCTTACTTGATCACAAAACAGGGTCTTGTGTAACCTCTCATCATCTAAAGCCCTGCCCTACAGGAGCTGTGTGATCTTTTGAAGTGTCCCTTACCTCTCAGAGAGGCCACTTTCTGCACCTCTGACAAGTTAATATCCTTCCTAGTGTTTCGTGTGGGAGACAGAATCCCTGCTGCACATTCTCCATATGTTTTCATGTCTGACCGATGCCCATAATGAAGCCACCAAAGCCCTCTGATGATGCAGGATGGCAGATTCACTGCCTGTGGATAGTCCACCATCTGGGCCTTGGTGTTCCTCAGCATCCCAGAAGCATTACAAAGCTGCCATTCCTATTGCTCTGAGGATCTTTTAAAATTAGATATCAGGTTTTCAGGGCAGGGCTGGCACCTCCCTGGTTGGCACAGGAGCAGTTGAGGGACAGAGTTCATCAATTCCAGAAACTCATAAAGCAAACATATATCCTAGCAGTGTGGGAAGCCAGGCAGATGCTTTAAACTTGCATGGATTTTCTTGCTTCTTCTCTTGACTCCTTCTTAGTTTGTGGCTCAAGAGAGACTCTAGTGGATCAGAATAAAAAGCTTCCATTGCTAGAACTCAAGAATCACTGAGCCAACCTTTATTCTCTCTTTCACTCCCCTGCCCCTCTCTTACTGCTTTTATCATATTATTATAAAGCTCTCTTAATGATTTATTCTTATCTTACTTCAACCATGTACATTTGAAAATACCCAAAAGGCAGATACATAGACTTTTCTGAAAAAAACACACTGAAAATTGTATAATATGACTAACATTTTCCAATTTCTCTGAGTGATCATTATCCTACAAAAGGCATCTTCATGTTGACTATTCACTTGAATGTTCAGATCCAGATAGTCCTGCGTGGTTATGTTCATACACAATGGCAATAGCAAAGAATATAAATGCCTAAAAATCACTGTGTATCAGAATAAAAGAATTTAACATTATGAATTGGGCACCCAGGTGCAGGGGACTGACACAGATACATATAAGTGGATAGAAGAACACATGGCATTCACCCCAAGAAAATTTATTGGGGTTAGAACCCCCTCTCAAATTCTCAGAAAAAAAATTATATAAGTATTAAACCTTCAACAAGAACACACTGAGCATGTGTTATGAATAGTGGTAATATCTGTGGAGATAGTATCTGTGGAGAAAGAAAAGCAACACTCAGCCTAGATCCTCAAACAGATTACTATGGAGTTGAAATGAAAAGTAAACAAACCCCCTGTTGCTTGAGTTGCATTGGATGACTTCCTCTGTCATGAGAGGCCAGGATCCCATAATCCCACACAGGGCCATGGAATGCTGACTCTTGTGGCATAGCTCCCCATCACTACTTGACCTCCAGCAAGGAGAAAGTTCAGAGAGGACTGCCATGACCCTGGAAGACCCCCGACAGGGGCAGCATGGACTAGATTTCGGAGATGGATTGCTTATGGAAAGGTGGAGAGCTGAGTGTGTGGTGCCCTGCCAAATCAGACTCATGGATAGATTTACACTCTGAAAATAATGATTTAGAGAAGAAAAAAATATGTGAGAAACAGATAGAACTTAAAACCCCTCTCATTTCATTTGACATAATAATGTAAAACAAAACACTAGCAAAAAGAAAAGTCAGGACTCTAAGAAGTGACAGTAAATTTTTGCATCTTGGTTCTAAGCTGTCAGACACCCCACTGTGTATGTGAATGATCTATAACATTCTTTTCTTTCTATCTTGGCCTATAGGTGTGGGCAGTAGGATCCTTTGAAATCTCAGATCAAAACAGAAGGACCAAAAAAATACTGTCTTAGGATGAAAATACGAGACTAATATCCTATCAGGTGTCCAAAACAAGACAAAGGCAGAACACATAGGTGAGGGGAAATGTTAGGTGCCACAAACCAGGAACCTTTCAGAAGTATGTGAATACAGCAGGTTCTGCATGGTAACCAAAGTGCAGAAGGCCTTCCAATCTGATTTGGTCACGGGTAGATCAGTTGCTCTGTTTATCAAAATGTCACTTAGAGCAGGAAATCATCAAAGTGGTCCTCTTGCTCATTCATGTTTCATACAGACAGAGTAGAGAAGTGAGGGTCAAGAAAGGATGGACTTTATTGCATAAAATTTCCAGATTTAAATCCTTCCCCTGGCAATACCAGCTGTGTAACTAAGCCTCTCTCTGTGTCCTCATATCCATGGTGAATGCTACGTTCGCGTACTACCTCATGGGACTGTAAGAAATTAAATTAGCAAATGCTGTAACTATTGAAGAACATCATCTGACATGTGGTAAGCACTATGCATTTGTTCAATAACATTTTTGGTAAGGTCAAGGCTGCTTTCATGCTAGTCCCCCTCTCTCTCACCTGTCCCCATGATGAACCTGGCTTGTATTTGAGGGCAGGCACCGTATTTTCGATCATTCTTCTTCACGTAACTGTTAACAGCCTATGCTTGATAAATATTATTTAAACAAGAATGGTTCCTGGAAGTGAAAACTAAAGAGTGCAAAGTTTGTTGACAGAAAAAACCCCATCAATAAATACTGAGTTCTGCTGCAAGTATATACATCCTCTGTCATCTGAACATGGATTGAAGAAATTCATGACAGCCAATGGAAAAGCTTAAATATTACAGTACATGTGTTTACTATGCACATAAACTATTCATGATTCAGACATAGGGACTGCAGATCCTTAAACAATATTCCAGAAAAGCCTCAAGTTAAAACAGGCAAAACAGAAAAATTCATAAACATGCAACAGCTGTTAAAAATAATTATAATATTGGATCTTGATTGCAAAGAACATGACTTTCTACAAATGCAAGCTCCCCTATGACAAACATTTACTGTGGTTGGGACCAGGAAATAGAATAGAAATGAACGACTTCCCTCTCTCCTCTACCATAATTTTTGAGTCATAAATTATGAATTATACTCTAACAGATAAAGCAGAGAGGACATTAATTTAAAGAGATGAAATCTATTTTGTAATTCAGAGAGCTGTTTTATTTTAATTTGGGGGGCAAATTACAATTTGATATTCAGCTTTACCAAATATCTATCTTTCTCTGAAATAAATCTTGATTTTTCCATTATTTCTCTGAGTAGTCCTAAGAGGTTCATGCCAAAATTTGGAGAGTAAATTAGCAACACAGTCTTGACCATTTAGAAAAATACTGTCCAGGAGTGATTTCTCCGATGATGAAAATATTCTACTCATGCACTGTCCAATTTGAATATCTGGACTGTAGCTAGTTGGACATAGGAACTTAGAGTTAATTTAATGTCAATTTTATAAGGAAAAATTTAAATAGCCCTACATGGCTATTGATTCCAGAGCTGGACAGTGTAGTTTACGTGATCAGACAATATAGAAGGAGCTTCCTATTTGCCAATTGACCAAGCAGCCCTTTGTAAATTGCACAAGGTCCCTGTGAAACCTGAGTGCCCCTTCTGACAGCTGAGCCCAGAACAGTTCTGAGAAAAGCTCAGAGGAAATTGTTTGAGCAAGTATGCACAATAACAGGATCAGAAAGATGGGAAACAGCAGAGGTTGGCCCTGCAGACCCCTCTACCAATTCATGTATTTCTTGGCCATGGAGTATATTCCCTGGTGCTTTGTCAGGGACAACTTCAAAAGGATTCAAGTGGCTTGACTCTCCACAACTTTCCATGTTATGGAGGAGAATGAAGAAAGAGTTTAGTTAGAGTATTTAAAGGACCTGCAAAAATACTGAGATAGAATCCAGGAAGTGCTGTGATGTGAAGAGGGATTCTGCATAGAGAGACACATTATAGAAAAACAAATCCCAACAGTATATTTTATTATGGAGAGTTGGAAATACAGAAATGTGCTGTGGCATTACAAAAAACTCTACCTTGCTTATCATGGAGTGCATGGTTCCTAATACTAGTTTCCAGAGCTATCAATTATTTCCTAAGTTCATTCCACGGTTCCACTGAGTTTACTAGCAGACACCCTTTGATTGTCCCTTTTACCTGTATATTCTTTTTGGTACATTTCTTTATCTGCATGTAGCTCTAAAAAAGTCAAAGAATTTAAAAGACTTCCAACTTTAATGACATCTCCTGAGACAGGGAAGAATTGGGATTTTGATACATTATGTCTTGCCTCTAGAGATGCTGGTAATTTTTGAACGTAAGTAACTTCCTGTCGATAGCATTTCAGTAGCAAAGATTGTTTTCCATGTAAACACATACCTGCAGGAGCAGATCAGACGTTGGTCGAACTCGCTGTTGGAAAAGGATGCTTAGTGTTCGGTTCTGTTGTTCCAAATCAAACACTCTTGTTTTCAACTTTACGCATTCCTCCCTTAGATCCTACAATAAACACATTGAAAGGGGAAAATGTCTATAACGGAAAGACATCTTTGCATGTTATAACCATATTTTATACATTTCAAACACATTAGTAAAAAATAGTATTTTTATTCGTCAAGGTCCCCCCAAATAAATCACAAACAACATTTCCTTCCACAGACCATTGTCTGATGGAATTATTATGTGCAAAGAAGACAAATTTAAAAAAAAAAAGTACCTTGAAATCAGAAGTGCATTAATGTAGCAAACTATTTTTGAAGACAGTAAATCTTAGCGATATAAAGTCAATTAAGTTTCACCTATATATTTTGCCTTTTCACTGTCTTCATAAAAGCAATCACAAAGCATTAACCACAAGGACAACAATGTTTTTGCAATGAATAGAGATTTGATGAACTAAAGAAACTATCACTTTTGACGGAGACTTTCGATGTCATTTGTAGAAATGAGTTGAGATGCTTGGTGCTGTGGCTAATAGGGTCAGCGAAGTATTTAGTGGGAAAGGGGTAGGTCTGAAGTGAAGGCTTTTAAAAGGCACTTATAACTTGTCCAGTAAGTGGATTTCCATATCTTCTGGGGGCATTTTTATCTCTGTGCCAGAGAAGAAATAGCCCACCTGGGCAACTTTTCAGAGCACCTATATTGAATAGTTCATTCTCCAGCTCATAGGCAGGCAGCTGACACCTGGGAGCTTTAGGAGTCACTCGAACCCCACCAGGAAACTGCCTTCCTATCTCACCTGTGATAAAGGTATTTGTGGTACTTATTGACTGCATCCTCCCTAAGAGGTTCAAGACAGACCCAGTAGAATAATGCCTGAATCAAAATTCTTTGAAAGCTTATCCTTTTCTACATTTCAGACTTTATCTTTCACTATTTCCTAATGTTAAAAAAGTATTCTTTTAAAAAAATTATAGCTGCAGATGGACACAATACTTTTAAAAATTTTTATGTGGTGCTAAGGTTTTAACCCAGAGTTTTACACATGTTAGGCCAGTGCTCTGTCACTGAGTTACAAACCCAGCCCTAAAAAAAAAAAAAAAAAAAAAAAGGTATTCTGCTTTTATGAAGGAGAGAACAAGGGTCTTCTTGTGGTTCCTGAAAGCTCTGTGCATTCCTGCTATCACCTCCTATCTGCCATCACTTTCCCTTCTCATCTCCTTCTTTCAGACCATGTTCGGCCAACTAGTTGAAGTTCACCTTAAACTTTTTCCCCGGCTCTGACCCTTTACAGGGTATTCCCCAAAGACTGCTCCCTTTCCTGAACTCCCATAAGCCCCATGTTTCCTCTGTGACATTTAACATATACTATTTTGAATTAATCCCGTTTTTTGTGGTATAGACATTTCTTATCAATTTAATGACCTCTTCTTCCATAGGCCAACACAAGAAGATATAAAATAAACAACCACACGTTTTTAACATTTTTTTTCATTCTGTCACCTAGCACAGTACTACATACAGTAGGAGCTTAAAAATGTAGCACAGCACCATCTATAGTAGGAGCTTAATAAATGTTTCCAATTATTTTGCTAGCAGTGATGATGATGGTGATTCTATTCTCCAGTGATAGGCATAATGACAAAGAGGGTTCAAGTTTCTCAATACTTCTAGTTTGTGGATGTCTGTATTCTGCCATGGGGCAGCAACAGGCCTTATTCAAGGCTCTTTCAAGGAAGGGAAAGTACCAGTTGACAGCTCGGATACCTAGGGTCTGATGGTAGTCACAGAGGTGAGTGGGCCTGGTCCATCACCTTGCATGAGGCTAGAGAGATGAAGCTGCTGAGGTTGTACATGAGCATCCCATCACACCCTGTAGGATTAATTCTACTTAAAGGAGGCAAAAAAACAGGCCAATGTGTGGCTCACTGCACAGTTTATATTCTCTTCCCATGTTTAGCTAAATGGGTGAAGCTCATGCATAGGATGTTTTCCATTGATTTGTGGCCCCAATGCAGGGGAGAGAAAAGTGATGACATGTTTGAGGCACCTGGGAACAAGGTCCAGAAGGGAAGAAGCAGGATTGTGCATTTGTACTCATGGGTATGCACACTTTGGCATAGGCCATTGTCAGGGCCTACTTCCTACTCAAATCACAAAGCCAGATTTGCTTGATTCTTTAGAATTCAACCTCTGTCTGTGTTTCACTTATGCTAATTTTTGTTCTTAGCATGCGTATAATACTAATTGTTTTCACTACTACTAATTAAGCAATTAATAAAACTTGACTGTGGGGTAGATAAATATTAATAGTACCCATTGGCTAGGAAAACACAATCATTTTCATTTGTAGGTGGCGATAAGGAAACAAAAGCACTCAAGTGTGGATTTGCAAGGGAAAAGGGGACGTGAAAAAAATAGCACTTGAAATTTTCAGCAGAGAAGCTAAGGAAAACATAGACAAGGTCTTCAAATGGGTAAAATAATTTCTTTACAGAGTTTTTATATATGTAGCAGATTTCAATGTCCATTACTCTTAAACTTAAGGCATAGTAATTCATTCAACTTAAAGCATAGTAGTTCCGTAGTTCATTAGTGGGAACAGAGCCCATCCACTCTGAGAACTCTGTTTACCACTCTGCTCATCCAGCTCAGCAAATGGCAGAGGGGAAAAGGGAATGTGATGCTGGTCTTCATCACTGAGAAACAAACTAAGCTGGTCTGAAAATTTGTAGAGAGGAAAAAATTGTTTGTACTGTTTTAAACATTCTTACTATGTGCATTCATGCTGCAGATGGTCATGGATCCCAGACTGTCACTATCCCATTACATTCCAGCTGCAACAGAAACACATACGTGTGCTTATGTGCATACACACAGGCACTATCAGAGCAGACAGCAGAAAAGCAACTCTGACCGCCATTGTGGTACCTGGACAGAGGGTGGCAGCTGGCTGCTTTGCCTCCTCTGTGCTCACAATAGGAATCCACTGACATAAAGGAGCAGACAACACATTTAGACCGACTCCTGGAGCAACTCCTCTGACCCTGTCAGTTTCAGAGGCAAGACCTAAAATAGCCTCCCCAGTAAAGCTTTAGGAATCAAACTCTCCTCTGTTTGGACACTGCAGTCTGAGATCACCACTGCCAGCAGAGGCTGTACCATCTGTCCCCTCTTATAACACATTTTTTTCCTGATCATTCCTTAACTATGTCTCAGACATTAAGAGAGAGACCTTGCTGAAAATACAAGGCTCTGTTTTCTGGTATAAAAACGGAATGTGATGGTTAATTTTACTGTGGGGAAATAATGTCAAAGACTTAAGTATGTTTAAGATCATGTAAAGGGTCTCTGGGTTTGAGAAAATAGGCAGACCTGTTCTCTTTGTCATATGCATGTCACTATCAAACAGAAATAGAGACTAAAGGACTATAGCTGAAGGGAAAATACACCAAGCAACATGATAGACTAATGTAAAGGGCCCCTGTCATTGTGATGGTCCCAAATCACAACTTCACCCAAGTGCAGATATTCCAATTACAATTACATTGTAACCCAGGTAAGTTTCACCTGCACGTGGGCTGAAGAAGATTCTAGATCCACTGCTATACAGCTTGTATGGGAGTGTAGTTGCTTTGAGCACATGAGGAGCAAGACCATTACCAGCTCGAGACTGAAGTCAATTTTAAAAATGCTTATGTACATGTAAGAATATTTCACAATGAATTCCACTATCATGCATTATACTCAAACCTAATAAATTCAAATTTTTAAAAGAAAGAAAATGCTGATGGCTTTTAAAGAGGATATATGTTGATGTTATCACAAAAGTCTTGTTGAAAACTATTTAAGTCTGGCTTTATCATGTAAGATATTACAATGGTATCCTATTTCAGAGGAAATGTCCATCATGGGGATATACCAAATTGAGGATAGACTGGGGATGAGAGAACCTGGGCTCTGGTCCTTGTTACACACATGATCTTGATGGAGTAAATCAATCTAAATAGGCCTCAGCTTTCTTATCTGTAAACCCAGGCATCACATAAAACTGGTCTTTTCAAGAGATGGGATATCTCACTGGTTTCATGGATGGCTTTTCAAGTGTCAAATTCCTAGTGTTCTAGTTAGGATATTTTTTTTTTCCCTTTTTTTTTTTTTGGCAGTGGGGGTTGAACCCAGAGCCTCTCATATGATGATATAGGCAAGTGCTCTGTGCTACACAGCCAGCCCTTTTTATAAAATTTTATTTTGAGACGGGTCTCGCTAACTTAGAATTCTCCTGCCTCAGTCTCCTGAGTAGCTAGGTAGGACTACAGGCCTGCACCACTGCATTCATCTATTTTCCTGAGTCTTTTTTTGGAGGGGCAGAAGGAGGTACCAGTGATTGAACTCAGGGGCACTCGACCATTGAGCCACATCCCCAGTCCTGTTTTGTATTTTTATTTAGAGACAGGGTCTCACTGAATTGATTAGTGCCTCACTTTTGCTGAGGCTTTGAATTTGAGATCCTCCTGCCTCAGCCTCCCAAGCTGCTGGGATTATAGGTGTGTACCACTGCACCTGACTTTCCTGAATTTTAAAGGCCACCAAATCCACCAGCCTTTTCTTGTCACATCCCTTCTCAGGATACCTCCCCCTCTCTGCCCAAAATGCTAAGACTTCTATAAAATGAAATGCCATTCTGGAAAAGGCTGCTCACATCTCAGATGCCTAAAAGGCAAGGCAGGTGAAACAAAGGTGTGACTGGATCAAGACAATGCAGAGGACCTAGTGAGTCCTGTGGCAACCAGAATCCTGCAAGTCTTCATCCTAAAGGACCTCATATTAAACTATATCTAATCTGAGTGATGGCTGAACACTCTATACAAATACAAAGATCTGGTCCATTACCAGAGCTAGTTGTCAATCTCAGGATTATGGACTTGTTATTCTCTAAGTTCATAACTAACCACTGGATTTCAATGATTTCCATTGCAACCCTTCCTGCCATATTGATCTATGGGAGGGAAAAACAGTAAGTAGGTGAATGGGATCATGGAGGCAGAACTGTGCAGTGGATAAGAGTGTGTACAAGTTCTGACACTTTATTAATTGGAACTCTGGGAAAATTATTTTCTTATTCCTGTCTCACAGGGTTACAGTGAGAATAAAATGACACAGTCTGTTTTAAGTACTCGTTGTAGGATGTGGGCTATACTTGCCCAATAAATATAAACAAACCCTCTTTAGAGACCAGATTCTATGTAGACCATTGTCCAACTGCCCCTCCTCTAGGGAAACATACCAGATGTTGGAATTCTTTAAAGCTATAGAATTGTTTTGCTTCCATCTGAATGACTACACTGCTTGATTATATCACACACTAGCCTGATTCCATAATGGTGAAGAGAAAACATATAAATATTTAGTTACTTTCCTAACAAGCAGATAAAGATGAGATTGCTGATTTGGAGGAAAATTAATTGTGGGGAAAATTATTTTAAGTCTGGTGTTAATAGCGATAAAACTTGAAGAACCTAGGAGTTACATTTTCAGCAAATGTAATTGACTTAAAGATGATAAAGTATATTTCAGATGAAAATAGGAGTTTAGCTTAGATGATTGATTTCACTGTCACTTATAGAACTGGACCCATGATTTGGAGACATAAATGAAATGAACTGGGCTTAATACTGTGACTTTACTGTTTCGATTAAAAGAGGTACTATTAGTTGTTTTGAGGGAATCCACAGGTTTTTTTTTTTTCCTTTTCTTTTCCTTAGGTTCTGGGGAATGAACCTAGGGCATTTAACCACTGAGTAACATTTCCAGCCCTTCCTATTTTTTAAATCTTGAGACAGGTTCTTGCTAATTTGCTGAAACTGGCCTTGAATTTGTGATCCTCCTGCCTCAGCCTCCAGAATTGCTGGAATTACAGGCGTATGGATCTGTGCCTGAAGAATCCACAGTTTTTTGAGATTAAACTGAATTACTTTAGCAGAACATTGTATGTACATATAACAAAAACAAGTAGATGGAAATAAAACTGATTTTTCTCCACTGATATTGGTAGACTCTGTTATTTAAGGGTGCTTGTCCAGACCAATTCATGATATGCCAGGAAAAATGCTTTCTTGCTTTCCCACTGGAAAACTGAGGACACTGCAGACGTGCCTATGCATCACAGGAAAGGATATGTTCTAAAATGGTAAAGTTTGCCCTTTATTTCACGTCAAAGACTTTTGTGCATATGTGTGATTTGGATAAATCACTCAAAATTTCTACTTTTACTCTGTGCAAACTACATCCGCATTAGAATTAGTTTTCTCATCTGCATTTGGAATACATTTTATTTCCTACATTGTGCTCTTAATTAAACAGAAAATTGTGTCTTCTTTTTTCTTAGCAATTTTAAAACCAGGAGGCACACATTTTAGCAGAACATGATTCTTTTGGAATTTCCCAAAGCTCCCAGCATCTCTCCCTGCCTTGTGATGTCCCTGAGGTATGCTATCTTACAGTGGCACATCTTTCTGTGTTGTGCTGCTTAACTGTTCCAAAGTAGATTTATCTGTTTAATAGTTATTACCCGGATTTGTGTGGCTGTATTTTGTGGCTGACCTGAAGGGTCCCTCGTTTTCCTTTTCATTGTACAAGACGGCTTCCTTGCCTTTTTCCTGGGACATCATTAAAGAGACAAGCATGGAAAGTCTTCCAACATCTGTACGCAGAACTTCAACAGTAAGCCCTTCTGTTATGGTTTGGATATGAGGTGTCCCCTGAAAAGCTCATGTGTTAGATAACACAGGGAGGAACGGAGGAACTTGAGAGGTGAGTGATTAGGTTATGAGGACTATCATCTTGTCTGTGGATTAATCATTGGATTTGGTGGATTAATCATTCAAATGGACTACTGGGTGGAATTTCAGGCAGGTAGGGGGTGGCTGGAGAAGTGGGTCACTGGGATATGCCCTTGGGGATTATATCTTATCCCTAGCTCCTTGAGCAGACACTCTCTCTGCTTCCTGGCTGTCATGAGCAGAGCAGTTTCCTTTGCTATGCCCCTTCACCAAGATGGTTCTGCCTATGAAAGCTTCTGAAGGCCTCCTTTAAAAGATAGCTAGTATAAGTTCTTTACCATTTTTGTACTCTTCAAACTTTTATTTTCATGACAGAAATGTGGGTGTGATGACTAGAGCAAAAGCAGCTATTTTAGGTCAACCGTGGACTGAATGTCTGAAACCATGAGCCCAAAATTAACCTGTCCTTCTTATTTGTTCTTGTCAGTTATTTTGGTCACAGTGAAGCTAACTAACATATCTCTGATCCTTAGTTTTGTAATACGATGAACACAGTCTTCAACAGGAGGAAAACAGTGATAAAGCCTCTGAAAGAGAAAAGATATTCAAACATGTTGTGGCAGAAGGGATCAGGTGCCCTCCTATATCTGATGCACTGTCTCCAGCCTCCTTAGGTGTGGCTCAGTGACTAAGACCTGTTCAAAGAGATATAGGCAGTGACCTATGAAAGCTTCTGGAAGTTTCCTTTAAAAGACAGCTGGAATAAGCTCTTTCCTATCTTTGTACTCTTTAAACTTTTATTCTCCTGACAGAAATGTGGGTGTGATAGCCAGAGCTAAAGCAGCTATTTTAGGCTATTAGGAGACATTAGAAATGGGGGCTATCTCCCATGGAAAAACAAAATAGAAGCCAGGGACCACCTGAACTTAGAGTTGTACTTACAGCCCTGTACTGACTATGTGTACATTTACATGTGAGAAAGAAATAATATTAATTATCATTAATATTAAAATATTATTAATATTTTAGTTGTTGATGGGCCTTTATTTAATTTATATGTGGTGCTGAGGCTTGATCCCAGTGCCTCCTGCACACTAAGCAAGCACTCTATCATGGAGCCACAACTGCAGTCCTAATTTTAGCTTATTTAATGACATTTTGACAACAGGAGTAGGGGAGAGGCCTAACAAAAATGTTATCACAATATCTATGTAGTGTAAATCAAAGTAATATTTAGGTATGTGGTCAAGAAGTTGTCAGTCGCTGATATAATTCTTTTCACTTAAAAAAAAAATTGGGATGGCACCAACTGTTACTCTCATGAGTCACATCCTCCTGAGAGAGTTGCAGAATGGGAGAAGTCCTTTTGGACAGGAAATCTTCATTTCATAGAAATATAAATTTGAACTAATAAAATCTGAGGGATCTAGCAATTAGCATCTGAGGAATATTATGCAGGAGATGGGGAAACACTCAATAAAATTCACCAAACTAGCCAGCTTTGGGGAAACAGTGACCTGCATTCACCCAGGCTGCTCCAATAACATGGTCTTATGTTGTCTGAAGGCAGAACAGCGAGGTAGCCCAGGAGGGGTGGAGGTCTCCTGCACAGCAGTCACCCCTTATTCATGTTCTCCACAGATGGACTCTTAAAGGAACTGCTCTGTTGCCTCCATCCACAGGATCACACAGTACCCCAGGGCAGGATACAGAACTGTCATCCCTGTCCTACAGCAGAGGAACTAAAGCTCAGAGAAGTTAAGTGACCTCCTGGAACCCAAAGGCCTCTGCTGAGTGGGTCCTGTTTAATACTGTCCCTAAGAGGACTTTCATTTCATAGAAATCGGAAGACTCTTCCTACTTACTCAATTTCGTAGTTACTAAGTTAAAAAAATATAATGAGTCTGCTACTCCTTGGGTTCCGTTGAAATCTTTCATTTTCTAAAGGCTTCCTATTACTTTACTGAGACGTTGAACTTTATCATTCCATTGATCATTCCTTGATGTTACTTTGCATGCCATCTAAAACACCCACGGATTTAACCAGAGTGAATAAATAGAGAAGTATTGCATCCATCAATCACAATTTCTTAGTTTGACAATATGAGTTGCATTTCTATTCACATAAGCATTTTGAAAAAAACTCAAAGCAGAAAGTGACCTACCTTTTGAGTGAGCAGAGCTTGAACAACTTGGTTGGCTACCTTTAAGAAAAAGAAAGAAAGTTGCCATTTACAATAATGAGACTTTATGCGCATGAATGGTATTTTACCAACAGATTCCCACAGCCCACTGTGGCTAATTACCTCCTCACTTCCCTCTTCTCGCTACTTCCAAAAGACCTGTCTTTTCACAATAAGCCTATCCTTCCAGGTCATATTTTGCTATTTCCGAAGGTGACCTTGTTGCTAATTAAAATGGTTCAGCTGGAAAGATCAATTATACCTTGACTTTCACATTTCCATATTTGGAAAAATAATACCCTTTCATATGTAAAGTACCCCAAGAAGGCTAAAAAACAATACAGTGCAAAACAGGATCCTAATTATCTGTATACAGTTGCTATACTTTGCTGATTTACAATGTCCTTTGCCTCTCCTTCCTATTCCCTTGCTGTCCTACTGCTCTGCTGCTTTAAATTACTTGCAAGAGACAAAGCTGAATGGTCAAATCTGGGGACAACACATTGTTTCCTCTACATTCTGCTTCTCTCCTCTACATCCTCCCTTACACCATCCTCTTGTGGTTGCCACCAGTAATAGAGCCTGGTATTTAGTTCCTTCCTCCAACACCCATTTTCTCCTCCTTCCTTAGTACTGGACCCCATGGAAGGGATGCTGGGCAATCCAACTACATTTCCCACTCTTCCTCAAAACTATGTGTCACCAAATAACAAAGCTCTGGCCAATACTACAAAAGCAGAGTATTTGGGGGGACTTACAGGAAATCTAAAAAGAAGGGGCCTTGACTGCCTCCTTCCTTTTTCTGTCTGGGACATAAATGTGATGTCTGGAGCTTCAGTAGCTACCTTGACAGTAGAAGTAACATATTAAGTGTATTTGGGTAGAAAATTTGGACAAGCCTGGTAAGGTTATGGGGTTACATTGTTTATTTCTGAACTTCTATGTGAGAGAAAAAGTAGTCACTCTTGAGTTTCTTCCAATATATAAACAAACATAATTCTTTCTGATGTACTAACAGAATTTTATGTGTCTTCTGGTAATTGAGGACAGCAAGGGAAGCTGGATCCCTTCCAGCCCAAGGAAGTGAATCTTTTTCAATCTAAACCAATCCTGACAATTCTATTCCTTTTCAGCAACTGGTTTAGAGGGTATGGCTTCATTTAAAGGTCACAGGTAAACCAGTCAGGAGTCGCAGAGATTTCAAAGATCTGGAATTTGCCTGGCATGGTGGTGCACACCCATCATCCCAGAGGCTTAGGAGGCTGAGGCAGGAGGATCACAATTTCAAAGCCCACCTCAACAACTTAGTGAGGCTCTAAGCAACTTAGGAAGACCCTGTCTCCAAATAAAATATAAAAAGGGCTGGGGATATGGCTCAGTGATTAAGCATCCCTAGATTCAATCTCTGGTATGACAAAACAAACAAACAAATCCCCAAATATTGGAATTTTATCCACATAGCCATTCATCATTTGTGTGTGTGTGTGTGTATGTGTGTGTGTGTGTGTGTGTGTGTGTGTGTGTGCATGCACTAAGATTTCCTTTCCACCTGCAGATTTCAAGACACATGAAAACAATCATCTACTAAACTTCACATTAACCATGAACCTATGTACCCACATGGCTGCTGCTGAAACTAAGGTGAACAGACTAATCAGGTAGCATTTTTCTTTTGCCAGTATGTAAACTGTAAGCATTCAGCATGACAACTGAAGATGATAGAATTAATAAACAAGTCAGAGTATTTAAATATCGCATATATAAGGTACTTCTTTGCCAAAGTTTCTTCCTTCATTTATTTAATAGAAATACTCTAAAAATCTTCTGGCAAAGCTGGATAACTAGGATATAGTGGTATCTGGCAACTGGAAGCAGGAAATTATAATTATGATTTTTAAAATTTGAGTGCTAGGAATTGAACCCAGGAGTGTTTTATCTCTGGACCTTTTTATTTTCATTTTGAGATGGGGTCTTGCTGAGTTGCTCAGACTGGCCTTGAACCTGCCATTCTCCTGCCTCAGTCTCCTGAGTTCCAAGTGTGCACCACCACACAATTTTAACACAGCATGACAGACACGTTATCACCATGGTAATCCTCACATCAACCCAGGACTGTGCAGCACACTTGCTGTTTTTTTTTTTTTTTTTTTTCCCTCTTGGTGACACATTTATTTTTGGTGATGCTAAACTATTTGTGCTTGTTTCCCTGTCTAGCGTAGCAGAACAGATTATAGAAAGAATGTTTTCATGGAGCTTAATTGTTTTTTGACTCAATATTGACAAAATAGCACATCCTTCATGACAGTTGGCTACCAGCAAGTCTCAGAGAAAATTAAAACACAGGCTGTCATCAGCGTTTGGTTAGGAGGCATTCATCCCACAAGCAGCAAATGACGAGGATCCCATTATCCATAATTTATTAGTAAACTGTAGGCACAAGGGGTTTTTTTGGTCTTGTTTTTGCCCATCAGAAGCCTTTCCAAATTTACTGTGTTGACATTAAGTAAAACAAGAAAGGTCTTCACTGCAACTAACTATGGTTTTGGAGATAAGGTATTCTAAGTTAGAGTCAAGTGAAGCTCAAGTTCAAAAGGCATACTCAAGAATTACCAGGTACAAGAACAAACCTGGTTCTGTATTCTTCCTTTAGCTTCATTCACACTTGACTACAGCAGTGACAATTTCAGTCCACACAAATTGACAACAGTATCGCTGTGAAAATGTTTTGGCTTTTAAACATTCATTCTAACTCATCATTTAAAGTCGAACAACATATCTATTTTATTGTTGGCAAATAAAATAAAACAGAATGGAACTATTCATGCAGGTTGAATCAGGAACAATGTACCCAAGTTAATTCACACCATAAATAATTTAGGTTTTTTTTTTGGATGTCAAACTTTGGATTTGATTTACATTCTCATAAAATTGCCGAATATCAATATTTTCTTTTCTTCCTCCAAACTGGTCTCACTTAAACCATTCTGTGTAACAGTGGTCACATAAAATAGCTCTATCCATGATTTAATGGGAGACATAGAGTAATATCCTAACTGTAACAGCCCACAGGAGAAAATGTGTTATATCTTTGCAATCCAAGTAGTTGCCCTATAGGCTTACAGACTATCTGACACAGTTCCTTCTGGAGTGTACTTTGGACAATTGTTTGCTCTGCCTGAAAATTGAACTAAGATACACTAATACATTATTTCTTTACCTACTGACATGGGGTTCTATTACCCAGAAGGACTCACAGGTTCTTTGCAGAAAAGCGGGCAGGTCATACTAATGCTTTTCTCTGTACTGTCTATAAAGACAGTTTCCTAGGTTTTGCTTCTGCTTTTAACAGCTAAGCTTTCCGAATGCATCAATAGAACCGTCATTTGGAGTTTGCGACTGCAACCTCTGACTGACTCACAAGACAATGCCTGGAATGAGCCTCTGCCCATAATGCTCTAGCATTATGCCCTAAGCACTGGGGTTCCAAATAATCACACACCAGCAGGCCCAGCTAATGAGAACAAATAACTTCCAGTGTCACCTGCCAGCTTTCTCTCCAAAGAAAGGAAAAACAGCAGCTGGGCTGGGCCAGAGGGACACATGGAACAAAACTGGCAGCCCTTAAACCCCTGGCTTTTGTTGCAAACTCCTCAAGTTCTCTGTGGAGACCTCCTCTCTTTGCTCCTAGGAGACGGAGAAGGGCTGCAAGTGAGATAGAAAAGTCCCGGAGAACACCTGAGTACATCCCACTTCCTTCTCAGTAAGAATTCTGTCAGATGAACTAGCTCCTCTGATACCCAGCTCATCTTCCACCCCACAAGATATAGCTCTTCCTCCTGCTGGGACACAAGTTCCTAATTCCTGGAAGAGTACAGAGGGAAGAGGAGTTTGCTGAGTTACCTATTATTTGATGTGCAACAGTCCCTGAGGCTGAATGAGAAGTCACAGTAGAGTTTATTCAGCCCACAAGCCAATTCTCAGGGCATTGAGAAGACAACCCAGGGTTCCAGTGGAAGAAGGAGGGGGAACTTCAGGTAGATCACTGCAGGGGACTCAGGAACTCAAAAGGCTCATGCTTAGTCAGTCCTCTTTCTCCTGCCTGGCTGTCTTGTTTTCATATTTTGTTCTGTTATCCCATCATGCAAAGCAACTGTCATTTCAGCAAGGTAACTTAAAAAAACTGGTTGAAAAAGCAAGTGTTTTTGAAACTGTGCTTTGGAGGAATTTTCTGTTTACTAGACTGAGGCAGCTGGAGAAAAGCAGGAAGAATATCCAGCCAGAATGACAAAAAAGACTTGGGTTCAAAGACTGCTCGTGCTGATGGGGCTCTATCATGTGGGAGGATGGGGGAGCAACCATAAAACAGAGGAACTGTCTCTAATGTTATGAAAACTGCAGGAGAAGATAGCTGTCATCTGAGAAACCAGCTAGGATGGGCCTGATGTGAGGTTGTCACTCCATAAATATTGAATGTGAACCAGGGGGCGTTGAATTTCAGAGAGTTTGACATCTTTTCAGGTAAGCAGTTAATAAAAGAAGCATTTGACAATAAGAGACTGTATTTTTTGTAAGTGAATGAGGTGTATGTATAATGCACATGTATAAATACAAGTGACTAAGCATCCATGCTATTAATTTACCAAACAATCCTGTAAGATAAACGTGAGTAAAAAACTAGAAGAGGTAACTGTGTGCCCTGTATGCCATAGGGTGAGGGAGCTATGACAATGTTGATCCTGAGTTATCCTAAACCAAAGCCCACATGGTCCCTTTTAATTCAAACCAGTCTTTTAAGAGGGTCTACTATTTTTTTTATCTGATTGATCCTTTGGATTATCTTTTGGATTGCTGCATAATAAATGACTCTTCATCTTGGATGAGATAACTGATAAAATTAGTCTAAATATATACGTGGGATTTTGGGGAAAGCAATTTGGAAATTAATTTCCTGCAGCTAGTCTCCATTCATTCATTTAGTCATTTAACAAATATGCAGTAAGCACTTAATATAGACCAAGAAACATGCTGGTTCCTGAAAACATCATGAAAGAATCATGCTGGGTCAATAAAATGTGGGTGCTGGTTTGAGGTGGCTGGAGTGTCGGGCAGACAAGAAGATCATCTGTGCATTTCATGGCCTAGCCAGGAAGTGGGCACTGGGAGTACATGAAAGCCATGAGCAGGATCATTGTCCATCTACAAGACTGTATCCACTGAGACACTGTTTTTAAAGGCTACATAAGGCCCAGATGTGGGATATGCATGACAATGTCCTGGTAATGATTCCACAATCCAGCCTAAGCACATGGATCAGAGAGACAGCAGAGAGCTATTCTTAACAATGTCCTTCTGTCTTTATTTAGTGTTGGCCTAAAAGACTTTCTGGCATTGTTTTTTTCTATTTCAGAATGACATTCACTAGTCTCATTTTTCTTGCCCTTTCTTATACTCTGCAATATAAAAGTTGGAGAAGAACCTGATCTCAGCATCCTCACTGACTCTAAGGACTGTGGCCCAACTCCGAGGGTCTGAAGTAGGGGTGAGTTGTGAGGGTAGCTGCTCCAAATTCATGGGCAGAAGCTCCACCACCTGGAGCATTTGTGAAAACTGCCAATTTCCTCTTCTGACATAGCATACTGATTGTAAAGGACTGGCCCAGGTCTGAGAATGTGAATTATTCCTCAGTCACCACACATCTTTCTGATGCTGAAGGTTCAAGGAACAAACTTTGAGAAACATTGAAATAGAGTTTGTTTATTGTTAGCACTAGGGATTTAACCTGGGGGCACTTTGCCAGTAAGCCACATCCCAGCTTTTTTTCTTTTTTTGTTTAATTTTGAGATAGGTTGTCACCAAGTTGCTGAGGCTGGCCTAAAACTTGTGATCCTCCTATCTCAGCCTCCTGAGTTGCTGGGATTATAGGAATGCTCCACCACTCTGGTGACAGTGTTTAGTTTTGTTCAGAGCTTTGTGTTATTAACTCAGAAGTACCCCCAAACTTCTGCATGAGTCAGTGCTTCAAATTCCAAGGTTGTATCCTAGACAAGAATTTAATCAGAATCTCTGGGGTGCAACTCCACCAGCAGCTCCTCTGAAGCTCCTCAGGCGCAGCCAACATAGGGTGAGTGTCACCTGCCTTCCCATATCTGAAACTCAATCTTGTGTGCTCCATTCAGCTCCTCTGCTAAAGATGCCCTAATTCTGTACCCTTCACTACCCTCCCACCTGCTGCTCCTCCCATCTTCTGGTGGCTGTGCCACCTGTCTCTGAAGTCACCTTTGCAGCTCATTCGCTCTGAGTTTCTCTAAGCCCCATTCTCTGTGATTATGCGTCTTCCCACTTATGCTAGTCTGGTAGCACTATAAGCTCCCAGGGCCTACGTGAGGCCAACATCCAGTAAAGGTTGGTAGGTCATAACTAAATTCATCTAAATTCATCTAAAGTGATTTTAACACTTTAGATGTAGTTTAGATTTAGGTGTAATTTTGCTTATTTTATACATGCCATTATACTACTGTGAATGGGAATAGTTGTTCTGAAAGGAATTGTGGCCAAAGCAATACTGTGAATAAATAGCAATTCACTACTAGCCAGTAAACTGCCTGTCAGGCAGACTAAGAAACTAGATTCAAACACGTGAACCTCCAAAATGCCAAGGAAAAATGAAATGAATCCTCGATTTTACTTCTGTACTGCCAATCAAGGAAACAAGGAGATGGGTAGCAGTAGAGGTAATGGGGAATGTGTGTGTGTGTGCGAATGTGCGCGCACACACCCATCAAACTAGGGAGTGTGTAGGTATGTGTATCTATGCATGTGGTTTTGTGGGTGAAAACGTATGTTTCTCCCGGCACATTTTGATAAAATCTGTTTACTTTTGAGTAAATACCCTCTTTTAGTAGAAAACACAGAAGGAATTTCAGAATCTTGGTGTTTTTCCCCAAATTCACAATATATTCCCTGTTTCCCCGAAAATAACAATCAATGCAGATAGGATTGAGGAACATTTAAATTTGCATGTGATCCACCTGAGTATGTTTTATGAAACTTACCAGCAAAGAAATAACTTACATGAGCCTTACCTTGTTAGTTTGTCTAATTAGTACAAAAAGCCTTGAAAAGAATTTCCAGTTGGCATTATTACTACATTGAACTACCCCTTTGAGAGCATTCTCTTACAATGCAGGGAAATAGATTGTCTACCTCATGCAATTAGTTACAAAACAACTGGCATGTGTAATCAGGGGCCAGTTTTTGTGAATACAAAACATTTGCATTGCTCAGAGGTAGTTCTTTGTTGTAAATCACCTCTTCGGCAACTGTTAATTTTTGCGATTAAGAACAGAGGGACCTTTCCTCTGAAAATTCTGCCTGCAGTGGAAACTCTATGAAATGGTTTTGTGAGTGAAAACTTATGTTTCTCCCAACACATTCTGACGAAACCACAGAAAGTAGATATGGGGAACACACAGTAACTAGACCAGGGTTTCCAAAGAGAAATGCCTCAAGCTTTTTGATTGATGGAGAGGGATGACCTGGAAAGAATTGTAATGCATAAGAAGTTTCTATGATGTGAGTCACATAAATTTGACTTTTGAGTATAGATTAAGTCTCATTGGAAATTTCTGTGCAGGAGGTTAAAGTGAAACTTTGCTGATCAATGCATATGACCCAAGGGCATTATTTGTTCCTTTAAACACCCATAGATCTATTTGATCTTTCTTGCCCTAAACTTTGATTGGACCAAGAGACTGGGGAACAGGGGTGAGGGTTGCTGAACTGGCCTCGCTAGACCTTGAGACTTTATGCTTTCTTTTATGTCAACCAACTTTTCATGATTCTTTTAACTTTAGATATTTTAAAGATTATTCTGCTCCTGACAGGGCAGAAAATTACAAACACCATTTTGCTTCACTAACCAATATATTTGGCTGGAAATATTAAGCTATGAAAATGTTGAATATTAAACATTTTTCTGGGGACATCTTGGGAATTCTCCAACCACATATAAGCAAAAAATACAGAGCAGACTGTGCTCAGGCAGGGATCCCAGTGTAGCATGCACCAGCACCAGTTGGAGAACCTGGAGACACAGAGATGAAGGGGCTCACCCTGAGTCTGATTCTATGAGTCTCGATGGGGCCTGAGAGTTGGCATTCCTAACAAGGTCCCTGGGAGGTTGATGTTGCCCATCCAGAAGTCATGTTCCAAGAACCAGTGCTGCAGGAAAACCCCAAGTGTGACCTGTACTCTGAGTACAGAGCCAGACTACTTCAGTTGAAAGGCCTAAAAAAGTACATGGTGATACAGTGGTGTCATAGATGGGATGTGAGACAGTATGCTTTATAGTCCAACACATCAATGACTGAGACAGCATGTCTTAGGAGAGGGAGACAGGAAAGGGTAAGAAATATCAAGAGCAACTTTTTGGAAATGTATTTCCAAATAATTGATAGTGGGGAGAACAAGACTGACAATATTTTGGTAATTCCCACTGGCAAAGTAATAGAAACATAATTAAGTTTAGCTTTTCAAAAATCTGTTCGAGGAATCTCAAACTGAATCTCCCAGAGCACTCATGAGTTTTAGGGTATTTGGCAGATGCTTAAAGAAGTCCTCTCATTTAAGTAATGGCTGCAATCACTAGCAAGTCTCAGAGGAGAAATTCCCAGAGAAGGGAAAGGCCCCCATCCCAGCAGGAAGGCACAGGGGGGATCTCCAGTGTGATGACTGGTGGTGAGATGGAGGCTGAGGGCAGGCAGGAAGAGGCACACTCCAGACCTTCCCATCACCTGCCAGAAACTCAAACACTTAAGTCTATGTTTTCATTTCTTCATTATCATAAAATAATGCTTACTGAGTCTACTTGTGCATGTGGCCCTGTCCTCTTCCATTCCACTCAAATTTTCTTCTGCGCTTCCCTTTCTCTTTTTGGTTTGTGCTCAATCTACTGATTTTTTCCCTCTGGCTACTGACTGTGAACATTGTCCCACCCACTCTATCAAGGATTCGCTCTTTTCCAGAGAAGGCATCCAATTGCAGATACAATGTGCTTCAATGTCATTTTTCTCATTCATAGGCAGGTATCCCACTTATTGGACAGAAGGAATTGATTGCACAAGAAAGCACACCCCAACTATGCCCTAAGAATATTTAATAATAACCGGAAAGAATTTTTAGATGCCTGTATGTGGAATTAAGAAGGGAGGAGAGAGGAAAGAGATGTACATACACATACCCACTCTGTGATCTTCCTTCTCACAGGTTTACAACTTCCCTTTGGAAAAGAAAATGCTAAGGCTCCATGGAGGTTGGTGATATGCACATGCTAAGACTTGATTACGAGCTCTGATCAGCCCAGCCTCTTACAATGGACCTCTCCATTCAACTTACCTCATCGAGGCATCGCTCATACTGTTCTCTTTGATTTTCATTTTCCAAAGCCAAGGCTGAATTCTCCGCCTGCAGTCAGGTACGAAAATAACGCAAATGAATCAATGAAATGCTGTGCTATGTGACAACTTATTCAATACACTTACTAAATATATCTCTTCAGGATCCAAAATCATCTTTTAGAAGTACCTTTGACAAGTTTGCTCTAAGTACTATAATAAGTATCTCTGGGAATGACTTCTGCCTTATCAACTCACTCACAAAAATACATTATAATTTTAAGAATGCAAAACTTGATATTCTGAACAGGTAGAAAATCAAATCATGGCTTGATGTGAAAGTGTTCCATAGAAAGATTACAATGTTTATCTCATTCCATGAAAATGTAAATGTAAGAAATGCCTTAATCCCCTTCATTAAGACCTGTCACAATCTCACAGCCTAATATTTGTTGAGGCCACAGAACAGGTTCTCAGGTGAAGTCATGAATGAGAGCCGAATTCCAAAATGCAAACTAAACATGTTATTTTCATTGCTATTCAATGACATTTGAACATCAAAAGACAATGTGAAATGCCTCTCTCTTCCCACCATTCTTCCTCTAATTACTGCTTTCCTGCTCTTCGGGGCCACGTGGTTATGTGAATGCTGAGTGTGGTGACTGCAGGACTACGTGGACCAGCAAGGAGGAGAGATGTGATCTGGAAAAGCATATTAGTTCTTAGAAGAAGCATGAAATGGCGGCATGAGAGCCACTCTCCATGTTTGGGGACTGGGATCCACTGTGGCCACAGTGGTCCTGTCTGCATCCTGAACTGTGCAAGTCACCCCTGCCCAGGGCTATGACAATGATCACCCCTCCCCCAAGAAAACTCAGCTCCATTCACCTCTTCACTACAACACTCCTTTGGACTTGGCGGTGGTGCTCTAAGTCAGTATGTAGAGAGCATAATGTTTTTAGATGTACACAAATTTTTCTTTCATAACTTCTTCATACCCATTTTCTTTTATTTTTTATTTAGAGATAATTCCAAACCTATGATTTGCAAGAACAGTATAACGAACTCCCACACACATTTCCTCAGATTCTCTAATCATTTTGCCACATCTGCCGTATCATTCTCTTTCCTTTTTGTTTTTTCCCTGTACCCTGAAAATAGGTTTCAGACATGACAACCTTTATCCCTGAACACTTCCAGGTACTTCTGAATAACAGAGACATTCTCTTGCACAACCACAGTCCAGGTGTCAATTTGAGGAAATGCAACAGTAATAGAGTACACCAATCTGATATACAGTCCATATTCCAGTTTCATCACTTTTCCTGACATGTCCTTTATGGCCACTTTTTTCTAGTCTATAATGCTATCCATGATCATGTTTTGTATTCTAATGTCATTGTCATTCATTCAGTATCCATAAGCAATTCCTATGTTTTTCATGCTGATTTTTTTTCTTCTTCACTCCTCGTTCTTTCCTTTCTGAGTAGAGGTCAATTATTGCGTACAAAGTCCCTTAATTTGGGCTTGTCTGAGGCTTCCTCATGCCCACGTGGCAGCATCTATTTGACGCATCGTATCAGTCCTATGATAGCCACATGTTCCATTAGTGGACATGTTGACTGTCATCACATGCTTAAGGTGGAGTCTGCCAAATCTCCCTAAAATCACTATCTTCCCCTTTGTAACTAATAAGCAATTTTGATGGAGATATTGTGAGATTGTAAAAATATCCTATTGCTCACCAAATTTTCACCTATTTTAGCAGTCATCAATAACTGCTTCTTACGTGGGGCAATGATTACTTCAGCTGCAAATGGTGATTTCTAACTTCAGTAGTCCCCTTATTGTGGGGTATACATTTCAAGACCTCCCATAGGTCCTTAAAATCAAGGTCAGTGCTGAACCCCATATACAGCCACTTACTGCATAATGATCTTTTGGTCAATGATGGGTCACCTATATGACAGTGGTCCCATAGGTTATATTACCTAGTAACATCATAGCTTAGTTCATGTAAGCATACTCCGCACAACAGCAAAATTACCTAATGACACATTTCTCACAATGCATTCCCATTATTAAATCATGGATTACTATGTACTGTGTTTTTCCTATGTGTGCATGTCTATGCTAAAGTTCAATTTATAAAGTAGGCACAGTAAGAAATTAATAACAATCAGTAATAATAAAATAGAACAACTATAACAATACACTATAACAAAATGACCAACATCACTACTCTTGCACATTGGGGTCCTTAAGAAGTCATATAAGGGCTACTTCATCCCAACCAGTGTGATACTGCAATTGTTGATCTGACAACCACAACAGCTACCACGTGACCAGTGGGCAGGTAGCACACATGGCATGGATATGTTAGACTAAGGGAGGTTTCTGCTACCAAGGCAGAATGTTATGAGACTTTATCACATAACTTCAAATGATTAAAAAAGTTATGAATTATTTACTTATGGAATTTCCTATTCAATATTTTCCTACTATAGTCTATGGAGGGTAACTGAAACTGAAAAATAAAAGTGTGGATAAGAGGGATTACAGCGCACTTAGGAATTTGTATTCTAACATAAGTATAATTCCTGTTTATTAGTATGTACACATAGATTTTTATATTATTTAGTCACAAGTCATTACTGTCAATATTAATTTTGATGCTCAAATTTCCCCAGTTTTCAGCAGGTAAGCCACTTTAAGCTGGACTCTATCATTTTACAGGTAGTCATTATTTTTAAAACACTTTATTTTCTGCCACTGAGAGATGTTCCAGACCTTTCTTGTCTTTTCCTTGCACTGTTCCTGACATCAGCCATTTCTCCAGGAATCCTATGTCTATTGAATTGGGAAATGAAATTTCAAAGCCACGATCTGAGTGTGAACACATGCAATGCCCTGAAGGAGCACGGCTTCTAGTCCTTTCCAGTGGAAGAACTTCTTTCACCTCTGCCCATGGAATCTTCCTTCCTCCTTGCCTTCCCCTTTTCATATCTGCATCTTTCTGTTTGTGTGGTGAGAATTAGAGATCCCATTATCATTGCATTTACTAGTGTATCTCATCTCACCGTACATACAAACCTATTATGCTATAAATTACAGTACCAGGAAGAGTTTGCTGTGTTTTTTTCTTTAGCAAGAAGGTATATAATAAAAATCCTGTGTTCAGAAGTTACTAGATTGGTTATCCACTCCCACCATTGGTATGGTTATATTATTCATTTGAAATTCATTTCGGCTCATTTGTTTCCAATAATATCCAAATTTAATTTCCCCTCTTCTTGATTTCATTTTATTGTTTTGAATATGTAAAACATTAACAGTGTTCTGAAAATAAAAACTACACTGAGAGACACAGTCAGTGAGGTTTCCTTCCATTTTCTATCCATTCCCATTTAACTCTTATATTTTCTTTACTAGTATTCATCCCTGCCCCCCTTTTTATCTTGCTTTGTTACTGTCTAGTAAAAATCATGTCCTTTGACTCCCTCCTTCATCACATATGTAATGTAATTACTCTCCTTTCCATTGCTTTAGTTGCATTCTTTCTGTTTTATCAACATACAATGTAAGAACATAAGACACTTCTTCCCTATCCTTGTTCCTATCCTTGCCTCAGCCTCTTCAATGGACTATGACTATGGTTGGTGGGTCCTGTATTCTCTTTTAAAGCATTTTGAAATTTCCCCTTTTCCTTTTCTCCCTTTACATCTCCAAATTGTACATCCTCTTTGCTCTTTACCTCCTTCTCCCCAGACATATTACACTTCTGAGACTCAGCCTGAGCTCTGCACACTTTTGAGCCCTGCCTTACAGCCAGCGCTGGGAACCTATGATAAGTGTTGACCACGTGGTACTGGATTTTCTCATTCTAGGTGACCTTTCTTCCTCTCCTTCTTCTACCATCATCCCTGGGCACACAGGCTTACAGCAGTTCTGTGGGTATCTGCTGTTTATTTTTCTACTTACAGTAATTTGAAATTTGTATGTTCTCTGGTTTTGATAATGCGAAGGCATGGGTTATGTGTGGTCTTGTGTTTCTTGGTGATTTGAATATTTTTCTTGGCAGAGGCATGAAAAGTTTCAAATTTAGGCCAGTTTTTATTACTTTAATCAACAAACTTGGGTAAAGTAACTGAACTTGAATGGTGAGAATAAATTGAGGAAAAGTGCTGGGGCAAAGTTCACCTGAGGATAATCCTGCCATCTGGATCAGGACTGTCTCCACCTGGTCATAGGTCCAGTCCCAAGACCTGAACATCCTGTTTCTTCTTCAGAGTTAGTCCTTGTCCTTGTCTTCATCCATGTTCCTCTGGGCTTCCATCCCTGTTCTAGCAATGGCTTCATCACTGAATCCCTCAGGTAGGATCCTACAATGTTCCCTCAGTCCTTTCCATGGACAGACATTTGTCATATAACCCTGGCCTTCTGCTCTCAGGTTGATCCTTCAGACATCTTAAGCACTGGTTAGACTTAAACTACTCCCTTTCCACCCAAACCAAACTGAAAGCTCTTCCTGACTTACTTGGGTTTTCTGCATGGACTGCTTTTGGCCCTTGGCACTGAACTCATGTCTGCAGCTGGTGCAACCACTTAGTCCTTCCCCCAGGACTGGTGGGAGGGAAGGTTCCAAGTTCCAGTTCCATTTATTTGCAGATTACTAGGCAATGCTAGGGTGTGTGACCTTTGGCAAGTTATTTAACCTTGTTGGGTTTACAGCTGTTTAGTTAATAAATGAAAGGAACAAACTAACCAACCTACAAAGTGACTTCTAGTTCAAATATTTGGATATCATGCATCACAAAAGAGAGTACTAGAATTCCAGTTTTATAAAACTGCTGCTTTCTTTGGAGAAATGTAGTTTTGGTGGGATGTGCTGGCATTAGTAAGGAAACAACACAAAGCATAATGGGAGGAGATAATGGAGAGAACAGCAATGCCAGTTTATGTTGTTTTCACTTTAAATGTCTTGGAAAAAATGAGCATGGGAATAAAACTGAAAATGGAAATTTATATGGGATGTCTATATCTTGCTCCTACTCATATCACGTTGCAATAACACAACAATCGATCCATTCAGATAATTACCATCATTACACCGTTTACATTACTTGCCACACATTTACTGCTCTGACAATCTATTACAGCCAAGAAAATTAAATACCTAAAAGGGTGCTGGTGAACACACAATAGTCACATTTATGGTTACTGTGTTCAGTTACAGAGACCAATCTAATTGATGTAATCCTATATATCCCAGGGGACAGTGGAAATATTAACAATTACGCCAGTGAAGTTAAAATAATCTTGAACTCATGATTTTCTTTAATCCATTTGCATTTATTAGAGATTCAGAATTAACCTCCTTCCAACATGAGACGACAGGGGAAAAAAACAGAAAAACCTCTTAATTAAATGAGATTTAAAGGAACAGTGAGTATTTGTATAGAAGAGATGGGAAAGAATAAGGCAGAAAGGGAAAGAAAAGGAAGACACGTAAGTAACACTACTGAGAATTACAAAAATTACAACATAAGTCTTTTTACACTTTAAATAAGTATGTTATTAAATCACTACACCCAAAGGATACAATTAGGGCATTCAAGTATATGCAGCAGTGGATCTTTGTGTTCAGCCTTGTCTCCCACAACAATCAAAAACCTTTGCTAGACTTCGTCCCTGGCTTAGAGAATTTCCTGCTCACAGTGGCTTCCCCATGACTCCAAGTTATGGTGATCTAAATATACTTCTGATTTTATCTATAAAATCCTTGTGGGTCCTTATAAAATCAAAAAGCCTCAGAGAGTAAATCCAAATGGTTTTGTTTTACTGTGGTATAGTTGTCTTGAATTAATATTTAAAAGGAACTGTGTTCTTAGAGGTTCTGCTCTGTAAATAAATGTGCTGACCCAAGTTTACAAATGATCCAATGAACTAATGCATTTAAACCAGTGTTCTACATTAATTCTCCCAATGCAAATTATGTTTAGAATCCTTTTAAACTATACCTTTTCATAATATCTCCTTTTCTACAGGTATTTGACCAAAGGAAGAATACTGCTTTGTAAAACTTCCTGCACAAGGTAGAGAGGGTGAATATGATCAATCACAGCATATGAATGTACGGAAATGACACACTGAAACCCATAAATCTGTACAGTTAATATGCACTAATAATTAAAATAAAAATAAATAAAAACTAAAAACTTCCCTCTACATAAAATAGCAGCTCTGCAGTTGGCCTTCCATCTCTTACAGTCTGCCCCCACGCATTCCCCAGAGTAGCTGCCATCCCGTAGCACATGCCATCTCCTGAGCCAAGCCCAGCTCTTTCCTGTTTCAGGAAGGTCTCCTTCTCATTTCTGTGGCTGTGCCTTTGTTTCTGATGCTCTAATATGGAATATGCTTCTCTTTCCCTTTGACCTTTCTAAACCCTGTTCAATTTTTGTGGTTTGGCTCACACCTGCACCCACAAAACTGAAATGGGAGCACCTATACCAAAATTTTAAAATTCTGAAAAAATATGAAAACATTACAAAGATTTCCTCTATATCATCCACTCAGATTTCTTGATAGTTATCTTTTAGTCACCCTTGTTTATCATTTGCTGTATTATCTACTATAGTATCTACAGTTTCCAAATGAACACAACAATAACAACAGCAACAACAGAGTATGTGTGAAAAGTGACAGAATATTTAAAACTTACACTTTGCTTTATTCAGCAGTATAGGAGACTGAGTTTTGATGTTCACTTATAAATGTTACTTGCACTTATTACTGGTATTGTCATAGATCACAGATGGTTGCAAATACTTTGTGATTTTGCTTCTTGAATCTTGACAGGCTTTATTGGCTTGCTTAAATAATAGAATGTGGTTACACTATCAGTTTGTAGACTTTCAAGGTTAGACTATAAATCGAGCTCTTGGCATCCTGAGCTGCCATGTAAGAAGTCTGAATGTTCTAAGGTGGTATAAAGCTGAAGCTGTGTGGAGAGGTCCATCAGGATAAGATGTCTTGTGGAGAGAATCAGGCTGGGGATACTGGGATGCCAGACATGGGAGTGAAGGAACCTTCTTGGAAATGATCCTGCAGTTCAGCTGAGTCATATGGAATGGAGATAAGTCTCTATCTATGAGCTTTCCATATTTCCAACCCACAACATTGTGAGAAAAATAGAATGGTTGTTTTCGACCTCAAAGTTTGGGGAAGTTGGTTACATAACAATAGACGGCTGGAACAACCACATTTAGGACATGCACTTCAACATGAATGCTTTTATGCATTCATTCAGTTTTTGATCTCTCAGTGTACTTCCGGAGCTATGATGGGGGTGGTCATGAAGAAGTACAAAACATGGGGGCTAACATAAAGAAATAGTCTAGGAAAGGAAACAAATTAATTTTTCACAATGAAAGTTACAATGCAATAGACTCTGAGAACATCTTCAAAGCCCTCTCTGCCCTGCTCCAACCTGCTCCAAAAATCCACCTGACTTTGGATGAAGCAGGAAACATATTCCTTGGGGAGGTGATTCAGCTTACTCAACAGGCTTTGAAAACAACAGGCTTCACTGAAATAGATGAAAACAGCGTAGCTTTGAATAAAATATCAAGGAAATGACTTTGACTTAGCTTTCCAATGTAAATTTTCCAACCAAGATAGAATCCTGGTAGTCAATATTATCAAATTATTGTGAAAGTAGATAATGTTAGACTCCAGTCAACACCCACTGCAGAGGAAGTTCTGGGTTCAATGAATGAAAAAGAACAAAATAATGATGTGCCAATGAAATTGTCAGTAATTATGCAGGGATAGAGTTGAATGAAGGAGGGGAAAGGACATCCTCTGAAGAGAAAGTGAAAAATAAGTCCAGTTTACAGTAGTTATAACTTGAATTCTGTGGTTCTCTCTGCTACAAGAGCTGGTCCTTTTCAGAATGGCTTTTTCCAAGCGTGCTGAAAGCCCCTCAAATCAGCAAAGGCAGACGGGGCAGCAAAAGATCAGGAAAAAGGTATTTCTCTAAAATCATGGGAATTATGGATCAGAGTCCTGTGGCAACCTCCTCAGATCAGTCAACGATGATGGTGCCATACCAACAAACACAGTCTGTGGCCAGGGAGCTTTAGATTCAGCCTTCTAAGCAAAATAGAGATTCCCCAAATATCCCTCAGGACACTGTTGTCTCTTGTATTTTGAAGAGCTGAATAGAGAGCACTTCATAAGGCAACCTCTGTGAACTTCTAGAATTTAAATTCTTGGATGAAGCTTTATATCAGTGGCTTGCAAACTTGGGTGTCCATCTGAGTCACTTGGCAGGTTGTAAGATGACAGGCTGTTGGACACCACTCCCAGGTAGTGTTCAGATCTAGCGAACTTAAAGGCAGGTTACAAGAAAGAATTGACATCTCTAAAAACTCACTTGATACTGTGTTGCTGCTGCTGCTGGTAGTGGTAGCCTGGGGACCACACTTTGAGAACCAGTATCCAGAAGGAACCAACCTCAGAATGAAAGCAGGGTCACCTTCTTCATCCCCCTTGCTGCCATCGCCTGTGAACTATCCAGGAGTTCTTATTGTTACAATTTTATACTTTCTATTATTTTGTGTATAGTCTGTTTCTCTCCCTAAGTCATTTTCCTTTATTGGGGAAAATGGCACAAGAAGATACATCACCATGGGCACATACATTTGTGTTCATGAGTGTAGAACAGGGAAAGTGAATGTAATCTGAAAATACATTATTTGATATTGCATTATACCTGGAAAATGATAAAAGGCAATAATACAATAAAAAAGTAAACGTGATAATGATCTTGCCTGTGGGGATATACAGGAAAGGAATCTTCCTATGGAACTGGTGGGCTGTAGGTGTGGTGAGAAGAATCTATCTTCCTGGGAGGAACCTGTGAGCATTTGATGGGAGGCAACAGTATGTTTTGTAAATTTCCTTATTTTTATTTTAATAATAGAAAGAGGGCTGGCCTTTGAAGTTTAGTAGGTGTCTATCTGAATCTTGGCACTGCCTCTCCTCCCATGACCTCAGGCAAATCTCTTGGACTCATTGAGTTGATTCCTCTCTGGGAAATGGGAGTGATAATAAATATCCATCACCGTTTTGGGTTGAATGAGATGCTGAATAGAAAATGCATCTGACACAAAGCCTGGCCTGCTGTGGATGGGTTCAGTGAACATTAAGCTTCTTTCCATCCTTTGCAAAACAAAAAAAACTCCCTTCATAGGCTGCAGCAGGTAAGGTGACCTCAGTCAGGAGAGAAGTGTGTCTGTTGATTGGGGAAGATTTCATCCAAGAGAAGTGTAGCCAGGGCTCTTAGAATGGGCATTTGAAAAAAAAAAAAAAAAACCAGAAAATATTTTTTAACATGAATACTGCATGTTTTTCTTGTATTAGTGCATTACAGTTACAAGTAACAGTTGGGTTCATTTTGACAAAATCATGCATGCGTGGAAGTAGATTTATCCCATTTAAGTCCCTGGTGAATCACCCACCCTTTCCTTTCCTTTCTCCATCCCCCTAATCTCCTTACTCTATTCCACTGGGCACTTTTAAATAGCCTCACATAGAGATCAGCTTCAGGCACTGGCTCCTTTAATCTTCAGTCTCCCTTTCCTATCCTTTTCCCTTCATTTCCCCCTCACTTCCTTACTCCCACTTCTAGGTGCCTATTTATCAACAATTCCCATAGAGAAATCTGCTCTCAGAAAGAGTATCACACTTTCATTCACATTCAGATTCAACGGAGTGATAAGGCACTAAGAGGATTTGCATGCAAAGAGACGATTAGGGAGTAAATCTTTAATTACAGCATTTTAGGTGTTAGAAAGTAGGCAGTTTTTCAAGGGGTGGTCTGAGATACACAGCACTTAATTTTTACCTTGAAATCATATCATATCACTTTCTTATAAAGGCTACAACTTGTTCATGACAATTTTTTTCCATGCCTTAATGTAGCTGAAAAGAGTTTTGTACTATTCAGAGTTCTTTCCAAACTGCAAATGAAACAGCCACCTATCAGAGTGGTGCATGTCTGAGCCAGGTGCCTGTCCTGTGCTCGCCCAGCATGCTGTATACCCTTAGTCCCAGCGCCTACCACATTGCACAATGGCTCACATCTTCCTATCTACACAGTGCTTGGAATATGGAAAGGACCCAGTCTATTGTAACTCTAGTCTATTTCCACATGCATTTCTTACATAAAAGGGATGCATACTGCACCTGTGGTTTATGAAAAGAAACAGTAATTGGTTAAGGGACATGGCCACTTCTGTCTTATGCTTCCAAGTTTCTGTTTCTTATTTGTACTCAAAAGTACACTGCAAGCCCTTGCCACCTGCAAGGGCCATCGGCCTGGTGTCCTGGTGGACCACCACAGTTGCTGATACCATTCCCTTCCCAATCCCTGCCCATGTGCTATAAGCATAATCAAAGAGTCTAGGAAATCCTGCAGACTGACATGGGTGGAGAGAACAAAGGTTTGCTGAGAGGCAGGCACTGGGCAGCCAGGCACATGGCCTGAAAAGAATAGTTTGCCTGCAACAGCCTCCCAGTAGTGCCTCCCAAGAGTAGGGGTTCCTGACGTTCCAAACATAGCAAGACGACAAACTCTTATCCAACAGCATGCTGCCAAACTTTAACAAACAGCTCTTTGGGAGAGAAAAGCCATGCTCTGTAAAGTTTGCCAATTTCCATGATATAAATACTGCCACCATGACTGATTTCAGGCCACCAAATGCAGTGCTGGGAAGAGACACACCAGCACACTGTCATGTATATGTGTTCCTCCTGTGTTAGGACACACAACTTAGGTAAGCATAAAATGTAAAAATAACTAGGCAGTAATGAGCCTTGAGTAGGTATCATCTTTGTGTTTAGTATAATTTGTCCAAATGCAAGTTTATATAATTTAATAACAATGGCTGTGTTTAACAACTGGCTCATAACATTCTTAAAAAGGTAACAATTAGCTGGTCTGCACTGGCTTCAGCACACCATGGCTCCTCTCCAGCACAGAGTTGAGAAGAGCTCTCAACAGCAAAAATGGTCATTTGTGTCTGCCAATGCAGAGTCTGCGAACTGCATTCTGCTTGGGATTTCTTCCAGGAACCTACTTATCCCATAGGGGAACACTAGACCTGAGCAAAGACACCAGTCCTCACTGTCATCTCCTTGTCTGTAAGAGCTCCCTATGGAACCAGTTGATACAATTGAATTTGGAAAATCAAGGATGAAGCTCCTTGAAGCTGTCCATACACTCACTGTCCCTCCTTCCAGAGGTTGCTTCCTGTCTCTACACATGCTAAGGTAAACAACACTGACCACCTCTTCAACCTCACTCTGCTGGAAGAAGAAAATTGATCCATTCAGCCTTTAACCCACTGTGATGTTTGAGTCATACTTGTGCTGATTCAGGGAAAAGAGGCTGTATATGCTTGACAGTGTGTGTTTTTAACGACTGGTACAAACATTCCCTTATGTTTCACCGGTCAAGCATTTAATGACAATGCCAAATTCTTACTAAAATACAAAGCTTCAGAAATGTAAAATATTACACATTTGAGTTCAAGATTAACAAGTGGTTTTTCAATTACAACAGAAGCCACCAATTCAGGTACTGTAAAATCCTTTGCAAAAAACAACATATGAACATATTTTATACCTCATGTCCCAAGGGGGCTGCAGAGATACCAAATCTATACCTTTCAAGCTAGAAGGGACTAGAGTGAATTTTGTGGATTTAGAAGCCTCACAGAGAAACGTCACTGAACTGAAAAATGTGTAAAGATCTGATCATATTTTTGAGTACAGCAAGTTTGTATCATTAGCCATCTGGTGTTTTAGAAGTAGCACTATGCAGAACCTACTGATTGGCAGAAGATAATATTGATTAATATGTGGACCTTATTACCTCATTTAATTGAAGGTACTTAGGCAATATGGGGCAGTATTCCATCCATATTATACATGAAGAAACTGAAAGAGACTCTGTCAATGAACACCCTTTATGTTATAGGTTTTTCCTTCCTATATACAATCTTTATTAATAAAGACTTAATGAAATATTTTGAAGAACAAAATGCAAATAACAATGGCTTGAGACATTTCCAAGAAACCAGGGAAAGTGTCCCACTCTACCAAGAACAGAATTCAGTCTAAGGAGAGGTTGGAATATCCTCCAGGGGTAGGCAGGGCTCTTTGATCTCTCAACTACAGAGACTAAAGGAGAAAGAAGTAAAGAAAAAGCTAAGACTTTGTGCTACAGAAATCATTTCACCCCCCAAAAGGAAGTCACTTAAAATACAAATTAGAACTACATAGATAAAGCATTGCACAACCTCTTGGTTAGAATAAATGACACAACCTTATATGGCAAGTGATGGTGAGCATATGGAACTCCAGGAACCCTCATATGCCATTGGTGGGAGTGTAAATTAGTACACACCATTTAGGACAGTTTGACTCAACCTATTGATAGAGAAGATTCTCACAGCTTCTGATCCAGCAGTGCCACTTCTGGGTGTCGACTACAGAACCTAAGGACACATATACCAGGAATATTCATAGTGACTTTGTTCTTGCCACCTACCAGATGAAAATAACCCAGTAAGATTAGTAGTACATGGACAATTTGAAGTCTATTTTCATGATGAAATATTAAGTAGAAATAAAAGAGAGTGAAAGACAGCAATGTGTGTAAATTAATGAACCTTGCAATGACAACATTCAGTGAAAGAGGACACATATTTTAAAAATAAACATACACATGTGCAAACACGTACAGAAGCATATACACGTATTCACATATATAGCCATATATGGATATGAAATAAAATCATATTTGTTCATAAAGCAAGGAAATCATTATTATAAAAGTCATAATAATGATTATCTCTAGTGGGGAGAAGGAAACTGGAACAGGAGGAAAGTCCAAGGGATTTTTCTAGGCTACTGGCAATGTTTCATTTGCTGATTTGGTAGCAGCTTTATCATTTTTGCTTTATCATTTTTAACTACCCACATTTTACACAATTTTCTATAAACATGTTTCTCTATCATATGTTTTCACACTCATAAATAAGTAATAGAGCACTAGGTTAGACCAGGGGAAGTTCTGGAAGGGCCTCTGTGTACTCTGTGTACCAGAGTATGATAATAGGATGTGTGGGTGGAGAACAGATGAGACCATTAAAGATGAAGATAGGCAGGCTGAAGAAGCCAGATGCTGAGGCAACGGGACATGACCAAATAGGTATTTTAAGAAACTAACTTAAGGAGACAAAAAGGGACTGAAAGGGAAGGCTGGGGGATCAAAAATGTGTTTGCAGCATACCCGTCAGGGACAACCTGTCCTGACATAAAACAATTGCACTGCGTGCGTCCATTTGAGGGAGAACTTGGAACAGATCCTTCAGCTCCAAGTCAGTACCTAGATGAGGAGAGCTGAGAACGAAAAGGACAACAAGGTTTATATTTGAGTCTCTGAGAGGGTGATAAGCTCTTTAACAGAAACAGGGACCAAAGTGAGATAAAGTGCTATGGTAGATTTTTAGAAAAAAATACTATTACTTTGCTATGTAATGATCCCCCCCCCACTCCTATAGAGAAGAGAAAATCACAATGTATGTAGGATTGTAGTTCTTAAGTAAGGTTTGCACAAAGTCACAATGACCCCTCTTCCCTGTCTTCCCATTGTTTACTGGTCTTCATAAAATTGTTTTGTTTAGGGAAGCTGATGGCTCACTCTAAAACTCCCTATTCTTTTTAGCAGAGAATATTATCTCTTTGCTTCAGAATTCATGAGAAAAATAGGACTAAGCTTTAAAGAGTTTGCAATTTAATTTAATTATCAAGCTTAATCTCTGGCCTCTCCCATCAGACAAGTGTCCTGGAAGGTGACGCAGCAGGTGGGCAGTGTGGGTCTCAGAAGAAAGGCTGCCTTCTACCAGGTTCCCCTCTCCCATCAGTCTCAGTGAGCCACAGCATGTCAGGGGCAGGTGCCAATACAAACCACTCTGCCCACTCCCCTCCCCATGCCAATGAAACACAGTGCCTGTAAACTTAAGAGGAAATATGATTTGTTTCCTCATTGCCTTGAGCTCAAACTGTAAGGATGTGGAATATCCTTTGACTTGTTTCTGTCTTTAGGCATTTAGTAAGCAAACCTAAACAGAATCCAGCCAGGAGAGCTCTGACCCCTCACTGGTAGCAGTCCTCAAAGTAATGTCTTTGAAACGTAATTAGGTCAGTTATGTGTATATGAAGCATGATGTGGCCTCTGGGAGACATCGAGCCAGGGGTTGGAAGTGCAGGTTGAGTGTGAGACAGAAGCCAGGGCTACAGCATGGTTGCAGCCCTGACAAAGGAGCATGGGGGCTAGGGCAGTGACAATGACAATAGCACCTGACAAGTGCTGTGATTACTAGGATTACTACATGCTGCACTGCGCTCAGAAACTGATGGACTTTATCTCATGTAAATCTTTCAACAAACCATGGAGAAGGTAACTGTTGGTATCCCCACTTTACAGATGAGCAATCTGAGGTTCAGAGAGCTTTGCTGGCTTTCATCAGCCCACATAGATCTAACTGAATCAGATGTAGTCCAAGCAAACCTCAAATCATCCTGAACTTCCAAATGTTGGGCTATCATGAGAATATGTTAAAATGCTAGAAACTATATTCCCTGTTTGCAAGCCCAAGAACTAAAAGAGGGTGGGTGATGCCTGACTTTTCTGCAGAGAATTGGCAAGAAATGGTATGATTTGCTTTGGAAGCCTTGGGGAAAGAGGAGAGCTGACACATTTATATACCACCCTAATTCCTCTCATTTTAGCTTCTAACATTTCCCAGGTTGCTTTGCGTGGGTGAGTAGGAGGAAGTTGGCAGATATTTTCAAGCAGTTGGGACCCTGAAATGATCAGGTTGAGGGGAGCTGCAATGAGATCCCTTATTGAGAGCTGAATCAAAGAAGAATAAATACCTCAGCTTAAGCTCAGTTCAGGTGTGATAACTGACATGTGGATTGGGAAGCTGACCATCATCAATTTTATTAAAAAGATTTTTCTGTTTGAATTACACATCATTCTACCAGGATAATATTGAATCACGACGCATACCGTGTACTTATCCAGTGATGCAAAGTGGGAGGTATTTTATAACCAGATGACATCTCAGAGACATTTCACATTTAAGGAGACTATGATTGCAAGAGACATGGATTTTTTAAATTATAGTTTGGCAGTTTAAAAAACATTTTTCAGCAGTATGTTGTGGAAGAGAAAACAGCCAATAACACGTGGTTCCAAGCTCTGGCATTTACTTACTGTGTGACATTGATCAAGTCACTTAACATCTCTTGGCTTTATTTTTTTTCTCATAATCTTACTAGACCACATCATCTCCAAAATCCTTTTGAAGTATAAAATCACAGGTTTGTATGAATTGTTATAGTAAGTATGCAAAGATAATTAATCCTCGAGTCATTTAAACTTTAACTTACTTCAGAGTTCAACAATCTCTTTTACAAAACTCTAAACATATATGGTACACACCTATTTCCTTCTTGAGTCCATGAGAGGGTCAGCCAGCTTCCATTAGAACCCTCATTTAACTTGGCCTCCTTTCTCTAAACCAGATTTTGATGCAATCTGTTGAGCAGAGAGGAGTGTAACCAAACCAGAATGAAGTCTCATTAAGACAAACATGGATGAAATGTCAGGCTGTGAACAGCAAAGCTTATTTCCATGTCTCAACAGATGGCTGAGAAAACAATGTCTTGTTGATCTGGTTAGAACAAATTAAATACAAAGAGCCTTTCTTTATAATGAGAATGTGTATGTGCAATAACTGTGTGTGCTTAACAGACCTGTGCATACATATAAACTAGAGCTTCTCAACTTCAGCACTAGTGACATTTTCTGTCACATGGTTAGTTTGGGAGGCTGCTCTGTGCACTGGGGAATGTTCAGTAGCATCCCTGGTCTCTATCTACTATATAACAATAGCATCATCCGCACCTAGTTTTGATACCAAAGATGTCTATAGATGTTGCTACAATGTCCTCTGGGAGGCATACACATACATATACAAATATACATATACATGTACATATTCATTTATCCATGTGCACATCAGTGATATCATATACTTGCATGGTACTTTCAACTTCATGAACACATTTTCTAAATTTTTAGATTTAGAGGTGCTTGGGATATCAAGATGAGTCACAGAATTTTATAGATGAAGGAAACTGCATCCTGGAGAAAATCAATGACTATCCCTCCAGCCACTCAATTTCTTTCTTTTTTTTCTTATTAGACATAAAAATAACAGCTGGAAGAAATCTCAATTTCATCATAGCCCATCTCCATTTTATAATCAGCAAAACCAGATCTCTACTTTTTGTTTTTCTTCTCTTCTACCCATTACTCTGATCATTGGGGTCTCTTCCTTTGGCAGACTATTAACTATCTTAATTTTCTCCTACAAGGTGGTAGAATTTGTGTCCAGTTACTGGAAGAGACAATCATTCTAGAGCAAGTTCCCTTTGATAAAGTAAGTGGTGACAGGTTGAGACAGCTCCAGGCTCAGGTCTCACACCTACTGAGTTCCACTTAGGTCCCATGGCAGCACAATTATCTAGTCAATTGCTCTGGAGGGGACATCATCTTCAAAACATGATCAAGTTCACGCCATTGTAATTAATCAAACAACTGCTTCAGCGTAATGGTGGTTAACGCCTCACAGACTTGAACTGTCTCTTTAACCCAGGGGAAATACTGTTCACATTAAGGTTGAACTCTATTTACAGAGTCCCACATTTGGATGCTAATTAGAAAAATAATACCCACAATGCAATCTTACTTAACTGCTTCACCTCTGGGTGAAAAAGCATTAAGTAAACATGTTATGTGAAATAGAACTTTGTCAATAGAATATATTTGATATGGAAAATATATTTAAAATACCTTATTAAAATACTAACCTTTCCATATTTTTAAAGCTGTTTTAGAATTGCTGTCTTTTAAAAATGAAGATTTGGGGACAACTGGGACAGGACTATATACAGAATTTCTTTCAAAGAGCAGAGTTGCTCTGTGCTTTAATTGCATATAAATATATGTCAGAGCTTCCAAATGCTAGTCCCAGATTTTTAGCTGTAATATTACATCATCTTCAAATGTTTGATAGCCCAGATAAGACTTGGTTAAACTTCTAGCTGGCATGCATTTTGCTTCTAAACACCAAAGAGTCTGTCTCTATGAGCGTTTGGGGCTATGAGTTTCATAGCATTTGAGGATCCCTGAACTTTTGTTTGCATTGGATTTTCCATTAATCAATATCCATATACATAAACGACTACTACTGGGAATCAAGACTATAATAAACCTGGTTTTAAAGCATCACAATAAAAATAAACCTGTATTTAATCTGTATTTGTGAGCAGTAGAATAAAGTATTCTTAAATCTGAGAAAGTCAATTATCTTTCAAAGAGCAATCACAAAATAGCTTAAAAAATGAGCAATTCAAGAGAGCAGGAGGCATAGAGGAGGCATTTAAGAGACATGGAGAAAAGGGGAAAAAAAGGCTAATAGGCAGGATGTCCAGTTAGAACTCAAGGAGCAACGCAAATCTCCGGTAAGTATCACTGATAAAGGTCAAGGGGAACAGAGTTATGACAGTGAACTTTAAAAACACTGACATGAAACACAAGTACAGGTTTCCATAGCATTGCTTGCTATTCACATAAAACCATTAGTCCCTTCAAAGAAAGGGTTATTGATTTACACAGACGCTCATTTGTCACATCTTGTAGAGTACATTAAAAGCTGCCCAAGTATTTCAAATATACTCAGCAAATTTGCCTTCTCACTTGTGTGTTCCGAACTACAGGAGAGTTTTCAGTGTAAAATACTTGATTTAAGAGCAAGTCAGCAACTTTACAAAAAGTGAAGCCTTCTGCGTCCTCTTGAGTTCTAAGAAGTTGCTCTCCTGGTTGATGGGCTCGGTGGGGCCATGGCTCTGATCATGCAAAGGGGACATACAACAGATGCAGAGGGGATTTGCAAAGTAGGAACAACACACTGTCTACATCATGTTCCCCCCTAAAATTCCATGAAGTTTGTTACCTCCTCTCACATTTGAGAGCTAGGTGCCTGCCCTGTGCTGTGAATAGGAGGCAGTGTAGAGTAAAATGGGAAAGAGAGGTGGCTACGCCTACATGGATTTTGAATTCTGATTCCACAGCTCATCAGCACTCTTGCTCTGGGTAGGTCACTAGAGCTCTCCTTACCACTTGGTTTCCTAATCTTTAAAATGGGGATAAAAACAATGTCATGACCATAGGTTATTGTGAGGCTCAGATGATAAGTCATGGAGAGCACTGAAGAACAGTCTAGTTCAAGGCCATACTGCATTGTAGAGCTATAGCCACTGGCCACATGTGGCTATTTAAAAATTAACTAAGATTATTCCTCAAAATTCAGTTCTTCAGTTACACCAGCCACATTTCAAATGCTCAACAGCCACATTGGGCTAAATGACTGTCATACAGGACAGCACAGATTGAGACATTTCAACAATGTGAAAAATCCTACTTACTGGATTACCATTACATACTTACCATTCGAGAGGTGCATGAATACTTTTAAATTTTATTAACTACTTCTTTATAGGCATTGCCATTTAATCTGAGGCCCAGGCCCATGTCTGATAGTTACTGAAAATTATTAAATGTGTTCACTTAAGAAGGACCTTGGCAGAATTCAACTCATTACATTTTTATTACATTTTTTCCAAATCATGTTTTTGATTTTATTTACATTTGTTATCACCATACCTTTTGAGGTATAAACATTAGATATCATTTTCCTCTCATAGAGAGGAGAAATAGATGTTTACAACATCTATATTCCTGTGAGCAATGTTTACCCTTTGGAAGGTTTTGAGAATAACAAACGAATTAGGTAAAGAAGGCTATTCAGGAAAGATGAAGTTTGTATTTCAACTGCTTTAAAATTAATAAGAGTTTATTGGGGGAAACCTGAAAAATAAACAAAAGGATGAAGAAAGTAAAAATTGCTGGAAATAACACAACCTGTAGATAACCATCATTAAATCACCTGTTAGGGGAATAAAATATGTATATTTTATTCATTTATTGGGTGATGATTTTTTTTACTTACTATAGAGCAGAATATTTTTCCACACCATTAAAAATTATTTGATAGCAAAAATGCATAAAATTGTAATTGGGGGCGGGCTCTCCTGCTCATTACTTAACCATTTCTCATTTTTGCTATTAAAACTAATGTTGTGAATACTTGTATGTAACTCTAACTTTAAGTCAGAGAGTATTTTTGAGGAGGGAGCCCTGCAACTAGAATTAATTCCTTCTCATTGAAACCTGTAGACTTTCTGAGGCACTCTGGATTCACACTAGCATTTTGCCTTTGGGAAAGGCTATATTGATTTTCATTTCCCAGGACTGTATATGTGTCACTGGCCTTCTCAAGCACCAATTATTACCATCTGAACATTTTGCCGATTTTGCACACAAAATATCCTCTTTTGTTAACTCACTTTTTATTTCTTTGATTGCACATGAGGCTATATTTGTCCCCTGTGCTTATTAGCGAAGGTAATTTTTATCCTATGAATTATCTCTTCATGTCCTTTGCCCAGCCTCCTGTCAAAAATTTTCTGAAATGCATTTATATTAAATCTTCATATATTAAGGACAGAAAAAAAGGTTTCAGTTCTGGTATGTTTTCTGTTTTCCTTTAATTTTATCTGTGATATTTTTATATTTATAACTTTTAAATGTTTATAAAGTCAAGTCAATCTTCCTTTTCCTTTGTGTTTTCCTTCATTGGTTTTATAATCAGAAAATGCCTTTCCCACCTGAGAGCAATTAAATAGTCACTTTTGTTTTCTTCAAGTTTCCTAAGGTTTCAACTCTTTTTTTTTTTTGCTTTGTACATTTACCACTCTAATCCACCTGGGGTTTATATTATGTTATGGTGTCAGGTATATACCCTATCTTATTTCCTTTTCAAACAACATTATGACTGTCTTAGAACATTTATGGTATCAGCTGCCTTCTGGTTACTACACAATATCTCAGTGATAACTATTACACTCTTAAATATAGGAAGATTTACTGCAGGAAGATTTACTCTGTTTTATTTATCTATCTCATCTAGAACCATAACTGCACTAATTTAATTACTTTAAGTTCACACCATTTTAATTATGATAAGACAAGCTGGTTACTCTCTTTTTTTCCCAAACAATGTTTAGCATGGTTTCTCTTTTCTATATGAGCTATAAAAGCATCTTAAGTCCTTCCCATAGTCCTCCCTTAATCCAATTGATTTTTTTCTTGTAAAAATTTTATTTGACCTTTAAATTATTTGGGGAAGTAGTAGTAGTTTTGCAATATTTGTCCTTTTCATCCAGGAACATGGTATGTCTCTTTATTAAATCGTTTTATTTCTCTCAATAAATTTTACAGCTTTGTTTAAATGAGCTTTGTACTTTTCTTTAAACAATACTCTATGATCTTCATTACAATTATATACAGGATTTTCCCCAATTATTTTTAAAGCATTATTCCTCATATGTAGGCAACTACTGATTTTTGTATACTCATACCTGACTGCTTCCCTATATTCTTATATTAATTTTAATGTTTTCTTCCTATTGATTTTCGCAGGCTTGTACTATATATGTTACCTACAAATAACTTTTTTCAATAGACATGGTTTTATTTCTGATTCTTATGTGAAGGAATGTGATCAAATTCCTAAAACAATATTAGAACTAAATATGCTGATTGCAGATGCCAGAACTGTTGACAGCAGCTGGCAGTGCCAGGACCTTTAACTGTTGTAAGCGATACTAGTGACAGTGACCAAATGAAAATTTCTTTTTTTGTAGTATAAAGGAAGTATGCTTTTGGTTCTGATTTTCCAAGAGTTCAAAACAGGAATTAGTTTAGAATTGACTGAAAAACTGCCAATTGGGCTGAGGCTATAGCTCAGTGGCAGAGCGCTTGCCTCGTATGTATGAGGCACTGGGTTTAATCCTTAGTACTACATAAAATAAACAAATAAAATAAAGGCATTATGTCCATCTAAAATTATAAAAAAAAATTAAAAAACAAACCAAAACAAAACAAATACACCACTTCTGGTCTATCATTTTTTCCAGAGTGGAGTTTGGATTTCTCCACCAGATTCAGGTATCTGTCCATCTTTTCTCATGTCTGGAATAGGTAGGGGAACAAGAGAATCAGTGAATACTTATTTGACCATAGACCATCTGACTAGAGAGACTGAATTCCAATTTAACTAGATGAAGGACAAATTAGCTGTTAATGGAAGAGTCAATGAAACTGTAGAAGCAGATGGCTCCTTTCCAGATGAAGGATTATACTGTAAAGAGGGAAGGGTTGGGGTTGTTACCATCATACAAAGGCAAGATGGACCTTGTACTTCCACAGAAAATGTGATCTGGATGTTGAGACTTGATATTGCCTATGTATGTAGAAGGTATGTATGTTTACTGCTAATACAACAAAGATCAAGGGAGACTCCCAGGTCCATTTGAAAGAGTTCAAGAGAGTCAGAGCTGATAGGGTTTAAACTTCCCTCAAAACCAAAGGAGGGAGCAACTGGGCTTTCTTATCAACTTTCCCAGACATAGAGTGCAAAGGGAAGGGAGCTGAGAGGTCAGCAGACATCAGAAACAAGATCATATTTTATATTTTAGCTGAAGCTAAAGAAGGAGCAGAAGGACACTGATCTGATGATGGAGAGGGAAGGCATGGAAACTGGTGGCGGCTGACCACAGGAATTCGGAGGCAGTATATTATTGACTTTCCACCCAATGTTCAAAATTGTATAGAAAAGGTGTTCAGGGTACAAAAGAAATTTCTTTCTTGACTTGAATGATTTACTGTTTTGTAGAGTGTTTCCTGAATTTATACCATGTACTACAATTGTAAAATCAAAATCATTGTTATTGAAATTACAGAACAATATTTAACACACAAGAACTGAAACAAAGGGAACTTAGCCTCATCCTAGCATGCTGTCTCACACTTTGAACTATAAAATCCCACGGGGAAGGTTTTGTCATAGTCACAAGTAATTGAGTCAAATGGCATGTAATGCACATTTTTAATAATGCTATTAATAACCTTATTGACACTTATACCATGAATAGACTAATTAATAGACACTATTTATAAAACTATTAATAATCTTATTAGGAACTTACCATGTGCCAGAGATTGTGCTAAATGAAGTGTCCCACCAAAACTCCTATGTCAATGCAGGGATGTTCAGAGGTAAAATGGTTATGAGAGCGGAAACCTAATCAGTCCATCCTAATTTGAATGGACAAACTGAGACATAACTGTTGGCAAGGGGGCATGGCTGGAGAAGGTGGGTCACTGCAGGAGTTCCCTGGAAGGCTGTACCTTCCCTGTGTCCCAGACCCCATCCTTGCTTCGTGGCCTTCATGAGCAGAGCAGGGCTCTTCCACCATGCACTTCCACTATGCTGTGCCTTCTCCCCTTGGCCCAGAGCAATGGCATCTGCTCATCATGGGCTGAACATCAGAAACCATAAGCTTTTCCTCCTCTAAGTTGTTCTTGGCAGACATTTTGGTCACAGCGACATATGATATGCAGATACTCTTATACCCTGGGGTCTACTTTATGGAAGAGGAAAGTGATGTTTAATAAGGTTAAGGGATTTACTTATGATCAGAGAGTTAGTAAATGAGGGGCTAAGTTAGTAACACAGATCTCTTACTTCAAAGCATTAATTGCCTATAACCACAGCTACACTAAATACCCTAAGACCTATATTCACAGAATGCTGTGGTTCATGTGTGAGGATCTAAGGTCATTCTAATTTCCACTACCATTTACTAACAACTTGAGCAAGTTTTCAAACTTTTGTAACTTAGTTTCCTTATCAGTAAAACTGGGATAATGGAATGTACTTCCTGCAGTTTTCAAGAGGATTAAATGCTTTTCAAGAATTTGGTATATTGCCTAGCACACATGCTGTGCTCAATCTAGGTTAGCACTATCTATTAACGAGCCAGTTGATATAAATATTATTTTTTTAACTTAGGAGTAGTGACAAAATATTTAAGACAACATGAAGAAATACAAATATCTAAGAAAAACTTTGTGGAGTCCATCCTCAATTCTGAGCAATTATGACCTAATTAAAATTAGGCATCTCTGAAGTTGAATACAGACTATTACAACAGTAATGGTTAATTTGAACTGTCAACTTGATTGGATTAAGAGATACCAAAGATTAAAAGGTTTCTGGGTGTGTCAATGAGGGCATGTCTAGGAATGATTGGAATGTGGGATAGTGAACTGAAGTGGAGATCCTCCCTTATTGTGGGAAGCATCACCCAATAGAATGGAATAAAAGTTGGAAGGACAAAGAAGCAGATGCAGATGCAAGCTTGGTTCTTCTTGAACAGGTTCATGATTGCTGCTTTGGTCCTTTGAGGATATTGGATTCTTACTTCTTCATTCTTCCAAAGGGGACTCAGTCATTGATTCTCCAGGTAGTTTCCAGAAGCCTTGGTCTCAGACTAGGGTAGTGCTGTTGATCTTTCTTGTTCTGGGGCTTCTGTGTCTTGGACTGTGCAGCTGCTGGTTCATCCAGCTCTCCAGCTGCAGATGGCCATTGTGGACTATCCAGCTTCTGGTCATGTAAGCCGATCTAGTAAATCCCCCTTTACAATCATACTTCCTGCTGATTCTGTTCCTCTAGAGAGCCCTGACTAATACGACAACTTAACCTGATTCTTCACTTGGCAGGTGACCACCTGCCACTCAAGATGACCAAGTCTCTGTTGGAGACTCAGGTTCACATTCTGCTCCGGTTGGAAGCAAAAGCAATGTCCGGTGACACATGCCTGAAAGCATCACTCCCATGTGCACTTGAGTAAGAGACCCTACCACTGCTTCTTAACTGAGGCTATTACTACTGGAAAACACACTTTAGAGACATCTAGATAAACACCTCATTTAATGTGATCATTCTTTATTGTCTTATACTCAATGGAAATTTATTTGATCAATGGTTTTATGTAAAAAAGCTTCAAAGCTTCAATCAACAGCTCTTTCTACTTTTGGACACCTCTAACAGTGATAAAGTCTTCCCTTGGGTTAGATTTTCAGCCTTATAACCTTTGGCCATTAACTTCTTTTTGCCTGTCAGAGATATGTTAATTATATCTATATGTGGTTCCTTTAGAAATTTCTCTAAATATTTGCAGACCTAAATTATATCATCTTAATTTTTCTCTTCCCAGATTAAGTTCTATGACTGAATTTGCTCCATCTTTTCTACAAAATGCTTTTTTTTGATCTCTCACTATCTTGGTTGCCCTTTTTTGGTTTTTAAATAGGCACTCTGGTTCCTCTGTTTCCCCCTTGAAATGGAAGTACCCAGAACCAAATCCTTTAAGATGTACTCTGAACAGGCCTAGAGTGACAGGGCTAATCATGTTCTTTGGAAAGGATATTATCCTGTTATTGAATATCCTCTGTCTTAGCACTTAGCATACTCTTAACTCACGCTGTGCTTATGCTCAACTACTCTCCCAAGTTTTTCTTTTAATGCTAATTGCTCTTAAGCCTCCTAATTTAATAAATTGACATTTAAGCCCAAATGTAGGAACTGACATTTATTCCTGTTCAATTTTATCACTGTTCCAGGATATTAAGAGATGACAGGAAATTTAGAATTCTGACTGACAAAATCCCAGTTATTCTCCCTTCCCAGCTTGATTATCTCTATGATAAAAGCTAGACTTCTTATTTTCATGTCACTGATTTATGGTAAGCAATATAGTTTGTAAAGATGGAGCCACATGGCAAAATTCTGGGAAGATCTCTCAAGTTAGTCTTTATTTTGGTCTTTTATCTGTGTGCAATGGTGCATCTGGTCAGAAATCTACCAACTAGAAGTTCAGCCAACATGGTTTTTCATCCTCTCTGAGAAATATCACAAATTAAGAAATCAGATGTCTTTTTGAAATACTGATATGATCGAGTTAAGGCAATTTCATGACTAATGGTTCTTTTAAAATCTATTTTAAAAGAAAATATTTATGTTTAAGCAAGCCTGTGCTATATCTTAATGATCACACCTTCCTTTCTCATTTGCTCCTTTCTAGAAGTTTCCCAGCAACAACCTCAACCTTCCTGTGCCATTCTTTTTGGAATTTTTTTCCTTTATAAAATGAAGACTGTATCTTTCCACTCTTGGTTTTGCAGCTTATTTCTATTTTCTATTTCTTTGGGGACTATCAACAATGTTTCTGGAATAACATCCAGTACTTAGAATGCAAGTTACCTGGATTGGGGGAGGACTCATCTGGAGCAGCTAACTACTTATATTCTGTCCCCCCACCAGCCTGGGGCATCAATCCACCCCTTGGGGAAATTACCCCTTCATTCCCAGTGTGAGGAACACTTTATAGGAACTGCAGATAGCAAGCAGGTGGAGATGAACTTTGCCACCTACTATTCCTGCTGCCACCAATGCTGCCATTTCATTATGTTATAGAATTCACCATGTGGTTGAGAAATCATATATGCGTTTTCTTCTTAGAAGGATAATAATAGCAGCATCCTTTCTAAAAGCACTTTCTCTATGTGTTCAGCCTTGTTACATGGTTAGTACAGAGCTGCTCAGTTAATATTCACAATGTCCCTATAATGAAAGCACTCCCATCATTCCCATTTTATGGGTAAGAAAGCTCACAGAGGGGTTAAGGAACTTGCCTGAGGCTCAGTTAGTGAGCTGAGGAGTCAGTGTTCACACTCAGGTGCTTGTGATACCAGTAACCCTGGTAGCAACCATTCTGGTAGATTAAAACTCATTTATAAAAAGTAAGTTTGGCTGACATACTAACTTTTGGGTAAATTCTGGTTCATTATTGATGTCTGTATTTTATGATGCTACTCTTTTAAGTTTGTGCCTCTTCTATATTAGTTAATAATCCTTCCTTCTAACTAAATTCCATGTCATTTAAAAATCAGACTGTGTTGGTGAACACCCCATGTAATATTTTGCTCAAATAGCACATTAGGACATTCCCTTTGTACTATGGTGTTTCAAAATGCATGGACATACTGTCCCTTGCTCTGCTAAAGGGACTCAATAAGTAGAGAAAGGTCCCATTTTCATCAGAATTAATGGAGAATTGTCTCTGTAGCAAAAAGGTAAAAAGTTTTATTGGTTCCTATGATCTTAAGATATGCAGTTGCTGAACTCCCCTACCTCCCCCATGCTTGCAAAATGTGGGACTGATAATTAGTACACCTTCTCATGCCTCCCAAGCTGCCTGAATGCTGGCCAGTTACTGCTCCTTGTTGGAGGTCAAGGCATGACTGTAACATCTGTCTGGATGAGCTGGGGATGTTCACAAAAACTTTTAAACAGAGCTGTTCCAGGCAACTGTAGAAAGAGCCAGGATGGGAAAGGGTACGCATAGTTACCTATTCATCAGAGGCCCAGTTCTCAAATTCTTTGTCTAAAGCCAGATGCTGGCCTGAGGTAATATGCAGTAGTGACAGAAATAGGCAGACCTAGGGAGCTGCAATAGGGCCTGATCAGCCTGCACTCAGCCAAGCTCTCTGTTTTTGGCACAGTGGCCTTTAGGAAAGGCATTAAAGGATCCAGAGGAAAAGAAGTACAACATATCCTAGACCTGACAAATAAGTCCATCTCAATCAAACATGCAATAGGAGAGTAGTGTAGTTGGAATGTTGAATATCTTCCAGAGTTCCTTGTGTTAAAGCCTGGTCCCCAGAATGGTGCTGTTGGGAGATGCTGTGGACTGTCAAGAGGAGGACCTCAGGTGGCTCTAGTGTTACAGCTCATCCCTCATGCTGCCCAAGGGGATGAAGGGACCCCTGGTCCTTCTTCTCTCTTCCACTTTTTGGATATAATGCAAGTGGTTTTCCTCTACTATACCTCCCTACCATTTCTATTGGGCACCCCCCACCCCAACTTAAAAGCAATGAGTTTGCCTGATCATAGATATAAACTCCAAAACTATAAGACCAAACAACCCTTTTATCTTTGTAAGTTAGTTATCTCAGGTACTTTGTTACAGTGATGGCAAGCTGACTAACACAAAGAACAAGACAAAAGGATTCAAGAAAAGAACCAATGCTTTGGCCAGACAGAGTTTTTCAGAATATATAGATAGATTTCATTTTTAGAGTCCTCAATTCTTATGAACTGTGCTCTCTTTCAGAAAATCTGTCCAGGGTTTCACTTGCTTTCTCAGTGAAGATTTTGATATCTGAAAATATTCACTTAAAGTCTAGGTAGAGTGCACATATCTAATGACTGCTCTGCTTCCTAGTGTTCCTTTTATGCTGATTTGCCTCTTTAAGTTTTCTTTCCCTTCCCAACCACAAATCAGATCTGTCTAGGTGCTCAGAATTAAGTGTACAGCACTGTTCCCTCTGCTTTCAGAGATGGGAAAATACTTTCAGAACAAGCCAAGAATTTATCAGCTGCTCTGCTTTCAGGAGCCTTAAACTCTCAGCTGGTGCCCCATAGCTAAAATCCCATCTTTCTGCCTCTAAGGATGGTTCCTTTTAAGTCAGCTGAGATTAATCCTCCCTTACCCACACTCTGGCTTTAGTGTTAGAGCTCATACCTCTTGTTATGTGTACCACAACTGTAGAGAACTGACTTCTTAATGCTACTTCACAAATTTTCAGTTCACTTTCAATCTTAACTTTTATCCCTAGAGAACAATGGAAAATACTGTTTTTAATAACCTAATAATGGAATAGGCAACTGTTGCTTCTTACCTAGACTTAAGATTGGAACTAGGTAATGCCCTGTTGAGGGTAGCTGAATCATTAATGGAAATAGATCTCCTTGCTGACCACCCACTATGTACCAGGTGCCTACCTAACACAGTCAGTACAGGGAATCATGCAAACATAGCCTGCAAATAAGGTGTAAAAACTGATAAACTTAAAATAAATACAGATCTAACCATATTTGGTCACATAGTGGCTAAGAAAGCACATTCTAGAGCCAGATGAAATGTGGGTCATGAGGTTATTTATTAGCTATGTTACATTGGGTAAGATGTTTAACCTCTCTGTGTCTTCTTCCTCATGTGTTAACTGGAAACAATATGGTTTTATGAAGAGTGAATAATCTGGTACATATTTAACTTAATAAACCTGAGCAACAACTTAAATTTTCTTGACCACTTGTAAACCAATCATGTTTTACCCTGTAGGTATGAATAAAATTTTCAGGGAAGGTTTATAAGCTTATGAAGGTTCTCAACTGGGTCTTGTGGACTTGCTTCTCACCAAAATACTGAGATAGTGCCTCATACAACAAACATTTGTTGAATGACTATTTGAATAAATGAGGCTTCAATTCTTAATGTATCTGTGTTTGGAAATATCAACAAAGAACAGGGCCAGTACCGACTGCAAAGAGAAAGTTCTCATAATTTTCCATTCTCTCTATTCTCTATTAACATACTTATCCTCTTCTTCAATCTCCAAGTAAATTTGAAAAATAATGGAATTCAGATTTATTTATGAAAATGAATCTGCTTCTTCGTTCAGCCCAACAGGCTCAGTCGGTAATATTTCCCAAGAGGTCTTTTTAAGATTCTTAAAGTAAACATATAGTTAAAACTCGCACCAGTTTAATACACCTTGAAAAATAAGCATAAGGGCCTTAATTGCCTTTTTCTTGGCATACATCAATTCCTACACATGAAAATGCAGCACTGAATAACAGCAGTAAGCCAAATTCCTTTCAAATAGCACATCTGCATGAATACTAGCTGTCCATTATGTTCTTTAAAATCTAGGAGGCTGAAACATATTTGTGAAAAGAAACTTTTTAATAAAATTTAAAAAGCCTGATTCTCATGCAGGGAATAAAAGCATAGAAATGTCTCTCCTTTTTTTAATTAATACAAAACCTTCCTGTGTGTTTCAAAACAGTAATAATTTTATGTTAATGTAACTCATTATATAGTCTTTTATGAGAAAAATTTTGGAAAAAGAATGAAGTGTAAAATATAAGTCGGATGGGAGAAGAAATTTCAGGAATTATAACTGATCTTTTTGGTTTCTTGGTAACTTACAATTCTTGAAGTAGTTGTTTTCTCTTTGGCCCACTCACAAATATTCTCGTGAACCAATACCACTTTTAAAATATAAACTCATAGCATCATCTGTCACCCAAGGTAAATTTCATAGGTCTAATACATTTTTTCTTTTTACAAGACTAAATGAAGTCATAAAGTATTATTGTGCATGTGAAAGCTCTCTCTCCATATAGAGTCTCCATGTTTTATGTCAGAATGTGCTCATTGAAAATTCAGGTTGGTTCTCTTTCCCTACTGGTTCCTATGCAAGCCACAGACATGCCTTTCACTGGTGGTGGTGGGAACTGAGCTGAATGGTTGATCCTACAAGAAGGTGTAATCTGAGCAACCTCTACACTCCCCTGTCACCATAAATCAAAGAGAACACACTCAGAATCAACTGAAAGCTTAAGAAAAACCCTCTCCCCACCAATTGCATGTATAACAGTTTTCCATAGACCTTCCACAACCTAAATGCTGAGAGAAGGCCAGGAAAGCAGAGTATTCTAGAGAATGCAATGTGGTTGTGCTGCACAGCTAACTTAAGGGACCCTTGATTCTAATACCATTGAAACTACTTTGAGCTCTAAGAGCTGTGCATTTCTCCATCCATAATGTTATTCCAATAAAAAGTAATAGTTCTGTGATTCTGGTGGGCCAATGAAAGAAAAGTAAATGCTGTCCAAGGCCACTGAATAGAAATATCAATTGCAGGAGGAAGAGCACATCCCTGTTCACCATCACAGCAACACTGGTGTTAAGATGCCCCAGAAAGCTTATTAGTTCCTATCCTGAGTATCCACAGTGGTGATATAAGGCACTGCCAGAACTCAACCCGGGATGAAATAAAGCTATGGTTAAAAAGAGAGAGAGAGAAAGAGAGAAAGGCCTGTTGTGTTGCTTCCACTGCAGTAATTAGGTTTTGAAGAGACATATAAGGATGGAATTTAAATGACAATTAGAGATGTGGTCCAAAAGTGTAGGCAGAAGGGTGCTCACTGCTGCACCCTACATGTGATCAGAATCTGATGGTCCCCTGAACTTGTGGCCAGAGTTGCTCCAGCATTCCTTGCTTAAGTTTATATTCACAGGAAAGGAACCCAAAAAGGTGAGCAGTAAAATACTATGCAGAGTTGTATCAGCAGAGAATAGGAGAGGCCAAGAGGGTGCTGCACAGTCCAGCCCTGTGTGATTTCTATGGAGAAGGGACAGCAGGCTGAAGTGGATGGGGCTGCCTTCAAACAGGACTGGGGACTACTAGTCACCAGAATTCCATTTTGGGACCCAAGTGGGAAATGCATGTTGCCACCATTTTCCTTCCTAAGAGAAACAGTGTGATGGCACAGCAGTAGGACCTAAATATTTGGATTAGAGCAAGGGAAACTCTCATGATGAGAAGTTTTGAATTTCCCACAAGAATATAGCACACTGGCAGGTCACTAGGATCCCTATATGGGTACCTGGAGCAGTAACACCAGACAGGGTGCTTACCTAAGTTGATTTCAATCAGGCTGCTTATGTGTTGCGGGGGGATGTCAACCACAGAATGGGAAAAGACGTTTTCATGAACATATATATGAACTGCCTGTGAATTAACTGAGGAGCAGTTTGTTGCAGGGAGAAATGAACTGAGCTTGCATCAGATGGTGGTGGCATGAGAGGGAAAAGAAATAACGACATTGGAATTCTTAATGAGGCATAATGTGAACCCTGAGATAGATGTGTGAGTGAGGTTTGGTGGTAAACTTTATAGGGTGACCTAATATGGTCACATCTGAGAGTGACACAGGGTATAAACTGGGTGAGTAATGGAGACTTAGAGACTCTACTTTGTATGGGGCTGGTAGAGTCACTGCCTTTGTTACAGAGTGCTGCACCACTATTAAAGTGATAAGGTAAAACACACATCATAATGGGAACAGGCTCCACTGTGACATTATTAAAAATCTCATTATAAAATAGTATGCACTGTAGGATCCTATTCAATAGAATATGCATAGGAAAGAAATGACTGGAAGTCTAGATGTTGGTAAGAGTACTATTCCTGGGTAATTGGGTAAAAGGATATTTAAATTCTGTAGTCTTCCATTTTTCAATTGACAGCTTTCATTATTACAAAATTAAGTAATATGTAAAAATGTGGAAGTCAGTAGGTTGATTTAGGACCAAAAATACAGTTTTATATGTGACATAGGCTTTTAAATTTTCCTACTTGATTTCTAGGCCCCATTTGAAATCATAATTATTGCTTTTCAGGAGACAGAAAATGGAATTTTCTCAAAGGCATGATCTGTATCTTATTTCACCTTTTCTTTTCTTTGGAGGGGTTGAGGTATCACCAATATGTAGTCTGGGTATGGTTTAGGATATGGCCTCCTTCCTAGATAAATCAAACTGAAATATTTCATTTTAGATCTGATTCCCTAAGGTAAGATTTATGGGACCATGAGAGTGGAGCAGACTTGGAAACAGCAGCAACCAACATTGGTGAAACGGCTTCCCTGTGCCTGGGTGTGGGGCACTCTTCCTGGCTCTTCTGGTGCTTTGACTAATCCTCATAGCAACCCTGCAAGGTAAGATGGGGATACAGGTAGAACCCTCTCGTCATCCCAGGTTATGGGTGAGGAAGCTGAGTAGAATTGAAAATGCATGGTCTATCTTCAATCTGCCATAGACTCCATAAGACTAGTAAGCTGCTCTTGACTCTGGCAGTAAACGGATTTAACCATGATCTTCTTCTGCACTTCCTTAAGATTTTATTTGTTGTAAAAATGCGAAAGTGTTTGTGTAAAGACAGAGTTTCTGCTTTAAAATTCATAATTCCATGATTCTTTTTTATTGCTGACCAAACTGAAAAATGAACATGAACTAGACACATCCAGAACAGAATATTAATTCACATTCTTTAATCTGATCAACTTCAGAGCAGAACAGGCAGGGCTGCAGGAGAACCCTGGCCACCAGCAGACACAGGGCTCACCTACCCACACTGCATTGAGGCCATCAGAGATGCAAACCTATAGCTCTTTCTCCTTTTAAAGTGTCTTTAGGCTCCAAACCATAAGCTCCAATCACTCTGTCACTTAACCCTAAATCCCACTGACATCATTTTACAAATTCAGTTTCTCTGGGCATCCTCCTCCTCCTCTGCAGGAGGACCAATTTAAATCATCCTTAAGTCATCACATTAAACACTAGCTACTGCTGGCTGCAAGGGGAGCCAAGAAGTGTATTATACCAAGTCTTAAAATGCCATCCGTGCCTTTTAAATTTTATCATAAAATCAGAAATAGCTGTTTTATCATGAAGGATTTAATAAGTTTACCTTTTAAACTAATGGACTATAATTGGCTCCTTAAATTTTGCATGTAAAAACCCCTGGGTTGGGAAACTTTCAATTTCTCCTTAATAACTCATCACTATAAATCAAATTCCTTTAATATACTATACACCAACATTGCAATGAGCTCGGAAGGAACTGGTACCATTTTTTTCCTGATGGTTCAGCCACAAGCAAAGGCTGGTTTATTTCTGAAAGGTAGTACTCAAAGCAATTTCATTTTATTTCCCTCCACAGAAGATATCAGATATTTAAGAACTCCCATAAAAGATCTACCCTTAGGTATTTCAGAATGACCTGTTTCTTGGAGATTTCATTGGTTTCTTTCTTGTCATAAAAGAATTCTTTAAAAAAAATAGGTTTTACGTCTGTCATGGTATAGTCAATATATATTTTATAATATAATATTGGTTTTCTCACAGCCAGTAGTTGTATATTAATAGAATACATTTATTGGATCATTTCTCCTCCAATTAAAATGTGATGCTAATAATGATAATGATGGTGGCATTATAACATCGATAATGATAATGACAATGCTATTATAAAAGAACAACATTGACTCATTTTTGATCCCTCCCTAAAACTTTGCATTTCTCCAAAATTCTAAAACAAGAAAGGACAATAAAATACAAGTTGATTCAAAGGCCAGTATAATATAAATAACAACACTTTCTGAAGATTCAAAGTTTAGAAGTAACTATGAAAAGAAATTGCTCCTTGAATTTCGGACTGTTAATCACAACACTGTGCTGGAAGATTTCCTCTAGTGAGAGGTTTACATATCACCAAATATCAGGACGGCAACTCAGAGACATTCTTATGTTTGCCAGCATATGGTATCAAATAAAACAAGGGTATTTCACATTCCAGAGAGTTGGAACCATGCTGAGTCATGAATGGTCTCGATTAACTTCTTCTTTAATGATTTAATTTAATGGGCTTATGCCCCAAAGTCAGAAGGGCTAATAGAAATTGTCCAGTTTCTTTTATATCAATTTAGTGAATGTGACAATTCACATGGCAAAGTGGATTTGCAGTGGCAAAAGAGGAAGGGCATTTATGTGTGAGGTTGTACTGTTGATACACCCTTCTTGGTCTGGGGGAGTGAGAAGAGACAGAGAAATGCACTTAACAGAGAGAGCCCTCCAGGACACAGTTTACTTCATCTAGATTCATTAGTTACTACCATGCCACTGAGACACTGAAGGTTATAATGCAGTGCACAGTACGTATTGAAGGACACAGAGGCACAAGCCCCTGGCAGAAATGTGTCTGTCCATTCTGCTTTGGTATGTGCTCTGCACAGTAGCACTCAGGGCTCGCTGGAGTCTGGGCACCTGGAGAGAGGGTGGGCAGGAACTGTCACTGGCAGGGAATATCTGAACACACATCACACAAACTGGCTGAATGCCATTTAGCCAGGAACTTAATGGAAACACTGATCATCAGATTAAGTCCATAACTTAAAATCAACAGGGGGAAGACAAAACAGCTTTTGAACACACATACACTAGACATTAAGGAAATCTGACCAGACCTGAGAAGAAGCAAGGAAGAGACAAGGGTAGAAGAAAGGAAAGAGAAGCAAAGAAAAAGATATTGGAAAATGGGAAGAGAAGAAATGAAGGGAGGGAAGAAAGAAAACATAATATCTAGCAGACAAGAATGTACATTCTATTGTGCATCAACTCTAAGGAAATTTAGGGTTTCAGAGAAATATAGAAATATGTCTCAAACTGGAAGATGCTGAGTCTAATTTATTTTCCGTGCAGCTCCATTGACAGCATGAAGCAAAGTTACAGAGAGGGGCCAAGTCTTGCTGTGTCTCTAACCTTAGCTACCAAGGGCAGGAATAACAATGCCCACCTCAGAGGAGTTGCCTACTTCTCCTTTTTCTCTCCTGTACCAGAAACATTCTCAATTATTCTCCTTCCTTGACTGGTCATTAAGTACTACCAATGAGTTATATAGCATGACACAAAAAGACACATAAAATATCTTCTTTTGTATATGGATTTTCTAAGAAAAATATGGGGTGGGTTGAAAGGGAATTTCTTAAAAAAAAAATCAATGTTTGCCTGTAGGTGCAATATATTGACTTTCTATAGTACAAATCATGGTTCTAGGGTCCATACAATATATTCCTCTGGGAGCTGAAAGATGACTATTCTTTGGAAAGGAAGACCGGCCTGTTCATTGAGGGCTGGGTCCTTCCACCCCTCATTAGCATGGGAGTAACTCCGCTATTTACCTTATTTAAAATTATATTGCATTGGCAATGCCAACTAATTCAGTTCATCTTCCTTGTGGCATTTAGGCTTTGATATATAGCACTATTATCCCATATCTTTCACTTCCAGTCCACTAGTGTGGATCCCAAGGCACAAAGTCCAGCCTTGGCTAGGAGGACATTTACTGAAATATATAGACTCCCAGAAAGCACCTTCTCCCCCTTAAACACACTCCTGGATCTCCTATCCTCTCACAAGACTTTATCTGGTATTTCTAGACTGATGAATCCCCACGACAAATCACAGAGCAATCTCATGTATGAAACTGAACTCCTTTATCTGTCTCTCCAACCTCTTTTACAGGGCAGGAGCCAGAAACCAGGTGCAATCCTCCATCTCAAGGGTGGAGACATCTTCTCACTCAAGATCCCAAATCTTATAGATTTCCCACTCTAACAGTTCTCAAACATGTGTCCCACTGCAAAGAATTATTGCTTTTTTTCTTTATTATAATCTGTTTTCTGAAATTCCAAATTAGGTTAATAAGGCATCCCTACAACAAATATTAAACAAGTTCCCAAACAGATACTTGAGATATGCAGGTGAAGAAGTCAAAGACCCTCCTCTTATGGTATGTCCAGGGGATGCTTTTGGGTCAACAGCTCTTGGAGCCATGATGATGAGGAAAATGTCATGTTATAGGCACACACAGGACAGGTGTGTAACCTAGTCTTGGTTAGTCACAGGAGAGGTCCCCTAGAGGAAGGATCATTCCATGATGACTTTGAAGACCAAAAGCAGGTATTAGCCAAGTGCAGAAGAGATTTATATTTCCTGGGCCACATCCCTTCCTTGACTTCTGGGAAAAGTGCCCTGACTTCCAAGAACCTCTTCCCCTACTCCACCAGTCTCTTTCTTGTAGTTTGGTTGGAACTGATTCAGTATGACATCCACTCTCCCTATACTTTCCAGGTGAGACTGACACAGGCCAGGACATTCAGAGCATTTCATTCCCGTGACCTCAGCACTTGTTTCAGAGCCTATGACTCTACTAAATCTAATACCAGGACTCATTTTCCACTGACATGACTGAGAACCCAAGATGTCGACCGAGAGATGTGACCATTTCAGGTTGGTTTTTCTGCCATTTCAAACTAAGAAAGTTCTTACTAATATACTTGGAGGGAAAAATATCCTCTAGGAAGAAGAAGTAGTACATCCAAAAGCCCAGAGGCCAAGGAACCATAATCCATTCTATATAAAGTTTTGGGAGATCACCGAGTTGGTGTAAGGAGTGACTTGGGGAAGTTCCTAGAAAGGTTAAGAACAGGCCTTTTCCAATCCAGTGTTGTTCTGCCAGAGTCAAGGTCATAAAATGCAAATTTGATCATGTAATTCCTCTCCCCTGCTTAAAATACTTTAATGATACCCTGAAGGTTTCAGTATGAAGTTCAGACCCATTAGCTTGGCACCCAAGGCTCTTGATGACCTAGCTGTTCCTTGTCTCTCTGGTTTCATCTCCTACATGTCTCCCACGGGCACCCTGTGCTTCAGCTAAATTGAACTACTTGTAGACTTCCAAACATAGCAGGCTGTTTCATGCCTCTGTGTCCTCATATTGTATGCATTATATCATTTAATCCTCATAAGAGCCACAATGAAGTGGGTGTCATTATCTGATTTTCCAAATGTAGAAACAGAAATTAAGAGGAGTTGAGGAACATCGAAAGTCATACACTCCACAAGACAGACAGCTGGGATTTGAACACATTATCTGTCTAATACCAAAGCTCTCCTGTTTTCTAATCTGTCATCACTTACTCCAGTTCTTTTTGATTTCTGGTCCATTAATTTTTTTTTTTTCATTTCAATATCTTTTAATGCAATATAAGTAAAATTTCAAAATTTCAGGAGCAGAAACTGGAGTGATATTAATCAATTTAAGCTACATTGCTAAGACAGCAAACAAATTGCATTTTCTTCATTCACTCCACAAACATTTTAGGAGCATCTCTCTCACACCAGGCACTATGGCTGGCAGCAGCATTGGGTAGGTGATGGTACAGTCCTTGCCTTCACAGTGCTCTCAACAATTCACTTCTCACAACGATTCTCATTGAGAAGGCTCCCTGGCCGCACATGAGAATGAATGTCTCTTTGCTTTGATATGTACAAGGAACTCCATCATGGACATTGCTGAGAAAATATCATCTGCTGCATTATTTTCAACAGCTGCCCATGAGTTATATCAGAGATTAATTGATCAGCTAAATGGGGTAATGTGGAGAATAGATCAGGAATAAATCAATGAAGGAACTAGTGTGCTGTGTCTTATATACCTGGGATCAATTGTGCTACAGCTCACTCAGCGAGGCTTCAGACTGCAAAGCAGCCTGCTTGCAAGGGTCATGAACAGGGCAAATTGCTGGCTTAACATCATACAGAATTTTCATTGCCTTATTTATACCCTATTTCTCACTAAAGTGTACACCATCTCTTAATGGTACTATTTTTGCAGGATCACCAACTGGGAATGTTTTCTTTTCTTCTAATTGAGACAAAACTGATCATCATCTAATAGCTTCTGCACAGGAATTGAAAAGATAGAAAGACCTAAAAAAGACAAAAGAATGCACACCACCACTTGTACACTAAGGATTCAATGAAAACAAATAGTTTTAACATCAAATTTTTAACCTATTAGAAAATCTAATAGTTTCACGATTTTTATTTGGCAGAAAAGATAACAGAGTTACAACCAAAGTGATGATAAAAATGACAAGGGATTGTCAAGAAATGAAAAATTAAAGGAATAATTTTCAATGCCAAAAAGCACCTTTTGTGAACATAAAATATATATGTTTGTCCTCCCCTGACTAGATTTAGCTAGGGTCTAGAAGATTAAAATCTGGATATTAGCCCAGGTAGGCAGAGTGAGAAGCAATTAAGGAGTCACAGGACAGAAAATGAGTGGCTGTTGCCCAAACTGGTTCCCAAAATATGCTATCTGACCAGTGGGGTCTGCAGAGGTTAGTGATCATGGTGCCCAGGGGTGTCCCTTTCAGCAGATGACCCACACACACTTCAACTGCTACTTCTAGGTAGGGTTTTCTGCAGCCCTGAAAATGCCACACTACGCAGGAGACATTTTGCATTGACCAGAACAGTTATTACACCACCCAAGAAAAAGTCTTATTTCCATAACTGGAGTGGCCATCAAAAATGGACTCATTTTTCTTATGCTGTACCCTGGGCCCATAAAATAGTTCCAGTACTTCAAAAAGACTCTGAACTAGATGGAGGTTTTGTTGCAACGAGCCAACCAGAGGGAGGATAACTATAAAAGATTGATTTTTTTTTTAAAAGACTCACAATCTAAAGATTAAGAAAATATAAAATATTACTGAGAGATCTCCATTTGTATTGTATTTGGAATCATGTTTATTCAATGAGCTGCTTTTAAAAGCACCATGGCAAATTCAGAAATATTATCAATTCTTTAAAAATTCTATGAAATTTTCTCTTACCAACATAAATCAATAAAATACAAACAGACATAATTGGTACAATTCTTAACAGCTAGTCCAGGTTAATCCCTTGGCATGGATTAGATTATAAAGGTTTAAATGATAACTAATCTCAAAGCCTTACATAGACATCAGGGATTTCATTTTGACTAATCTTAGTGATTATTTGAGTATTAGCCAGAGTGACTGAAGAGACTGTAAAACCCAGGCTAAATCACATCAAATGGCACAAGAGCTATCGAGGTCTACCTTGAACAGGAGAATTAACATTAAAAAATACTTAAAAATATTTCCATTAGAGATTTAATAATGTGAAGGAGATCAGGACAGACCTATTTAAGTTAAGGGAGAAAATAAAGATTCAACAAAAACAAGGCAGGAGGAGGAAGGCAACTTTTGATTCAGAATTGTATGTTTTGCATCTCATGTCCCCACAGAGACTGGTTAGATGTACACATGATAGCTGTTTGCTAGTTTTAGGGGATAGTTAATTTTAGTCTGAAGGTCATCTTTTACAGTGGAGAATGTGACTTTGCCAATAGTGACATAATCAAGTAGTCAAGTTAAAAAGTTCTAAAATCAAGATTTCCTGACTTTCCTGTTATGCATTTCTTTCTTTTTTTTTTTTTATTAACTGTAGTAATTACTAATCTTTAAAGAATTGAGATTTATTACAAAGAAGTTAGCCACAGGGTTTCACCAAGACGAGTTCATCTTCCAAATTACCTCTGCTCTTTCTCATGTATAAAAGGCAAAGCCATTTTTCCACAAAGCTTCCTAAACATTGTTATAATTGTTTTTCAGTTTCACACATAGTGTCAAGTTGGCCTTCCACTGTGACAACAAATCCCTGAGATCATCACCTTACAAGGGTACAAGTTTTATTTTATGCCATGGCTTTGGAGGTTCCAGTCCATGATCTGATGAAACCATTGCTTGTAGGCCTCCAGTCTCAGGACCTGCACGTTAGGATGAAAGCATGTAGCAGAACAAAACTGTTCACCTGGTGGCCAGGAAGCAAAGGAGAGAAGGGAAGTGGCCAGAGTCCCACTGTCCCCTTAAAGGGCACACGTCCATTGACCCACGCACCCCTTACTAGGCCCTATCTCTTAAAGGTTTCACTAACTTCCAACAGTGCCTTCCCAGTGACCAAGTCTCTGATACATGAGCCCTTGGGGAAAATTTAAGATGGAAACTCTAGCATGTGTTAAAGTGTATTTGCCTCTTCAAGTGGAAGCAACGTTTCTCATCCTTCCTTACATTTCTCCAAAATGAATAATGCTTTGCATATGAATTTTGAACACAGTAGGAAGCAGCAAGATGCAGAGATCGAGAGCTCAGCCTGCCTGGGATCCAATTTCAGCTTTACCGAATATTAACCAACTGACCTTGAGTAAGTTACTTGATCTCTTTGTGCCTCAGTATGCCCATCTGTGAAATGGGTACAGTAACACTAGTTCATAGGGTCATTGTGAAGGTTTGGTGAATTATTCATAAATCATTTGGATCAATGTCAGGCACATGGCAAGTATTATATAAGTGTATGACTAAATTAAAATAAAATGCCTACTGAATGATTCTTTACACCTTTACTAATTAATATTACTCCTTAATTGATGGGGTTTCTCTAACCTAGACATGGTTTGAGAACTTGCTAAACTTTGAAAATTTCTGTTTTTTATCATTGGGGATAAGCCAAAAGATAAATAATAGTTATGACATATACACCTATCTTGTAAGGTGCTTTGTAATTATTTATTACTTGCTGGGAAATTCAAGTGGGCAAAGGGAGAAACAAGGCAGTCATGTTAACATCTAAACCTCATTAAAGTTTCATCTCCTTTTTACATTCCAGGAAGACAAATGAGTTACCAGAGGAATCTCCTTTCTCCTGTAGGGTTCATATAAGTATTTGCACATAGTACCAAAATAAATTAAATGGGATTTCCTAAATGGTCTCATGGCACAGTTAGGGTAGGGGCAGGAGAGTAGATAAAACCAAATCATCAGATTTGGGTATTACCAAGTGGATATACTCCAGCAGTTAGGCCCTTATCTAACTGGGGCATTTTATTTGGGGGGGAAAAATAAGCTATTTTTAACACATACAAGGCAAAATTAAACAGGATTATCTATTAAAAAGGAAAATGAGCAAATAATAATCCTAGTTGAGAGAAATTATCCCCAAACTAACACCATTCTTTTTAAATAATACATCAGTAATTTCCTGACTTGGCAGGTATGATAAATTAAAATACTACAAATGTTTTCCCATCTATGTATATTCCTTTGGAATGTGGCTTTACCATTCTTCTCATCAAGAAGTAGAATTAATTTTCCCAACTCTCTGGATGTATGTAGCTTGACCTTGTGACCATCTTAAACTAACTTAATGGAGCAGAGGGGACACCATGGCAGTTGCAAGCCTAGGACTCAAAAGGTTTTGCGGCTTTTTCTTTCACCCTCTCAGACACCACATGAAGAAGTTGACCAAGTCTACTGGACAATGAAAGGACATTCGCAGCAGGAGCGGTTCATCACAGACGACACCTTCTATCTTCCAAAAGTCAATTTCCAACCCCAGCCTTCACACACGTGACTCAGGCCATCCTGACCACACTGCCACATGACTGCGGTCACATGATGAGCCTTAGCAAGAGCAGTATGAGAATCAGCCAGGCAAAGCTGTTCACCTCAGAACTAATAGCAAATAAAATAGCTGCTGTTGTAAGCCATTACCACAACAAGAGATAACTGATAACAGATGATTCTAAAGTTCTCAAAAGGAAGTCAAACTTAGGGGAAAAATAGAGATCAAAATGAGGCTGCTGCAGACTCAATGCCTATGTCCTCCACATAATTTCATACATCAAAGACCTAATCCACAATGCTATGGTATTTGGAGGCAGGGCCACTGGGAAGTAATATGGTTCAGATGAAGTCATGAGGGTGGAGTCTGTGATGGAATTATTATCCTTGTAAGAAGAGAAAGAGAACAAGGTCTCTCTGCCATGTGAGGATGCCACCAAGAGGCAGCAGGTTGTAGGCCCTCACCTGACAATGAACCTTTAGCACCTTGATTGTGAACTCCCAAGCACCTAGAATTATAAGTTATGGGTGGTTAAGCCACCCAGACTACAGTAGTCTGTTATAGAGGCCCAGATTAAGACACAGGCAAAGGAGGAAAAACACATAAAACATTCCTCTTGTTCTAACGTATGGCTGTTCGATAAGGAATATTATCAGAGTTCACAATGAAATCCCTGGCTCTCTACATAGATGTTATCGATTTTGTTTTATTGGCGTGTTTCTTAAGCTACCACAAAAGGTAAGAATAAATAAAAGAATAAATAAAAATACATTGTAAGTTTTAATTGTTCATATTTAAAACTCTGAAAAGAATTTTGGAAGCATATTTTGAAAAAAATGAAAGGCCAAAATTATGATGCTTAGGTGAACCATTATAAATACTGGAGCCAAGGGAAGGCATTCACTGAGGAAAAAAACCAAGGCTGCCATCTTTGTTTAGTGGAGCACAGTTGTCTAGGGTCTCTAAGGTCTGGGAGCAGGCATAGTTGAGGTTCTGTGGAACTTCGTTATGTGGTTCTCAAAACATGCCCTCTGCAATGTAGGGGTCTGTAAAGCTCAATGTTATCTGCCTCATCTGCTCCTGATTGCTCTCATTTTTGTCCTCTCTGGCTCCACTTCTGTTTCCTACTATTAGGATTTGTGGTATGTCCACTTGGCGATTCCCTTTGTGATATGGTTCCAATCAGAGTGAGCTGTAAGGAGAATACTGAAGAGATCTGAAAGAGGCAGAACCATGCAACATCTATTTTGTAGTTCATGAATACTGCTGTGGATCTTCTGAGTCACATTCACCTTGGTATGAAGCAGCCTCTGGACTTAGAATTGTAATGCCTTCCCCATATCCTCCTTTATCTTTTCTGACTCCTGAGACAGGTATGTGTGCTATGTTCTGTGACAGAAGGCATCATCTTCTGCAGGATGTTCTCATTACCAAAGGCAGAGACAAGGGTGCAAGATCCAGTTTATCCTCATGGGGTTCCTGCTCATATCTGAGGGTGACAATCTACATGTAATCTTTCCTGTCTGATGTCCTGCCCTGCAGAATTCAAGCTCTAGCATGAAATAGCCTTATAGAGACAGTTCAACTAGCCTCCACAATTGCATAAGCCAAATCTAGTTGAACCTTGACTGCTATGGACATTGTATTACCAGATGACATTGGCAAGGTTATCTCCAAACTCCTGGCTGGAAGATTCTCCAGATCTATAAGGAAAAATCAAAGGACCCCCCAAGAGGCTTTGGCAAATATGTGATAGTTAATTCCTTGTGTCAACTTAACTGAGTTGAGAGACATCTAGAGAGCTGGAAAACCATTACTTCTGATGCATCTGTGAGAGCATTTCAGGATGTTAGCATTTCAATTCCCTAAGAGGCCAATGAATATAAAGAAAGGCAGAGGAAGGGCAAGTTCTTTCTCTCCTTGAACTGGGGGATCCATCTTCTTCTGCCCTCAGGTATCAGTGCTCCTGGTTCACAAACATTCAGATTCTAGGACTTAACCAAGTGACCTCTCCAGTTCTCAGGTCTTTGGATTTGAATTTAATTGCATTACCAGTTTTCCTGGTTATCCTGCTTGCAGATGGCAGATCATGAGAAGCTCAACCTCCATACTCTTATAAGCAAACTCCCATTATAAATCTCCTCTTCTATATTCTATTAGTGCTGTTTCGTTTTAGACTCCTGACCAATACAAATGACTTAGGAATTTAGAAATGACAGGTAAAGATGATCATGAGGACAATGGCAGAGAGTCAGCAGGTACACAGCATATATTAATTGTAGGGTCCCAATACTAAAGGCTCATCCTACCAACAACCCAAAGACATAGGCACTCTTGTTTCACCTCCCTCTGTGCTCCTATTTAAAGACAAGACTAAATAACTTGCTAGTAAGTAAAAAAGTCAAGAATTTAACTCAAGCACCCTAGTTCCAGAATGGTGCTCTTATACAACACCCCATGTTTCCAACCAAACAAACTATATCATGTAGTTTTCACACTTGGACTACTTTGCTTTTGCTAAACATTCACAACAGAAAAACAGAGAGCTCTCCTGGAATAACGCAGCCACAAAGCTTCTGTTCTGGCCCTGATTTCACCAATAACTGGTGGTATAGTTCTAGATAGGTCATGCTAACTTCTTCATTTGTAAAATGATCTCAATGTTCTTGTCAAGCTATAGAACTTCATAATTCCATAGCATTATGAAGTTCTGAGAACACTGTCATAAGGTCTTTGGAGGAACGTTGCTACATACAACAAAATCAGGGAAGAAGATCTGCAATCGTCTATTTGACTTCGTTACATTTGCTTGTCAATGACATCCCACCTCAAAAATCACTGATTTCCAAGTTTGAAGACTCCATTAGTATCTCTTCTCTTCTCCCTTTCGTTCTCTCTGTTTCTTTCCCTCTCTCTCTCTCTCTCTCTCTCTCTCACACACACACACACACACACAGAGAGAGAGAATTGGAAATATCCACAAAGAAATAATGTACTTTTGCTTTTACTATAGGTTGGTTGAGAAAACATATGATAGAAAGCTATGCTGCCTTTGATGATGCTTTTAAGTAAAGTTGAATTGCATTAATCATAAAACACCTGGAGATATTTTTAAAACAAGAATGTGTTTTTAGTCTATGGGAAAGACTTTATTATTACTGATGTATGGGATCCCTGCAGTCACTTCTTGCCTTCTCTCGGGGTTCTCTGTGCATGCACTGGATAGGTAAGTTTTGATGAGTTCCTCAATGGTCATCATTTTTGTTTCAACTTATTTTGTAACTACAAGTAATTCCATGCAATACATCCTAAAACTCAAAAGAACCACTTCGTGTGTGACAGTCTTTGTTGTTGTTTTTCTGCCCTGATGTTTTTAAATCTATAGATCTTTGGTAAGTATTTTACAAGTTTCTGATCTGGAGGGATCCTCTTCTGTCTCTCTTTGTCTTCACTGTCTTTTAGCAGAAGTTACCTCATGAGTTAAAGAGACAAGAGGTAGGCATCAGCTTCAAGACAGGGAAACACGGCCTAATGAAAAGCAATTTAAAAAACCAGATAATCAGTCCAGTAAGAACAGGATCTCACCATATTTACAGGCCAGAGTTCAAACCAATGACTTTCAGAATTTGGTCAAATCTAAACTGAGACAATGGCTATAAAGTAAATTGGTCCTATTGACACTCACTAGCAGGGGTAAGGTGACTCTACAATTGGAAAGGTAGAAATTGCTAGGAAGGTGGACATCATAAAATCAAAAGTTGCACTAGTTGCTTTTCTTGCATCTAAGCTTGTACCAAGAAGGGGTATAATTTACTGAGAAGGGGAGGTGTGTACTATCCTACATATATTGTGATACTCCTGGGTATACACTGCTTAAAGGACACATGGTAGCTAGGCAGGTGGCACACACCAGTAATCTCAGTGACTCGGGGTGCTAAGGCAGGAGGATTGCAAATTTGCGGCTAGCCTCAACAACTTAGCAAGGCTCTGTCTCAAAAAAAATAAAATAAAATAAAAAGAATTGGGGTTATATCTCAGTGGTAAAGCACCTCAGAGTTCAATCCTCAATTAAACTAAATAAAAAAATAAAAGAAAGAAAAAAGCAACAAAGGACATATAGTAAAAAAGAAGGTCATGCAACCATCCATAGGAAGTTGCTATCACTCACTCTTAGGTGCATTTTAGGGGCAATTTCATGATAAGATATTAAAAGGGATCTGAGAGGGTGAATGGTAGACACATAAGGTTCAAGATCACAACTTTAGGCAAGTCTTTCCTTATTACCTTCTAGTTCTATGAATCATCTTACAGCTAAATTTTGCCAAAATTCTACTATCATACATAACCTGTTTTGCACTATACACGTACTATACATCGCCCCCTCTTTAGACTGTGATAGAAGGCAGGGACTGTATCTCATTCATTGATCTGTCCCTGGTACCTAGCACAGGATCTGACATTGGGGAGGGCTCAGTAAAGGGGAATGGAATTAAATTAATCCTGTTAATTTACTCTAGAGATCCAATATGAGGTAGGAACCCAAGTGAATTATTTTTCAAGTATAGGTAAAATTTATCAAACATTGTTTTTCTCTGGGATTAATGATAACTGTCTTTAATTGTATCTGAAAAAGGTAATATTGATTCTTTTGAAAAACCACAAAAGGCAATGGCAAAATGCCTTCAATATGGCTGTGATCCCAATTAAAATTCTTCAACCCAAAAGAATAACTTTTATCTGATCAAAATGTATGAGTTGCTTTTTTTGTCACCATGATTTAAAGACAGAAAAAAGGTATTTAGGATTTACATATACATGTGGAATCTAACCTCATTATGATGATTGTACCTAGAAGCCAGGGAATTTTGAATCATAAATGTATTTTCAGAAAAGAATTGTATTTTCAGAAGAAAAAAAAAATGAGAGCTACAACAATAGCTCTAATTTTACTGGAGACATTCATTGTACAATCTCCAAAGAGTAGGATAAATTGTCAAGAGCATCAGCAGACTGTCTATTCATTTGGCATATTAGCATGAGAGGGGCTTTTTGCCCTGGGAGGCTGGCCTCTTCTTTAAGATCTTGCTGTCGAGATCTTTGAAACAAGTATTACAAATACAGTACATTGAGATTTGCTGTAATTTTAACTATGGAATTAGAAACGCCATTAAAACTTTAAGCATAAACTGTTGGACAGTTTGCCCCTGAGAACAATATCTACGTCATAACAAAAACTAGATACACATATGACCAAGGATTATGTCCCTCTGGTAATGGCCAGCAGAAACTACCATAAAGCCATGGAGAACTTAACAAGGCAGCAATCACTACAAAGAAAACATGCTCTTTAAAAAGTTAAATAATGCTGGGCGTGGTGGTGTATGCCTATAATCCCAGCACTTGGGAGGCTGAGGCAGGAGGATCACGAATTCAAAACCAGCCTCAGCAACTTAGCGAGGCCCTAAGCAACTCAATGAGACCCTGTCTCTAAATAAAATACAAAATAGGGCTGGGGATGTGGCTCAGTGGTGGAGTGCCCCTGGGTTCAATCCCCAGTACAAAAAAAAAAAAAAAAAAAAGTTAAATAATGATGCCAAGCTGAACTTTGAAACTCAAAGTTATAGAAAAACATACTATTAAAAATCAAGTTATTTTACCTCAATTTGTTAAAGCATGTGTATTCATTGCACATTTACTTGGTGCCAAACAAGGGTGATTGTCTCTAAGACCTGTGAGCAAGGAATCACACCTGATGTGATAGTCCATCTCTAAAGCCCTTGATCTACTCAAGTGTGTAGAACCCTGTGGTCATCCACACAACACCCATTTCATCAAACAGATGTGAGTATATGAAAGTCATGGGATTGGTCCATACTGATCCCGCTCCACAGTTGGCTGCCCTAATTTGTCTTATCTAATTAGAATTACTCCATCCCCCTTATCACAGTAATTGGGTAATTTTATTCCATGGATAAGCCATTCGGTACATGGGTTTACTCTGGCCATAAGGGATTGGTTCATAGAATTATATAATTGACTTTAGGTCCCTGACATCCAGAAAGCAGAGGCTCTCTGAGGACTTTGTAAAATGTGACTCTGCCATATTTTTCAGTGAGTCCTGTGAGAATTACTTTAGGTGATACATTAAGTGAATGTGCAGCTTGAATTGACTACAACCACATACCTACCTGGAGGCAAGCTATTTTAAGAAGGATCCTAACACATGGAAAGAGTGAAGCCAATAACACTGCACAGAAAGACACAGACAGCCTTCACGAAAATGACAGAAGCCCAATCTATTTCCAGACTCTTTTAAGATGTATGACAGTTTAAGTTTTCTGTTTCTTCCAGCCAGTACATCCTAATTATTATAACTCTACAATAAGTTGCCTCCATAGGGGAAGTGAGGAATCAAGAGCTGACTTCTGAAGAAGCAATATGTTTTTGATGAGTGAATGGCAGCGAGTCTTTTCCAGGGACAGAAAATTGCAGCAGTCAAAGCAAAGAGATGTGAAAACACGGTGTGTTCAGGGTCAGGTCTGTCACATGGAAGGAGAGGTGGGAGGTGAGGGTGTCATACAGCAGGTAGCAGGTGAGCACAGGGGTTTTTTGAATGTTAACTGTGGTGGCAGAATGGCAGCTGCAGCAGAGGAGGAGGAGCTAGGTAGAGGTGGCTGTTATTGTCACCTGGGCAGGAGAGGATGACAGCCCTTGCTTGGCAGTGAAGATGAAGAGGAGTCCACAGAGTCTATCAACTGACAGGCTACACAATTATGAGATGGCAAGAGAATAAGAATCAGACAAGAGGTTTCAGTCTTGGGACATCTGGTAAAAGCTGATGTCAATAACAGTGAATGAGAATTCAGGCAGAAGAGTGAGGTAAACTACCTTAAAAAATTTTTGGAACATATTCTATATCATTTGTTTAAAAGGCAGTAATGGAAACAACTTAAATCCAAAATAACAGGGGAATGAATGGTTAGATAAATTATGGTACATTTACTGAATCAGTAACACCATGCAGGGAATTTTCCATGGGTAACTTCTGAATGATAATATTTCTGTGTCAGACAGCCTATAATAAAGGTCCCTCATTCTCTGTGGATGTACCAAGGTGGTAGGTTGCCTATTCATTTCAACACCAGTTCTTTCTATACCTCTAACAGATCACCTGGCACTCCATGGCTGAGAATCATTTTATAGAATGTCAAGAAATGTTCTTCAGAAATGGATAAAAACACTGTTCTAGTATTATCCCGGTTTTGAAAATTTGGAAAAATATATATGGGAAAATGATATATACCAATATGTTTATGGTCATTATCTCTGAGTAATATGATCTGGGGTATTTTTCTTCCTTTTATCTCTTTATAGTTTCAACTTTTCCCTTTAAAATACATAAGTATCAAAAGGATATTGGCTATATTTGGTTCCTCAGGAGTAGATAATGGGATGAGGATTTGTGTGAAAGTGATTTATCAGGAGATGTTCTCAGGAAAAAAACAAGGGGTGAGTAAAGAGTTGGGAATAGTTAAGGGAGGAGGCCCTTAACTATTAATGGCCTTAATGTTATACCAACATTAAGCCAAGTCCCATTAGGGATAACTTGAGATCAATTCCTCAAAGTCAAAGGAGCTGTCACTCCCTCCTGTCAGTCACCGCTTGAGGGCTACCCCTGAAGAAATGCAAATGATCAGGCATAGTTTTCTCTCAGACACAAAAATGTGAATACAGTTGGTCTACCAAGAGATAAGGGTGCCAGTTGTTGGCAAGACTTTGAAAATGGTAAATAGACCTGAGGGTACTCAAGGAACACTCAACCACTCAACTGCATATGCTAGAAACACAACACGAAATTTTTACTGCTTCATTTAAAAAATATGAAAACCTCTACTTCATGACTGTTCATTCATATTAAAATTTGACCTTAAAGGGCACAATAGATTATGTGCAAATCCATTGCCATTTTATATAAGGTACTTGAGCATCCATAGGTTTTAGAGTTAGGGAATGAATGTCCCATGGAGAGTATTATGGTTTGGATCTGGAATGTCCACTAAAACTCATATGTTAAAAGCATGATCCCCAATGCAGCAAGATTCAGAAGTGGGGCTTCTAGGCAATGATTGGATTATGAAGGCTCTGACCTTAACAGTGGGTTAATCCATTTGTTTAATAGATTCATTAATTGATCATTAATCCATCACATGGATTAATCCATTGACAGGTAAATGGACCTCTGGGAGGTGGGACCCAGTTGCAGGAAGGCCCTGGGGCATGCCCTGCAAGGGTTTATGTTGTCCCTTACTCCCTCTCCTCTCTATCTTTTTGACCAATGCCTGCCATGAGCAGAGCAATGTTTATCCACATGCCCTTCAACCATGATGTTCTGCTTTGCCTTGGGCCCAGAGCAATGGAACTGGCTGACCATGGAATGAGTACTCTGAAATCATGATCCAAAATAAACCTTTCTCCCTATAAGTTATTCGTATCATGTATTTTGGTCACAGTGGTGAAAAGCTGACTAACATATTAGGAGAGGACTATACTAGTTAGCAATAACTCATCCTAATCTTTCTTCTCTATAATTTTCTTCAATTTTGTGAGACACATATTGAGACAATGTGAAGTAAAAACAATTGATCTTTTCCCCTCTCTGATGAAGTAGGTAACTGAAAGCACATGCTTTTTCTTATTAACTGTACTCACTTATAAGATGTAAACTGCTTGTGCAAAACCTGAAAGCAGTGCCTCACATGGATCTGTTTCTTTAGGAATGAACTCATTATCTAGCCATAAGGCACAGCACATCTTAAGCAAAATGCTATTGATTTTAGGATGTTGACTTTGTATTTGGCCACTTGCTAAACTCTTATTGTTTAAATACCGTCAATTTAGACTGTTGGATGTTCTAGGAAGTGACTGCACTGTCTTTTTCTTTCTTTTTTTTCAGTTACTACATTTGGGAATGAGTAGCATGACAGTAGACATCTCTGTCTTGACTTTGACTTATCAGAATACTTCTAAATAATTATGACTTCCAGAATTTTAGAAAAGGGAGACCCACCTGGATAACTAAACAGTATTACTAAAATATATTTAAGGATAAAGGATGGAATTGTATTATGTTCTTTTTTTTTTTTTTCGGAAAAAGAATAAAAGAGTTACCAAGGAATCGTGGTGTGCTGATGGGAGTAGAAAACATCCAAATATATGACTGAGAAACTTGGTCAGTGTACAGTATTTTAATTTTCATGCAGTTAAAGAATACCTTATATATCTTAATATATTTTATACAATTGTATATAAATATTAGATTTAAATATTAAAAATTCAAATAAGGTTCCATCTTGGTAACTTTTCTCCTTTGAGAAGGAAAAAAAGTCAACTTTCAGTTGAAAGAGAGAGAGAGAGAGAACTGAATTGTTATATTATCATGTTATTGACTTAACACTTCTCACTGGGAAGGGAAATGTGAAAAGTCTTACTTTCGTAAACCTTACCCAAAACATCACCTGCCCCTTGAATGTAACCCTTTATAGTACTTTATGTTCTCAGAGTTCACATTCTAAAATGTGTATAAGAAGATTTAAGACCATGGATATAATATCTGATGACACCTAGAACCACCAAATGCTAATTGGTGCTTGTGATTACAGAAGAAAGAGGACTGAAGTTTGGAGAGAGAATTCTTCCTTCCTCAACAGCATGTGAGATCACTAAGGATCTTTGCAAAATCAAGAGTGGTCTGAATTATTCAACTGATATACTATGGACTAG
>JAJEJO010002714.1:169522-190957 GCA_020662805.1 Glaucomys volans | reverse complement strand
CAAACTCTTGCATGTGCAGGAAATGATGTAAAGTGGAGATTGTGATGCCTGAAGAGGAGAGGGGTGGGGAGGCCCCTCCAGTCAGCAAGCTTCATCAGAACTGTCAACGCTGAGGGATTTGAACTCCAGCTCACTGAAGGGAGGGCACTGGGGACTCATGGAAGCATTTGGGCAACATCTTTAGTTTGTATTTTAATAAAAATCACTGGCTGCTGTGAGGAGCAGAGAAAGAGAAAAAAAAACAAGTGAAGCTGATAACTTGAGTCTCTCACCTCATTAAATGTGAATATAGGTCACCTATCATTTCAGAGAGAACCCAATTCCAACCATGACCGGGAGGCAAGAATTGAGAGAATTTGGTGCCGGTCTTCCTGGGACATTCAGGGTGACCTTGAGAAGGGTCCTCTGAGTGTCCAGACTCCCAGTTGTTCTATAGGTGCCAGGGGGACTGCATGCTGCCTCTCTTGTACCCTTAGGTAATGCAGCAGCAACTGTTCTCCATTCCCCCAGGTGTAGCCTACTTAGAAGTAAAAGTGGGGATCTGAAGAATTCATTTGCATTTAATCATACTGCTTAATAGGTTACATTCTCATGGTGCAAAAGGCAAAATGATAGAAAAGGCCATTCTTCCATATAAGTTTGCTCCTGCCTCTATGCTCCTCTACCCTGTTGTCCCCAGCCACTTATTCATTTCTTGCATATCCTCTAGTATTTCTTTGTGCAAATATGAGGAAATACAAATAGAGATTCTGACCATAACCTCTCAAAAGAATGGACACTTTTGGCAGGGTGTGGTGGCACATGCCTGTAATCCCAGCAGCTTGGGAGGCGGAGGCAGGAGGATCATGAGTTCAAAGCCAGGCTCAGCAACTTATCAAGATCCTAAGCAACTCAGTAAGATGCTGTCTCTAAATTTAAAAATATTTTTAAAGGGCTGGGGATGTAACTCAGTGGTTGAGCAACCCTGGGTTCAATCGCTGGTACTGGAAGAAAAAAAAAAGAGTGGGCACTTTTGGAATATTTCTCAGGTATATAGACAGGATCTTTGAAAAATAAATTGCATGCACGAGGGATTTCTAACTAGTCCAGTTATTCCTTCTAGAATGAAACAAACGCAGAATGTTTGCAGTGATTTTGTCTCCCTGTTCTGTAAAATAGGGACAATGCTGTCTGCCTTGGCTTCCATGTGAGAAAGTTGTAAGCAATTTCACATTCATACACTTCTTGCAGCTTTCCAGCAGAAGGGATTCTCAGAATGGGGCCATTTTGATGATTTCTCAGCCAAATATTTCCCCCTTGTTCACTTGTCCCAGGACTTATTTTTAAAGAAAGAATTTAGACTGCTAATTGTTAACAAGTTGTTGGGCTTTTTTCCTTCCCTGAAGCTCTTCCTTCCTAAATTTTGGAGCCTTAATTGGCCTCCTGGTCTCGGCCAGGGCCATGTGTGTCTGATTTGAAGCTGCTTTCTGCTAGAGACTCCTGCTGCACACATGGGGCTCCAAGTGCTTCCCCAGTATCTGTTACAAAATTCTTTATTTTTTTCCGCCACATGTGCTGAGCCACACGGAAGCTTTAGGACTCCAGATCGCAGCAGTGAGCCAGTGCTGACTGTAATTAGCTAGAATTGCAAACTCCTTCTGATCATAAAGACATCGTGGTCTTTGCTTACTGTAGAGAATTTCCTGCATTCTCCAAGGGTCGCTGGAGAGGCTCAGAGGAAGGAAGTTGTGCTTGAAATGGGGGAAGGGCTGGACTAGATGATCTCCAGGATGCCTTCAGTTCTAAAATTACACTTCATTGGCATCTTCTTCGGGGACTGCCTGTCACAATGTGGGGAGTTACCCATGACCCAAGGTAACATGCACAGTAAAAGAAAAGGACGGTGATGCTGTTGCCTTAAAAGCACAGAACCTGGTTAATATTTTGGAAGGGATCTGGGTTCTGTTTTACTGGGAAGCTTCCTGGAAGTCTTTTCTTAAGGCAGTATGTCTTGGTTCTTGGTAGAGCATGAGGCCTTTTTCTCTCAGATGTGGGCTTAGCAATGAAGAGCTTAATTAAAACTTTGCCAGCTTTGTGACCTCAAGAAATCCTTGTCCCACCCGAGGACCCCAAGAGACTTTGAATAGCCTTTCCACCCTCCCTGCACTGCCCAGCAAGATGGCCACCAATGGCATATTCCCCACCCTAAACTAGAGAAAACACATCTAAATAGGGGCCCTCTCCTGCCCTGTAGTTTGGGCCCACATTGAAGCGAAACTATGCCGTCATCTTAGGTGGATCTGCATACCATCTTCAGGAAGATGCAGTCACTGAGTTCACTTAAGGAACATCGAGCAGTCTCCTTGACTCTCATGGGCTTTGCTGTGGGATGACTCACCCTCAAAAGGACTCTGGATACTGGTTAGGAGAAACTCCTCTTTGTGAATTGGCACCAGCATCTTTCTGCCCTTTCTTTTTGTTGAAACCACTTTTTACAGTGTTGTTGAAGTATTTGGGGCCAGGAATGGGGCGGGGGGGCAGTGTTAAGCAGAGCTGATCTTGAGGTTTCAACTTGAGGAGCAGAAGACCCATAGATTGAAGCCAGCAACCCCATGTCTTTAAGGCTGAACTGTTAAGACCCATAACCACTTCTCTTATGTTAGAGAACTTTCCTTTTCTACAATACAGCTCCCTATTTAAAGGTTAGCCTCTCCATGTTCCCTAGACTAACCCAGTGTCTGACTCCTTGTGGATGCTCCAGAATTGGTTGTTGGATTAGAATTTCATGCAGTAACCATTTATTGAATGCCTACTATGTACCTCACACTGTGGCAAAATCTGGCAAAGCTAAAATAAGACAGCCCCTCTCCACATGTAATTTTGGAGGAGAGGCATCTTCACAGTGTCAGAAACATCATGGTCACTTGGTAACTTTCAAGCTGAGATTCATAGATTGTCAGAGCTGGAGGGTCTCAGGCATTGCGGAGTCCCTCCCTCTCACTTCAGAAATGAAGAAACTGAGTGGTAAGAGACTTGCTCCAGGCCACCCAATCAGACGGGGGCAGAGGGTATGCTCAGTGTGTAGGTCCTGCTCTCTGATCTTTCTCTCACCCCATGCAGCTCGTGTTTGGCCTTTATCTAGAAAGATCAAGTCGTGCAAAATAGAGGCAGTAGCAGAAAGGGCAGGAGCCACTTTTATTTCAGGTCTACTGTGGCTTAGTGACCTAAATCCTATGAGTACTGAGAAGCTCTGGACCATGGTTCTGGGACTTGAAGTGCAGAGTGAGCTACTCACAGGCAGCAGGGGCCCAGCTGCCTGTAGTGGCCAGTGGGACTTCATTCACAAGAGGCAAAATTCAAGCCTGACGCAGAAGCCTCATTGCTTTGACTCTGTGGCTCTGCTCTTGTTTAGGATGAGGTCTATGAGAGGTTCCCATACTTGAACCACAGGCAATGGCTTTCTGTTCTGCTAAAATCAGGCCAGGACATTAGTTGACACTAATTCAAACTAGCTAAGTATTTAAAAAAAATCTTTTTTTTTTCCTTAAGAAAATCAGGGGAAAAGAAATGTTGACTTGATATTCAATTATATTGATGAATGAGGTTAGATATGATAATAGGAGTAATTATGTTAGAAAATAGGCCTAACCAAGGAGAGATGCATACTGATGTCTAGGTTGTTTTTAAATATTCTCAACCGACAGAAAAAAGAAAAAAATCATTATAAGTGTCTCGGATGAGATGGTATGATAGCTGGGATTTGCTTAAAATATTCCAGAAAAAGTTGAAGAAGATGTATACAATTCAAAAAACATTAACTGTAATTTCTGAGGCAGGATGATGAGTATAGAGAGTTTATTATCCTGTACTCTCTACTTTTTTATGTGTTTGAAAAATTCCAAAATAAAAAAGTTTAGAAAGATAGAGCTGGGTCTGGTGCCTTGCCCTCTATACCTACCGGAAACCTATCCAGGCAGGGTGGAGACTTGAACTCTAGGGACTGACCAGGTGAGGATGATGATGCTCACTGACCTGAGTCCCGGTTTTTGAAGAGGGTACATGGAAGATCTGATATGCTGCATGTGAACATGTTTGTTCAAGGCCCTGTATGATGTCACCCAATGCCACATATCCCGTCCCTGTCATGTCTGTGGAAGCCAATTCCTCTGCAGCCAGATGGACTCAGAACCACCCTGGTGTTTGCCATCCACATCACTAATCCGTCTCTGTTTCAGGCCAACCTCTCCACACTCACCCCTAGGGGCCCATTCTCAACCAGACCCACTGCGTAGCTGTTACACAATGCATTTGCCAACACCACACATCACTGCACATCACTCTCTGCAGAGCTTCTCTCTCCAGCCTACTTTCTTTTTTTTTTTTTTTGTGGTGCTGGGGATTGAACCCAGGGCCTTGTGCTTGTGAGGCAAACACTCTACCAACTGAGCTATATCCCCAGCCCCCAGCCCACTTTGATACAAACATTTGCATCCTTAGTCACCCTCTATGTCTCTGTCTATGTCCCTCTGTTTTCTCCCTCCCTGACAGTGAAACCATCACTGTTACCCCCTAAAGGTTCTACAGGTCGATAGCCTCTGCAATGGAGGGATATTACTATGGCTAGTCTATTTCACTGAATATCTTACCACACTCATTTGTGAGGTTTTTGTACCTAGCCAAATTAGGCCATGGAATGCCGACAAGGGCATTCCATTCTGGTTTTCTATGGTCCTGCCCTTTACACCTTTACAGAGTGAAGAGTCCTAGTAGGTTTTTGTTTGTTTGTTTGTTTGTTTGTTTGTTTTGAGAATGATGAGAAGTGTCCCACTTCATTGTCCAGGCTGACTTCCAACTCCTAGGCTCAGGTGAAGGTCCACCTGCCTTAACCTCCTGAGTAGCAGGCACTACAGGTGTGCACCAACACACCCAGTGGAATGAAGAGTCCTTAGGTCCAAAGATATGTGCTATCTGGAGCCTGCATTCTCTCTACCCCCACCCACCCCTAACACACACACACACACATACACACACATGCATACACCATATTCTGGATATTAGAAACCCAAATAACTAGGGTCCTAGGTTCCCCCTATCTCCAGCCTCCAGAAAACAGATACCCCTTGCCCTGTGTTTGATCAAGGAGTAGCTATCTGTGGGGGTGTGAACCGAACTTTGACATGTTCCTGGGGCATCACTACACATGCATGTTTGGCCCCCCTGGAACCCAAAGGAGCCGGGATGGAGCATATGGCAGACAGAGCAGCCCACAGATAGAGAGATCAGGGCCTAGTAGCTGCCACTGGCTTTTCCCAAGCTGCCATATTCTGACACAGAACACCAAGGAGTCTGAGCATTATTATTATACTGGTTTGTTTTTTGTTTGTATTTTTTATTTTTATTTGTTTTGTTGGTACTGGGTATTGAACTCAGATGCACTTAATCACTGATCCACATCCCCAGCCCTTTTTATTTTTTGTTTTGAGATGGGATCTCACTAAGTTGCTGAGGATGGCCTTGAACTTGTGATCCTCCTGCCTCAGCCTCCTAAGTCACTGGGATTACAGGCCTGTGCCACCACACCCAGCAGGAGTCTGAGCATTCTTACCAGGTGTTTTAGTTGTCTTTTTCACTGCTGTGACAAAAGACTGACCAGAACAATTTTGGAGGAGAAAAAGTTTATTTGGGGGCTCACAGTTTCAGAAGTCACAGTCCATAGATGGCTGGCTCCATTCCCTGGGCCTTGAGGTGAGGCAGAACATCATGGTGGAAGAGTGTGGAAGAGGGAAGCTGTTCCCAGGATGATCAGGAAGTAGAGAGAGACTCTCTAGGTACCAAATATATGCTCCAAAGGCACGCCCTTATGGAGCCACCTCCCCCAGCCACACCCTACATGCCTTTAGTTACCACTCAGTTAATCCCCATCAGGGTATTAATTCATTGATTGGGTTAAGGGTCTCACAATTCAATCATTTCTCCTCTAAATCCTCTTGCATTGTCTCACACATGAGCTATTGGGGGACACATCACATCCAAACCATAACACCAGACCATTTTGAAGGCCCAGCAGTTAAGATGGGAGATGACATATTCTACCACATCTATTTGGTTCACTTGACATATTACTTTTAGACATTTATACATTGGGTGTGTGGACTCCCTTTATATTCTTGTCCAGGTGCTGTTCATTTTAGGTATTCTGTTTCCTACTTGAGGCTCATAGGAATTTTTCCCTCAGCTGGACTTTATCTTGCCTTAAGGAAGGCTTGTGTTCTTCCATGGTATTTCCTGCAACTTGTAAAATACAGCTTGTAAAGTCTTGTTGTAGTACTGCTTGTTTCCTGTGTTTATAATGGAGGTGAAATCATGGTTTGTCTTTCCATCTTCCCATCCCCAATGAGCCTCAACTACATAAGCTCACAGGTTATTTAAACTAGCCTTAAGTGAAGGACATGTGTGTGCTATCAGCTGTACTAGGAATAGATTCCTCTGAAATTTCCTGTGCTCCAGGGGACTGATCTCTTTGATTGATATTAACTGTAAGACCCCAAAAGTTGAGCTATTTTTGAAATTATAGTTTCCTAAAATGGCCCCTTTTGCTCAGATAGCAGAATCCCACCTTCCTTCCTTTCCTTCTTCCAGTGAAAAGTTTTCATTTATCTCAGTGAGTTGGATTGAAATTCCTGATTTATTGTGGTGTCTTCATCTCTACACATATATAATATTAAAGGTTTTGAAGGCCTTTTGGGGTATCAGAGCAAAGGTCTCCCACCCAACAAGGGTTATATAGTTGCCCTTCCTCTCTTTAAAGACACAAAGCCCTTCTGCTAAACAGAAATGCAAGAGGACTTTGGATGAACAAATAAGTGGCTTCATACACAACAGAAAATATGTCCCTCTTTTGCTTTAGAAGACCAACCTTAGCAGCTTCCTGCTTACTCCATCTCAAAGCCCAATTAAATTTTAATCTCATCAGAAATGCAAAGTGCTTGGTTCAAACTCCATTATTTCTGGAGCTCCCCAGTGCCCAGTTTAATAAATGCTTCAGGGAAAGATGTCTGGCAGTGACTAGATGAGGGTATCGACTTTATAAAGGGGAGTTTTCACTTCAAGCAACATATCAAAGATAAGTCACTCAATACATATCTCAGTCATTCAATTTGCTTGTTTATGTGGCTCAATTGCCTTGCACCCAAACTCGGCCCAGATCCAAGTTTCACATTGGTAAGTCCTGCCATTCCATGTGTTGATTTTTGTCTCTTAATTGGTGTCGACAGACAGAATCTACTTCCCACAGTCCTCCTCCTTTCTGACCTGCATTCATTCAGACATTCCATAAACCCATGTTAAATAGCTCAGGAGTCCTTGCCTTTCAGACACCCATGCATATGTCAACAGATTATCATAGCAATGACAAGACTGCATGATAATAGAGATATGAATAGGACTGAGTGAATTCAGAAGTAGCCTCTTGCTGCCTGGCTTAAGTATGATATCTTAGAGTAGGTTTCATGCAACTTGGATCATGAATGAATCATGGAAGGGACAGTTGAATTGGGCAGTTGAAATGTAATCTCTCTCTCTCTCTCTTGAGAGATGCACCTCAAAAGTTTTTGGCTTTCAGGATTATAGAAGGAGGGCTGGTATCCACGTGATCACTGAGAGCCTTGTCAACAGTTATGGGTAAGGAGAGAGAAACTTCAAAGAGCTTGGTATGGCTGAGCCAAGTGAATGGGAGTTACCAGTGGAAAAGAAAAGGTTCAAAAGCTGTCCCACTGCTTTGGACCCCCTCTTCGCCTGGGCAGTGTTCATGGATTTACCAGTCATTGCTGGTTTCCAGTGTGCCACTGGGGTGGGAGCAAGCTGTCCAGAATGGCCAGTGTGGGCAGTTGTCAGCACTCTGTTGCTTTGGCTCCGCTCAACATCCTGAAGATGTGGCTGCTTCACAAGTGAACCTCATTGCACCCTCAGCCTTGATTCACATCTTGAAATAACTCCTCATCACTGGATGAGTATTTTAAGATGCAGCTTTCATCAAGAAGATTCCATTAAAGCAATTCCAGAAGAGTGAATAATCAACCCCCACCCCATCATCAGACATGCTTGTCTTATAGAATTATGATGAGTTCAATTCTCACTATTTTAGCCTGTCTTAAAAAAAAAAAAAACCCTCAGATAAATGATCCTGCATCTGTGTCAAAAATTTTCCCTCTGCACTTTCAGATCTGTCTTTTCTGGGTCAGCATTTCTCTTTATGGCTTTTCTTATCATAGTTTTTCCTAATTTCCTGTTTCCTAGCAAGCTTTATATAAACTCATTTTGTCTTTCTTGAAGCCATTTGGGACTGAACTTTTCCCCTTTTCAGAGGTCAGTCCTTTTTCGTTACCTTCCTATGCACTGTGCACATGAAGGTCACAGTTATTCCAAATGTTTTGACAAGCTTCAATTATTTGCACTTAAGAAGTTGAGTAGAGGAGTGGAATTGCATACATTACCAGCAAAATGGCATTACACCAATCACATGGATAATACCCAATAGCATCTCCCTCATTGTTTTATCTGCCCTTGGAATGTACTTGCAATCTTATTTTTAGCACACTAAACAGCTTCATTTGCAATTATTGTGCATATAATAAATGGGCACAAAATTGACAGTGGATAGCTCAGCAACATGTCGGTAACAGAAAGCTAGAGTAATATAACTCTTCCCTAATAAGAACAGCTTTTCACAAAGACAGGCCAAAGGTAAAATCTTCCAGTTAGGGAAAGAAATGAAAAACTGGACAGACGGGAAGACCTGCTCCACCAACAAGACTTGCATAGACCTGGACTATGCCTTAAGTTATTCAATATTTATGGAGCACCTGGCTTGGGCACCATCACAGAGCACCTTGGATGCGATATAAAAAGGATTTTACACTGTGGGTTACAGGGAGTCCCTGGAGGATTAAGGCGAGAGGATATGACTAAATGTGAGTTCTAGAATAATAATTCCAACAGCAAATGTGAATGGTGTATAGAGGGAAGAAAAGATGGAAACTGAGTAGAATTGCTAGGTGAAAAATGAAAATATGCTGGTATAAGATAGTGGAGGAGCATTTGGAGTATAGGAGATATAGTCTAGCTCCATTTGCTTTGGTACCTGATAGAGGAATACAAGGAGGAAGATGGGAAAGTTGAAAATCCTACATAATTTCTAGTTCCTTCAATTAGCAGCCCAGTTTTGAACAACCCCAATAAAAACATCTACTGCTAAAATACAACTCCTGTTGTTTCTCAGAGTTCCTCCATCTCCCATCAGAAATGGGTAACTCATCAAATTTTTTTCAGAACATACCTCATTCTACAGAACAATTCTTTTAGGTCTTCTTCTTTCTTTTTTACTTATTTATTTTCTTTTATGGGGGGGGTATTGGGGCTTGAACCTTAGGGCAATTTACCACTCAGCCACATCCCCAGCCCCTTTTATTTTGAGACAGTATCTCACTAAGTTGCTGAGGGCCTCATCAAGTTGCTGAGGCTGTCCTCGAACTTGCGATCCTCCTGCCTCAGCCTCCTGGGTGACTGGGATTACAGGCAGGCACCACTGCACCTGGCTCCTTCTTTTAATTTAGCAAATATCACTGGCATCATACTAGAAGATAAGGCATGCAGAATGAAGACCTGGTCTTCTTCTCCAAGAAGTTCATAAGCTTATGGGAGAGAATAACAGATGCATTTTAAATACTAACCTGGGCAGTATGAACACACAGGGGCTGGGAATCACAGATGTCACATTTCTAGAAAGGGGTACTTGAATAAGGCTATTCATTTTTACTCAGCATTTGCCACATGTTCATGCCCTGTTCTACACTTGACACTGAGAATAGCAGCCCAATATTACACAGTTAAGAAGGAAGACAAATATTAAATGTCATTAATTGCAAGCATAATGAATGCTGGAAAAGAGAAATGCAACTATCAAGAGAATATGAAACTGGGAAATTAGTGTCGAGGATGATGGAAACTACATAGAAGATTTAAATTGAGATGGGAAAAGTGGGCAGAAATTTTGGCATAGGGTATGAGTGTTCCGGAGAAGAGAACTGTGTTCATGTGCTCAGTGTGAAAAAAATGTGAGATGTTCAAAAACTGAAAGAAATCTAATGTGGCCAGAGCATATAGAGAAGGGATAGCAGCTACAGGAAGACAGGAAGAGACCTGAAAGTTGATCACACAGGTTTGTTAGCCTTGTTATCATTAGGGAACTTCATCCAGAAGGTATAGGGAGCTACTGCTATGTTGATTATTGTGTAATTGGAGATGCATTAGAAAAGCCAAAACTGAAAGCCAGGGATGAGGCAGGAAGCGTTGGAATAGTCAGGGTGAGAGGTGGTGGTGGCTTAGCATAGGGAGGAGACAGGAGTGAAGAGAGCTGATGCGGGGGAGGCAAACATGGATTTAGTGAGCAGTCAGATGTAAGAGAAAGAAAGAAGTCAAGGAGAGATCTTAAGTTTCTGACTTGGGAAATTGGTGTATTGTTCACCAAGAGAAATAGGAGAGAGGCAGGTTTGGAGGAAAAGGAGTGCATTAAGTCTTTTGGACCCATGAAATTTAGTTCAAGCAAGATATTTAAGTGGGGATTTCCAATAAGGAGAAGATTATGGAGGCCCAAAGGTTAAGAGAAATCGGTGGGACCTAAAGATTAGGACATCGTTAGGTAGTGGCTGAGATCTAGAGGTGAGTAGAATGTGAAGAGTAAGACTGGGCAGATCTCTGCAGAATACCAGCAATGAAAGGGCTGGTGGAGATATCAGCATTTACAAAGGGAAGCTGAGAAGGAACAGCCAGAGAAAACCCAAAAAGAAAAACCAACAGGTGTCATGTCAGGGAAGTAAAAGCAGAGAGCAAAGAGTGTCCATAATGGGAAATGCTGCTGAGAATCAGGTGAGGATGACTTTCAAAAAGCCCATTGGAGAGAGTGCAGGGATTCTAATTCCCCCTGGAACTTACTTGGTGACCTTAGGCCTCATCTATACATTGGAATGATTGATGGCATTTAGACCAGCATCTAAATATTCAGTGAATATTAGCAATTATCATTCAGTGACATGAGTAACTATTAGGGGACTTTAGGAGAAGCACCACATTAGTGAGGTACCGAATTCGGGTAACATTTTGTCAGAGGGAAATGGGAGACTGTTTAGGAGTAAGTGTTTAAATGTAAAGGGACAGTTCTCTGGGAGGAAGGGATAGGAGATACAGGGTGACTTGGCCTATAATGACAAGGAAGAAAAGCATCACCAGGACAGGCTTGAGCCAAGGAGCCTGAAGCATGGAATTATACAGAACCACAAGGGCTGTGATCAAGTGATGGTGGGGAAGAGACAAAGAGATATGGTGGGAGCTGAGTCCATAAAGAAGGTCACGTTAATGAGTCTGAATATTTGAAATTATCTTCTGTGAGTATAAAGGAGCTACTGGCAGTTGTAAAAAGTAGCAAGTTTAATTTGATTGTTTTAGGAAAGCTAATCTTAATAATAGAGAGAAGGATGGATGAGAGGGAAGGATTTATATAAGGGCTGTCCACTTTGTGGTTCCTGGCAAAGGAATTTTACTATAGAACAAAAAAATACCTGTCACCATTTGACCTTGTCCAGTTCACTTACCTCATCAAGTCTCAGTTTCCCATCAGTAAAATGGGGCTAATAAGATTTATCTCTGAGGTTCTTTTGAGTGTTACATTTTATTTTAAGTAGCCAGGATGGAGCTTGGTATACAGTAAGTGCTTCAATTAGCCCCATTCCCCATCATCACTGTCCTCCCACTCTATCTTGCTCTCCTAGGATTTTCAAGACATGTAAATTGGTTTCCTGACTCTGTTACGCCAAAGGAAAACAACAATCTTGTCTTCCAAAAATTTTCCTTTCAAGAATAGGAATAAATTTTTATCTCTGCTCACTCTCTGGTTTGGCAACTTGACATCATTTTTTTTCCCTATGTGTCAGATCATCTTAAGGCAAGGGTTTTGGGGTCTGGGGTTGGGAAGTGGTAAAAAAGTATCTCATTCCCATTAAAACTTTAAGGCAGGTAGATAACACATTTTTTCTGGGAAGAGCAAAATCTTGAAGCCATCCCCCCTCATTTCTTCTCCAACATTTTCCTTTCATTCTGTCTTCCACGATAGCTGATTTGGTTAAATTTTTTTCCACCCAGAAATAACTGGTTTCTGGAAAAGCTATAAAATGGATTGTATTTCTGTAAAGCCATATGCTCCATACATCCTGACATTCTCGCAGTTGCCATTTGATTCCATTTAATTTTATTCATTCGATAAATATTTATCGAGTGTCTGCTTGGTGCCTGGCATCTTCAGTACAAAAAGGAATAATATTCAGGCCAGCACTATGAATGCTCCCATATTTTGTGTCAAGTGATCCTAAAGACATAATTTTAATAGATTGTGGCTAGGTTAGATAGGAGCTACCACCTGGCTTAAAGTGGGTTTGGAGGACCCAAGGGAAAAAAATCAGTGAATCTGGCATTCAAACTGTCTTAAAGTATGAGTTGAGTTTTTCCAAGGTGAAGAAAAAGGAGTGTGTGGGGGGAAGAGCTTTCCTGGTTCATTTCCTGAAGAAATAACATGTACTGGAAAGAGAATGGCTGACTCTGAATGAGTGAATTGTTCACTGTCCCAGCATTAGGATGTCAGCAGCTGTTTACTAGGAACACAGTACAGTCTTCCTCGGTGTCCGTGGCAAGCTGGTTCCATGATGCCCCACAGACACCAAATTCCAAGAATACTCAAGTTCCATATATAAAATGGTGTAGTATTTGCATATAACTTACATACATCCTCCCATATACTTTAAATCATCTCTTGGCTACATGTAATACCTAATACAATATAAATACTATGTGAATAGTTGTTATACTGTATTGTTTAGGGAATAATGACAACTAAAAAGTCTACATGTTCTATACAGTTGCAATATTTTTTTGAGTATTTTTCATCTGCAGATGGTTGAATGGAGAACAGGGAATCCAAGGATACCCATGCACAGTGCTAAGTACTTCCTGTTTTACTTCATTTTATTCACTGAGCAACCACCAGTTAGGTCCTATTATCATTCTTATTTTACATCGAACATAACCGATGCTTACAGGTGAAATAGTTTGCCCATGATCACACAGTAATGAATGAGAGGTTGAATACAAGCCATCCTATTACCCACAATATGTGCTTGTGAGCCACCCCAGTATACTAGATGCATGGGGGTTATGGTCGAGATAGGATAGGAGGCGAGATAGGAGTCGGATAGGAGGCGAGCTGAAGGCAACTCAAAGCACTGAACACTAAGGCAAGGGTTGTTATAGATAAATATCTTTATGTGTTTATTTTTTATAAACTTTAATTGTATTATTTGAAAATGAGTTAGAACCCATTATTTAGGTCATGTTTTAGCAGATGTCATACATTTGTGGGGGATAATAATTGTGAACATTAGACAAAGGGATGATGATTAGTAATCTAACTTTAAAAATTGTTCTTATGGAATTTGATTACTACTTAACTTCAGAATGCATCCTCACATATTAATGGATTTTCAAGTCATCAAAGTAATTCCCCCCCGAAATGGGAAAATACTTTCGAATTATTCATCCTTTTCACCTTAAAAAATGATGAAATTTATTTTCCATTAAAAAATTAAGGACTTCAGACTGGCCTTAACTTCCAGATAGCTTAAGGACTATGGTTGTGAAATGATTCAGAATTCTACAGGAACCTTCACAGAATAAATTATCTATTTGATTTGTTTTCTATTCAGAGGACTGAACTATTCCATGTTCTGTTTCTGTTTTTTCAACAGCAAATTGTAAAAATTTCCAAGTTCATCCTAGTTCAAATAGATCCAAGAAGTATTTCTACCAGTAAAAATAAATGCAAACAAGCAAAAAGGATACAAATCCACGACACTCTTGTGTTGGTTTCCTACTAAATGAACATTTGGGTGCTTATCAGAATTCAACAAGGAGCCTAACTAAGAATTATATCTGCTTTTTTTCTAGTCCCTCACTGTAAGACCTAAGTCAGTTCATGTAGTGGTTGTTCAATGTCCCACTCCATAGGACCTGCAGAAGTCATTGAATATTGCAAATTGAAAATCTTCTGGTAGGAATGCTGACCCATTTGCATTGTGAAGCCCAGGATGCTTAACTTGGAAAAGCTCAAACATAAGCAAGGAGTCTGCTGCTCCCCTTCCCTTTCACAAGGCCCCAGAGTTCAATGTGAACTCTCTGAACTTGGGTGGTCAGGCTGCTTCACAGTCAATTCTGGAGTCAGCAGACCCATTTCCCTCCTCCTCTCTCCCTCCCACGGCTTCTACTTCCTGGACCCTTTTGCTGACCAACAAAACAAAGCTTGAGCAATTCCTTGGTGTTTCACCCCAACTAAGCAGTACAGCTCTCCTGGGACAGCTCTCCTCCTCTTTGCCAGGTCTCTTCAGGAACCTAAGCCACCTCTGCCTCCACAAGCCCAGAGTTAACCTCATTAGTCTGCTAGACTGATGGTGGAATTGAATCCAGAGAACCCTTTCCCGGCCTCCCAACAAAAATAGTACAGCAACCACAGATGCTCCAGAGTGGAGTGGGATGGGCTCCAAGGTCATCTCAGGCATCTGCTTCCTGCAGATTCTTCCTCTCTTGTCACTCAGCGAGACTCCATCATCACAGTCTCTGACCTCAGAGAGCATTCGGGCTTGAAGGGTCAGGAAGAGGCTTTTAATAAATGGGTGGGACTTGCAGAAAGAAGGAAGATTTGGACGGTATTCCAGACAGGAGGAGGAAAAACAAGCCAAAGAGAAGAGCAAGAAATTCCCTCAAGTGGAGGAGTCTCAGGTTTCAGACCTGATCTCCAGGAAAGCAAGTTCCAGGGCTTCCCCTGGGTCTAGCCTATCCCCTTTTCCTGTGATTTCTGCTGTCCCACTTTCCAGGTCCTGGCTCTTAAATATGTGGGACCTAAAAGGAAGAGGTAGTAAAAAGAAGTTATGGTTTGACAGGGGAAGTGCTAGCCTGGAGGAAAAGTCCAGTCTGCTCTCATTTTTCAGTCCCCCTTTGTCTCCTTCTAGCCATGTGCATGGTATCTTGGGCTGCTTTGCAGGGGTGTCCTGCTGACACCCCTACTCCACCCTCCAGAACCCCCTTTGGCCGGAAAACAGTAAAGAAGGATCCCCGTCGGCTTCAGAGCATGGAGGCCCATTTCCTTTGGAAGGTCACTGCTGACGGAAAATTATTTCAATAACTTTTCTCAGAGAGAGAGGGAGAAAAATAGAGAAGTTCCAGAAATGTCATTCACCCCCGAGATGTCGTCTTACCATAGTTCCCCTCAATTTTTGTAGGTTGTAGAAATCAGTTCCAATCGCCTCAGGCAGATGAAGTACATAAGCAGAGCAGCCAAACCTCCTGAATGCTAGCCAGGCCAGCTACACGTAATTTGTGTGTGTGTGTGTGTGTGTGTGTGTGTGTGTGTGTGTGTGTGTTTACGCACCCACATGCATGGGGAGGAGCGGGGTGTCATGGGGTGAAAGCTAGCTTTAGTCCTGTCTCCTTTTCAGCACCCCTGTAGCCATCCATTTTTGCTTTGGCTATCCTGACATACCTGGTCACCTTAGGTATGCCCTGTGTTCAGAGCCTGGATGACAAGACACAGATTGTGACAGTCTAAAATGGAGACTTGGTTACTAAATTATGCTTCTGACCCTGGAAAAAGTGAATTAATGTCTTTCTTCTCAGCTTCCTTATCTGTAAAATGGGTATGCTATTATCATCACAGACAATCTTGTCTCAAGGATCAAAGGAGAGGCTGGTTATGAATAAACATTGTAAAACATAAAATTCTGCAAGAACTTGAATATGAGAATGCAGGCCCCTGATCAAGTTCATTTTGGAGCAGACAGGGGCAGGGCACAAAGCAGAATGTTCCCATTGTGAGGGAGCACAGATGAGTGGGGAGGCCTGATGGGCGAGGTGGAGCAGGCCCAGCAGTAGTAGTCCAGGAGGACTCTGGGAAGAGAGTGTCCAAAGGAGAGGTCTACAGAATGGCAGATGGGAAGGCATAGAGTGTCCCCTTCTTCCTCACAGAAAACTCCCACCTGAGGGACAGACATTTGGTCTGGGTGGCTGCATCAGACAAGCTGATCAGACAAGATGATGCTGCATGGACCTGGGCCAAACCAGGGCTTCTCTCACGCAGCCTTTCTGTCTGTGAAAGACACAGGCACCAGTGAGACATCCTTTAGAGTCCAGCCCGTGCACCTGGGTCCCTTCTCAGCAGCTCTCACTTCACCAACACCTCCCCTCCCCACTCGGGCTTCCTGTTTTGAAACCACCAATAGATGGAAAATGTGAGTGCTGCTGCTTTAACAGCTCAGGCTGTGTCTGGGTGTGAGTGTGAGAGCTTGTGCTATGTGAGTAAGCATGTGCATGCATGAGTGTGCACATGCAAGTGTGGGCTTGCCAGTGTGATAGTATGCATGTACCAGATGTGTGTTTGGGTACACATGAATGAACGTGTGCCTATGGGTGACTATGAGTGTGTGTTGTGTGAATATGTGGGTATGTGTTGTGTGTATTTAAGCAGGTATACTATGCTGGCTGTGTGTGTGTGTGATCAAGTGTACACAGCTCTGTGTGTTGTGTGACTGTGATGTGATTGTGTGTGACCATGCATTGTGTGAATGTGATCACATGTGACTGTGTAATCCTGTGTGAGACTGGGTGTGAGCATGAGTGTGCTGCACAGCCGGGGAAGGGCAGCTGAGGCCAAGGGCTTGCCCCTTCAGGGAAGGCGGGTTGGCTGGTGGGAAGCTGTGTCCTCTCAGGGGCCTGTCTACCCAGTGGCATGAGGGAGGAACCTCACTTAAAGAGGAGCTGCAAGCAGGGCAGGAAGGCTGCTGAGGCCACTCCTGTCAGCTCCAAAAAAGCTACTTCTCAGCTCATTTGAAGATCTTTGTTTTTCAAGCTTTAAGGCAGAGTTTCTTAGAATTCCAAAAATGACCTCCAACTCTTAGACTAGACCCTGCAGCCCCAGCTTGCAGGCAGGCAATGCATTAGTGCTTCTTCATCCTGGTAACCAGCACAGTCCCTGGCAGGCAGCAGGGCCCAGTGAACTCCTTCAGCAAACACCTGTGGAGTACTTACAATGGCCCATGGATTATTGAGGTTCTTGGGATTCAGTGTAGATCACAGTAAAACTTTTGATCCTGGGTACTTTAGAGTATTGGGGGGAGATAACCACAATCCTATGTATATATACAGAAATGTGTCAGGCACTGTTAATATTGGGTGAAGATGGATTCTTTTTTAGGCTCTTACCATAGCTTTTTAGAGGAGACTCACTGTTTCTGGCCACCAGTAGAGGGAAGACCATAATCAATATACCTTTTCTTCTTTTACAAAGGAAATATTATTGGCCCACAAATTTTTTAAAACAAAAACTTTCCCTTATTGAGAAAAATCTAAATGATAAGTATCCTCCATCCTGCCATGCCTCTTAGCCCCCATTGGCCATCTTATAGATTCTTTTTGCACCTTTAGTCCCTGCCCACTCCACACCTGCTCTTCTTTCCTCTTGTCTTGTTGGCAAAATTCCACTCACTTTATCAAGGTCTAGCCCAAACCCTGCCCCCTCTGTGAGGAGCGTTGACTCTCCTTTTGGTGATCCACCTGCACACTTACAGTGGCCAGCAGAGCATGTATCTCAAGTGCTGGGATCATCTGCTCCATGCTTGTCTCTGTCTCAGCTGACCTCTTGGAGACCACAGACTCTGTTAGGTCTATTGCTGAATCTCCCAGAGCCTGGCACAAGGCCTTGCCCTTAGATGCTAAGCATGTATGAGGTGGATGGATGAATGGATGGATGGGTGTGAGGGCAGATGTCTGGTGAGCGGAATGCTCCTTTGACCACCTTTGTGGAATGAAACACACAAAGAAGGTGGCAGCCCAGGATGAAACCATGCCAGGGATGGAATTTTAACAGTGGCTGATGTTTAATCAGGGCTACTCTTGCATTTTTATAAATGATCTGGAAGAGGAACCTCAGAGTGAAACCCACATGTCTTGGGGTGACACAGAGCTCTTTCAGTAGTGGAGTTCCACACCAATAGGGTAGACCCAGGAGGATCTAAGATCTGAGTGGGCTGACAAGAGGAAGGTGGGCTGCAGAGTGACTGAATTCAAACCACTGCTTTGAGGCAGCTGTGAAGGTATTGCCTTTGGGTGACTGGCATTGGCAGAAAGGAGCAAGGACCTGGGAGTCGCTTCATTTAATCAGTGAATTAAGCATTTACTATGTGCTGGAGTTTATGCTCAGGACTATTCATCCTTCCCTTGCTGATCCCAGTGTGCAATGGGAAAGAATGTTCCATGTAGTGGGGGAAATGGACATTGAACAAATGATTGGGGATAAGACTGGCAGAAGGCAGCAGCTCTGCTATCTGGGACAGGGATGGCTGGGGAGGATTCATTCATTCCATCCTTTCTTCACATCTCTTTCAGAGCATTTTGCTGTGCTCTCAATTCTGAAGGCACAGAGTTGAACAGAGAGAGAGCCTTATCTCCAAGGAGCTTAAAGTCCATTGGAGGATGTAGATAAGCAAAGCCTGGGAGGGGTGGTAGGGCAGATTTGTGATTAAGAAAGGAAGTTCTGGAAATTTTCTGCTGAGGAGGTGAAGTCTTGACTTGAAGTCATCCTTTAATTTGATGAGACAGAAAAAAAGGGTGTGGACAGTTCCAGCAGAAGAGGAAAGTGGACAGAAGCACAACAGTGAGAGCAGCAGTATGCCACTGGACAGTGGCAGAGGCTCTTGTGACTGAGGCAGAGGCTCCATGTTGGGGTGGATGTCACAGTGGGAGAGGCAGCCAGAGATTCCGGAGCCTCTGAAGGATTTTAGGCAAAACTGTGGCATGGCCCTCTGGCCTCAGTGGAGGACAAACTTGGGGTTGGAGGATGGGAGGGAGGGTGAAACCAAGCAGGAGCATGTGCCAGCAGGATTGGTCTGATGACATCAGCCAGCAAAATCTGGGAAATGTCCTTGTTCTGTCATGCAGGGCACCCTAAGGGAACCATGCAGAGCTCAGGACCAATAGCAGTATTAAGTAGGAGGAAAGAAAAGTGCCCTGGAGTCATGGGTCCTGAGCTAAGTGGTGGCTCTGTGACCACGAGCTATCTTCTGACCTGCCTGCTGGAACCCACATCAGGACTGCTATGGAAATAAAATGAGATAATGTATTTTTTTTAAGTTCTGTATAAGGATTAGGTTCAGAAGGCACCTGTAGGGATTTTGGGTCATTTGGTTCCTGCACAATAATAGAGAAAAACCAAGGCTGGAAAAGGTCCTGAGAGGGACCCTGAAATCATGACAAGGTTGGAAAGATTTCTCTATCAAGACATAAGGAAAATCTGAGAGCTGATCAATATGGAAAGAGCAAAGGGAGATTTCCCAAGGTGAGACTTTATAGCACAGGACTGCAGAGGGACTCACTCAGATCAGACCGCTGGCCTTCAAATCCCTAGTCTGCAACTTAAGAGCCACAAATTGCCTTGGACAAGCTAAGTAGCTTCTGAGCCTCAGTTTCCTCATTTGTGTAATGAGGGTGATAATAAGGAGCTGGCTGAGTTGAGGATTTAGTTGGCATAACAGTGACCTAATTGTTGCAAGGATGAAATGACGTGATGCAGGTAAAGAGCCCCGTGCAAGGTGACCGGGGTAAACAATTAGCCAGCAGGTATGGAATCATTAACTGGGAGGGAAGTCTCCATGCTTAGTCTCCTAATCCTGTAAAACTAGAAGCCAGATTACCTGCCTATATGTGAAGACATACAGGGTGGCAAATAAAATGAAGAGCAGCCTCGCACACTGGCTGGAAACTGATGTACTCCATCATTCCAAAAAAATCAGGGTGGGCCTTTCCAGATCCTCATCCTGCATGTGAGCAGTAGGCTGGAGCTGAGTAGCAGCTGTCTCCTTTCTTTCATTGTTTCAATGTTTTATTGTGGAAATTATCAAATATTCACAAAAGTAGAGAGAATAGAATAATGAGCCCCTGTGCATCCTCATCCGGCTTCAGTAATCATCAACATATGGCCAGCCTCACTTCATTCCAGCTGCCCCTTTAGATGGGGCCTTCACTGACCCAACTCTGTGCAGCAGCCCATCCTCCATGCCTTTTCTTCTCTTGGTGAAAATGGACAATGCTTCTTAAGTATCATTTCATCTCAGTTTAGCTTTCTTTTCATTGGGTGAAATAATTTAAGCCTATACAATTTATTATCACCAAGCATCTCTTGACATTTTTATGTTCTCCAGAGTCCTCTTGGACTACTTCCGTTTCCTCCCTACCTACGGTAGATTTTGAACGCAGAATAAGAGTGTTGTGAAAGGTCAAGCTAAGGATCACAGTGATGTGAAGCTAAATATAAGACTCGCTCCCTACCTAAGTATAAGCTCTTAGCAGCCCTGAATCATGTCCTTGTCCCTGGGCCCCTTGCACACAATAGTGTGCTTGATACTGATTCGTCGCTTAGCAAGGCTCTGGGCTGTCACTAAGGGATCACACCTGGAGTAAAGGAAGAATGGAGAGAAGGAGATCCCTCAATTTTAACTGTGTTTATGTGGAAAACATCTTCACCATCGAGACAGCCCAGGATCGTTATTTGTTCTCCTGGTCCCACCTGCCGTTCTCCTGCGGTGTGCACCCTAGACCACACATGGCAGTATGTCTGTTTTAATCATGAGAGGAAGAGCCTTTTGCTGACACATACAAGTACTCAGGTCGAATCCCTTGTGGCTTTCGCTGTCATCAAAACTCCTCCCCTGAGATATAGCTGAATCATGCACTGCATGTCTTTAGTGGGTGTCTAATCTGTGGGGCTGGCAGCCTGGAAATTGCAAATGATACTAATCTCTGAACTGAATTCCAGAGTGAAACTGCTTCTATGGATGCCATAATTATGCATAGCAGATAATTGTTATGCATTTGCTGTACGCAAAGCATTTCATGTATTTGCAATGCTTTCCCACAGTCTAGAAAATAATCACAATTGTTTTCACTTGCATTTTGTTTTACATTTTTGCATCTTTTTCTTTTTTCCTAGTACTGGGGATTAAACCCAAAGGGTCTCTACCTTTGAGCATCCCCAGCTCTTTTTATTTTTAATTTTGAGACAGGATTTTGTTAAATTGCTCAGGCTAAACTTGAACTTGCAATCCTCCTGCCTCAGCCTCCTGAGTAGCTGGGTTTATAGGGATGTACCACTGCATCCAACTTGTGCTTTGCATCTTCTAGAATATTCACAGAGAAAGTTTATTGAGTGTCCGGTGTCCCAGGTATGGGTCTTAGTAAAAACCTTGAGGCAACTCTCTAGTGTTGTTATCACCCTCTGTTGTGAGATGAGGAACTGAGGGTTAGCCAAGTTTAGTA